>JAKSZT010053764.1:35901533-35925563 GCA_026826555.1 Tolypeutes matacus | reverse complement strand
GTAGTCCTAATGCATGCAACAACATGGATGAACCATGAGGACCTTATGTTAAGGGAACTAAGCTAGACACAAAAGGACAAATATGTATGATTTCACTTTTACGATCTAATTATAATAAGCAAACTCATAGAGTTAGAATATAGGATACCAGGGGATAGAGAATGGGGAGTTGATGCTTAACTTGTATGGAATTTCTATTTAGCTGATGATAAAGGTTTGGAAATGGATGATGGTGAGTGTATAAATTATTGTGAGTGAAATCAACAGCACTGAACTGTATAGGTTAATGTGGTTAAAAGAAGAAATATTAGGATGCATTTATTACTAGAATAATAATTAAAAAATAAAAAGATAATACTAAAAAAAGAAAAGGAAAGAAAGCTGGACAGAGGAGAGTGATGTCAGCAAAAATGGCAGAGTGGGGAACTCTGGGATGCCATCCCTCCCCAGAAACATGGACAGACCTGAGAAAAACTTTCAGAATAAACCTTATCAGAACTCTGGAAAATAGGCAAAGGATTATAACAATCAAGTGAACACTTAACCAGGAGAAAAGCCACTGAGACACTGCAGGAAAGCTCTGTACATTTTAACTTGACCTTGTCCCACACCATCCCTGGCATGGTGGTAGTCTTAAAGACATCAGCTTATATACCAAGTGTGGGTACCTGGTTCCAGAGTACAGACCGTACTCAGATGGAATTCAGTTTGTCTGTTTTGACCTGTCTCAGGATTCTCTGAAGAACTGATGCAAGGAGCTTTCCTTTATTTCATCTAACTCAACTCTCTCAGGGCAGAGGAGGATGTTCCTGGGAAATACTGGAAAGCAAATGAGTAACACTGCTGCCTGGGGCAAAAATTAACAATTAGGGAAAACAGTAAGTAACCCAAACACCTAGGAGGAAAAGGTAAGGGGTAAGATATTTTGAGGAATAAGAGCCTTGAAAAGCTCCTCATGCAAGCCTCAGAAAAGACCTGAGAAGACCAGAATCTTTCACTACTGGCAGATTTTTAGCTCAGCAAAAGCAGGAAGTGAAGGCTAAGACAGAGCTTTAATTGTATACAGCATGTCTAATCATTGAAGGAGTGCTCCCAAACAGAGCCAATGCACAAAAGCCTACAGAGTATTTTTTTTCTTTTCTTTCTTTTTTTTTTTTTTTTTTGGTGGGGGGGGTCTCCAGACATTTAAGGAAAGATCTGACAAACAACTAGCTGAGCACTAAGCTAGAGGAATAAGACTTCTGAGACAACTGACAACAAAAAATACAGCCTTGCAAAAATAGTTTAGACCAAATTGATTACAGTGATGTTTGCACATATCTGTGAATATAATAAAAACCATTGAATTGTATACTTCAAATAGATAAATAGAATGGAATGCAATTCAAATCTCAATAAAGCTGTTAAAATTATAGTTTAAATTTTTTAAATATACCACATTAATAGAATAAAGGGAAAAAACACATGATCATCTCAATTGATGCAGACAGGGCATGTGACAAAATCCAGCACTCTTTCTTGATAAAAACACTCAGAAAAGTAGGAAAAGAAGGGGATTTCCTCAACATAATAAAGGGCATATATAAAAAATTCACAGCTAACATCAACATCAATGGTGAAAGATTATAAACTTTCCCCTAAGATCAGGAACAGCACAAGGACACATACTTTCACAACTGCTATTCAACCTAGCACTGGAAGTTCTAGTCAGATCAATTACTCAAGAAAAAGAAACAAAAGCATCCACATTGGAAGGAAAGAGGTAAATCTATCTATATCCAGAGATTATATTATCCTATATAGAGAAAATCACAAAGAATCCACAAGAAATCTAGTAGAGCCAATAAACAAATTCAGCAAAGTTGTGAGTACAGGATAAACATACAAACATGTTCTACTAATGAATACACTAGCAATAAACAATCCAAAAAGTAAATCAAGGAAACAATTCCATTTACAATAACACCTAAAAGAATAAAATATCTAGGAATAAACTTAACCAAGAATGTAAACGCCTTATACATTGAAAACTATAAAACACTGTGGAAAGAAATTACAGACCTAAAAAACTGGGAAGATATTTCATGCCCATGTATTGGAATATTTAATATTATTATGATGTCAATACTACCCAAAGCAATTTACAGATTCAGTGCAATCTTAATAAAAATTCCAACTTTTTTTTTTTTTTACAGAAATGGAAAAGTCATTTATCAAATTCATATCTAATATCAAGGCAGTCTGAAAAACCAAAACTATCTTGAAAAAGAAGAACAAAGTTCTTGTTTCTCTTTTTGAATTGGAGGTCTCACACACTTACTGATTTCAACACATACTATAAAGCTGCAGCAACCAAAACAGTATGGTACGGGCACAAGGACAGACAAATAGAACAATGGAATAGAACTGAGAGTTTAGAAATAAACCCACACATCTATAGCCAATTGATTTTTTACAAGGATGCCAAGTTCACTCAATGAGAAAAATACAGTTGCTTCAACAAATTGATTTGGGATAAATGGGTAACCACATGCAAAACCAAGAAAGTACTTGACCTCATTCATACATATAAAAAGTAACTCAAAATGGGTCAAAACAGACCTAAATAAAACTACTAAAGCCGTAAGACTTTTAGAGGAATATATAAAGGGAACTTTTGAGGACCTTGTGGAAGGCAATGTATTCATAGATATGACACTAAAAAACATGAGCAACAAAAGAAAAAATTAGATAAAATGGATTTCATCAGAATTAAAAATTTTTGTACATCAAAGGACATAATCAAGAAAGTGAAAAGGCAACCTATAAAAGGGGAGAAAATATTTGGAAGTCCTATATATGATCAGAGATTAAAATCCAGAATATATAAAGAATTTCTACAATTCAACAATAAAAAAGATAACCCAATTTAAAAAAGGGCAAAGCACCTGAATAGACATTTCTTCAAAAAAAGATACATAAGTGGCCAATAACCACATGAAAATATGCGCAAAACCACTAGCCATCCTGGAAATGCAACTCAAAAGAACAATAAGATACACTTCATACCCACTAGAATGACTATTACTTTTTAAATCTTTTTTAAAGATTTATTTTTATTTATTTATTGCCCCCCCTCTTTTTGTTTTCTGCTCGCTGTTTAGTCTGTGTGTCTATTCACTGTGTGCTCTCTGTGTCTGCTCATCTTCTCTTTAAGAGGTACTGGGAACTGAACCTGGGACCTCCCATGTGGGAGAGTGGCACTCAATCACTTGAGCCACCTCAGCTCCCTGCTTTGTTGTGTCTCTCATTGTCTTTCCTCTCTCCCTGTTGCATCATCTTGTGTCAGCTCACCATGCTTGCCTGTTGCCCCAGCTCTCTCTCTTGCTGTCTTCTCCAGGAGGCACTGGGAACCAAACCCAGGACCTCCCACATGGTAGGAGAGAGCTCAGTCGCTTTAGCCACACCCGCTTTCCAACTATTACTTTTAAAAAGGAAAATAAGAAATGTTGGCAAGAATGTGGAGAAATTGGTAGGAATGTAAAATGGTATGGCCACTATGGAAAACAGTTTGGCAGTTCCTCAAGAAATTAAACAGAATTACCATATGATCCAGCAAGTCCACTTTTAGTATATATCCCAATTTTTTTTTTTTTTTCACAAATAACATTTTATTTATTTATTCACTAAGGAAGGATGGAACCAGTTGTATTAGTCAGGGTTCTCTCAGGAAACAGAATCAACAGGAGATATGTCAATAATATGAGATTTTATAAGAGTCTCTCATGCAACCGTGGGGATGCACAAGTCCAGGTTCTGCAGGCAGGCTGCAAGCCAGGGGCTCCGATGAAAATCATCAGACACCTGTACAGCAATGTCCGTAGCAGTATTATTCACATAGCTAAAAGGTGGAAACAACCCAAGTGGTCATCAATGGATGAATGTATAAACAAAATGTGATATATCAATACAATGGAGTACTATTCACCCATAAAATGTATGAAGTTCTGATACATGACACAATATGAGTGAACCTTGAAAACATTATGCTAAGTAAAACAAATCAGACACAAAAAGAAAAATATTATGATTCCACTCATATAAAATATCTAAAATAAGCAAATTGAAAGAGACAGAAAAATTAGAGGTTTCCAGGAAATGGGAATGGAAAGGCATTTCTTAAAGGGTAAAGAGTATCTGTTTTGGGTGATGAAAAAGTTTTAGCAATGGAAGGTGGTACAGTAGCACAACATTGTAAACGTAATTAGCACCACTGAATTATACATTTAAAATAGCAAAATTTATGTTATAAATCAGTGAGGACTTAGAAGTCTTGAATACACTATCAACCAATTTGACATAATTAATACTTATAAACAGTTCACAAAGCAACAAAAGAACACACAAGTGCACAGAGAACATTTACCAAGATATAAATGGGATATTAAATAAATCACAAAATATAAACAAAAATTTTTAGCTATTCGAATTAGACAAAGTACATATTGCTACACAATGGAATTAAACAAGCAATCAATACCAGAAATATCTATGGAAATCTCCAAATATTTGGAAATTAAATAACACTTCTAAATAAGCCAAGAATCAAAGAAGAAATCAAGAGGGAAGGTATTTTTAACAGAATGAAATTAAAACATAACACACTGAAATTTGAGGGTTGCAGCTAAAGTGGTACTTGAAAAAAAATTTTAGCACTAGAAGCCTATACTAGAAAAGAAAGGTTTCAAGTCAACGACCTTGGCTTCTATGACTTCCACCTAAAGAAACTAGAAAAAAAGGGGCAAATTTAACCCAAAGTAATTAAAAGAAAGGAAATAATAAACACCAAAATAAGAAATCAATAACATCGAGAACAGAGAAAATCACAGAAATCAAAGCTGGTTCTCCGAAAATATTTATAAAATTGATAAGCCCCTAGTAAGGCTGATTAGAAAAAAATTATTAAATAAAGACACAAATTACCAATATTATCATCTCTAAATATACTACAGACATTTAAAGAAGAATGAGGGAATTTTATTAACTTTTCACCAATAAATTTGAACACTTAGATGAAATTGACAAATTTACTTTTAAAAAACAAGCTATCACAACTCACCCAATATGAAATAGATCATTTGAATAGCTCTAGAACTAGTAAGAATACCGAATTTTTAAGTTAAAAACTCCCCCCCACCCGCCAAAAAAAAAAACAAAACTCCAGGCCCAGATTGCTATCACTGGAGAATTCAACCAAACAAATAAAGAATAATTAACACCACTCAATGTCAGGAAAAAAGAGGAGTAGGAAACATATCACAATTCATTTTATGAAATTAGTATGACCCTGAATATTAAAACAAAATGGAAAGAAATCTACAGACCAATATTCCTCATGAATACACTTGCAAAAATCCTTTACAAAATATTAGTAATTCGAAATCAGCAATATTAAAAAAAGAACTACACACCAAAATTAAGTAGCATTTATTCCAGGGTTGGAAAGCTAGTTCAATATTTATAAATCAATCTAGGCAATCAACTCACTGATGATTAAAGTCCATGAAATGTCCTTGTATTACAATTAGTTCAGTGTTTGCTTGACCAAACAACCGGGTACCATCACCTGGCCGAGTTGACTCTTTAGCCTAACCATTACAGAAGCATATCAATCAATGCAGAAAAAGCATCTGACAACAATTCAACGCCTATTCATGCTAAAAATACTCAGAAAAATAGGAAAAGAGAAGAATTTCTTCAACTTGAAAAAGAGAAACTACAAAAAGGCTATAGCTAACATTAAATGTAATGGTAAATGACTGAATGCTTTCCCTCTAATATCAGAAATTAAGCAAGGATGACTGCTCTCACCACTTCTATTTAACACACTGCTGGAAGTTCTAGCCAGGGCAATAAAGCAAGAAAAGGAAATAAATAGAGATCAGAAAATCAGAAAGGAAGAAATAAAACTACTCCTATTAGTATATATCACAATTACATAGACTATCTCAAGAAACCCCCCCCCAAAAAAAACTCATGATTTCCATAAGATCACAGGATGCAAAATAAATACAAAATAAATTGTATTTGTAAATACAGTTAACACAGGAAAAAAAAGAAAGTAAAATGTAATATATAACCACTAAAAATGAAATAGGTATAAATCTAAACATGTATAGGGCTGTATGCTTATAACTACATAATGATGAAATCAAAGAATACCAAAATAAATAGAAAGATATATCATGTTCATGGATTTGGAAGAGTCAACATAGTAAAGATGTCAATTCTCCCCGAATTGATATAAAGGCTTAACAAAATTTCCTATCAAAATCTAAGCAAAGGGTACAGATGTGGCTCAAGGGGTTGAACATCTGCTTCCCACATGGGAGGTCCCGGGTTCAGTCCCCGGTGCCGCCTAAACAACCAAAAAGCAACAAGCAAACAAACGAAAAAAAAAAACTCAGGGGAGCCGATGTGGCTCAGTGTTTGAGCATCAGCTTCCCACAAACGACTTCCAGGGTTCAATTCCTGGTCCCGGTACCTAAAAAAAAAAAAAAAATCTAAGCAAGAATTTTTATAGACATAGATGAGATTGTTCTAAAAGTTATGCAGAAGGACAAAGGAAATAGAATAGTTAAAATAATTTTGAAAAAGAATGAAATGGGAGAAACTGTCTACCTGATTTCAAGACTTTTACAGCAACAGCAATCAAGACTGTGTGACATAAACAGAGGGATAGACACATAAATCAATGCAACAGAATAGAGAACCGAGAAATATATCCACACAAATATACCCAAATAATTTTTGACAAAATGCAAAAGTAATTCATTGAAAGAAAGACAGCCTTTCAAAAAGTGGTGCTGGGGGAAGCGGATGTAGCTCAAGCAGTTGAGTGCCCGCCTCCCACATGGGAGGTCCTGGGTTCGGGTCCCGGTGCCTCCTGAAGAAAAAACAGACAATGAGCAGACAACAAGCAAAAAACAATGGGCAGACAATGAGCAAAAACAACTAGCAGACAACAAGCACAAACAACAAATAAAAACAATGAGCAAAGACAATGAGCAAATAGATCAGGGAGCCATGGGGGAGGGGGGTATTGGAGAAAGTGACCATATATAGGCCAAAATAATTAAATTCTTCCGAAATCTCACATCTTATAAAAAGATTAACTCAAAATGGATCACATACTTAAATGTAAAACATAAAACTATAAAACTTTTAGGACAAAACATGGGAGAAAATCTTTGGGATACTAAACTAGGTAAAGAGTTCATGAACTTAACACAAAAAGCATGATCCATTAAAGGAAAACAGTGACAAATTAGATTTCATCAATATTTAAAACTTTTTCTCTGCAAAAGATCCTACTAAGAAGATGAAAAAGTAAGCTCCCAGCCAGGAGAAAATATTTGCAAACTACATATTGACAAAGAACAGAATATATAAAGAACTCTGAAAACTCAACAGTAAAAAAGCAAACAAAACAATTAAAACATGGGCAAAATACATGAAGACACATATCTCTGAAGAAGATACACATTTTCATGGCATGTAAACACATGAAAAGATGTTCAACATCATTAGCCATTTCAGAATTGCAAATTAAAACCACAATGAGACCTTATTACATACCTAAAAGAATGGATAAAGTAAAAAATAATAATAATGTAATAATGAGAACACCAAATGCTGGCAAGGATGTGGAAAAACTGGATCCCTGTCTTCATAGCTTCATGTCAGAGCTGCTATGACAAGTATAACAGAAGGTGCTGGCGTAAATAGGAGAAATGTTTTGTCTCACAGTTTTGGAAGCCAGCATCGCGGTATCGTCAGGCCACGCCTTCTTCCTGAGTATGTAGCACTTTTTTTTTTTTTTTTTTTTTTTTATTGTGGGTAAAAATGAAACTTTTCACAATACATACCAACATTTGCAAAATGCTATATAAAAAGGCAGCCTACCCAATGGGAAAAAATATTCAGCAACCATATATCTGATAGGAGCCTAATATCCTGCATATATAAAGAAATCCTACACCTCGAAAATAAAAGGACAAACAACCCATTTAAAAAATGGGCAAGTGACCTGAAAAGACACTTCTCCAAGGAAGAAATACAAATGGCTAAAAAGCACATGAAAAAATGCTCAACATAGCTTGCTATCAGGGAAATGCAAATCAAAACTATAATGAGATACCATCTTACACCCATCAGAATGGCAACTATTAAAAAAACAGGAGACACTAAATGTTGGAGAGGATGTGGAGGAATAGGAACCCTCATCCAATGCTGGTGGGACTGCGGTATGGTCCAGCCACTGTGGAGGACAGTTTGGCGGTTCCTCAGAAAACTAACAATAGCTCTTCCGTATGATCCAGCAATTCCACTGCTGGGTATATACCCAGAAGAACTGAAAGCAAAGACACAAACAGATATATGGTTGGTGGCAAGTACGTAGCATTCTATGTGCTGGTTTGCCACAATTCTTGGGGTCCCTTGGCTTGCATATACTTCCATCATACAGCGATCTGCCTCTTTCTTTCTGGCTTTTACTGCACCGAGTGGCTTTTACTGAATGGATTTCCTCAGCTTATAAGGACTCCATTAATACAGATTAAAGCCCACCCTACTTCAATTTGACCCCATCTAAATAGGAACTTCAAAAATCCTATTCACAAATGAGTCCACATCTTAACAGTAACATCTTCCAAGTGCTATTTATGAATGGGTTCAGATCCGCACCCTGATTCATCTTACTGAATAACATATTCAAAGATCCTATTTATAAATAGATTTATACCTATAGGGCCAGGGGTTAGGACTTGAACACATTTTTTGTGTCATACACCATTCAATCCCCTACTCATATATTGCTTATGGAAATGTAAAGCAGTACAGATACAGTTTGAAAGAGTCTTTAAAAACTAAGTGTAACTACCATGCAACTCAGCAATTATACTTCTAGGCATTTATCCAAGAAAAATGAAGATTTATGCTTACAAAAAAAACTGTATATGAATGTTTACAGTCACTTTATTCCTTATAGCCCAAAACTGGAAACAATCAGATATAAAACTAAATTGTGGTACATACATGCCATGGAATACTACTCAGTGAGGAAGGAAAAAGGGATGAACTATTGATACATGCAACAACCTGGGTGAATCTTTAAGGAATTAAGATTAGTCCCCCACCCAAAAAAAAAACCCAATCCCAAAACATTACATACTGTGACTCCACTTACCTAACATTCTTGAAATAACAAAATTATAGCATTTGCCAGGAGTTGGGGTTGGGACAGGAAGGAAGAAGGTGTGTCTATAAAAGGGCAGCATGAGGGATCCTTGCCATGATGGAAATGTTCTGTATCTTGACTGTGACACTATCAACACTATGTGCTGTAGTTTTCCTTTTTCTGTTCCCTCCCCCTTCTGAATAATTGATGGCCAATTCGGCCTATTAGGTTAGCCAAGCTAAATAGGTATCCACCCCAATGGGAGTGAGGAAAGAGGTATTGTACTGCTCTAGAGTATCAGAGCCCAAGCAGAGGGGTTTGATCTAGAAGTGTTACCTGGTGCAGGGTATTGGATACCGAGCAAGCTGAGGAGGATGTCCACACAACCCAGATGCCAGGCACACTAATTTCTAAGTTCAAGTGGGTAGAGGAAGACATCTGCACAAGGGAAGGGACAGTGATGATGATGAGAGATTGCTTACATACAAGACAGTTGTCTAAATAAGTAAATATATTAAGGAAAATGGAAACATGATTTCTCATTGTTGGAAAAAGAAGTTACAAATGTAGAAAGGGGGAAAACTAGAATGAATCCTGTGGTGTTGGATTCCAAATGGAGGTATTGTTGTGGACTAGTGATTTTCAACATACACAGAAATAAATTGAGATGTAAATATGTGAATATATATAAATATTCACACACGCACACTCCCTAGCTCTACTGACATGGCCTCAGAGCAACAACGCCCTAGTAATAGTAAGTACAACTAGCACTCTACTCTTGGCTTCTAAATACCATTCTCCATTAAAGGAAACTGGGATACTTGGAGAAATAGCTGAATCCAGGGTTGGTGCAGGGAAAAAATAAGATGAGCCTGAAACATTTTTCTGTGCCAGATAGGAAGAAGTGAAAAGGACATATCAAAAGAACACAAATCAGATTGAAGGGACTGGCTAAATCTGTGACAATGTGGACACCAAAATAAATATTGATAGAACATATTATAATCAATTGAATCAAGTAGGAAACCATGAGTCCATATTGACATAAATACTAAGTAGTAAATTATTTAGAGATAGATAGATATGAAATAGGATATTTAACCTTATGGGGAATGTTTTAAATTTGACTCAGAGAATGTAAATATATACTAATATAATTAAATATTAATTTTAAAAATATAGCTAAGCACCTGAAGGAGCTTACAGTCTATTTCGGGAGTGTAGTAGACTGTGAGAACTCTAGATTTCTCTGCCTAGCATATTTACCATCCCATTCACATAATGGCTGACTAGCTATGGGGAAAACAAAGGTGTCCAGGCGCTACCAATTGATATTTGGAATATAAGAGGAAAAGCAGATTGGTGGCAAAGGAAGACAATGGATCAAGGTTGGAAGATTTTAGGTTAAGGATATTTAGCAGTTAACTTTATTGGCTAGAACTCAGAGAAGAAATCAGCACTCAAATAGGTAACCACATGAGTGTATAACTCATCTAAGAAGGCTAGAGAAAGATAAAAGAAGCACGCCAACAGCGAATCCTGGGTTAGGAAATAATCAGGCAATTAGGAAAAGCTTTATGCTGTTTGGAATAGGACAGTTCATATGCAAGCACAATTATGAACAAACATGTTAAGCAAAGTATCAAAATATCAAAAAAATAGAAACTACCCAAATGTCCACAAAAACTAGAATTTAATATCCTACCACTTAATAGAATATTATCAAAAAATGTTATTTATGGAAGTTTACATAAGCATAAAAATGTTTTTCCTTTTAAGAAACTACACATTATTTAAACAATGTAAAAAATAAGCATAGCAAAATCTGGAGAGAAACAAATCAAAATGTTGTTAGTAATCATTTTGAGGGCAGGAATCCATAGGGTTCTTCCTTCTAATTTTCCATATCTTTCAAATTTTCTATATAATACTTTCTAAGGAGAGAGAAACTTAGCACAAAAAGACTTCTCTTCCATCTCTTATGAAGACAAACATGGTTAGTTCCTACCTAACAGGTAACAGGGCAAACACATGAACGTATCAATATCTAAATAACTGAAGACAGTTACCTGAGATTTTTCTTCCCCATAAAAAGCCTTCAGGGAAGCGGATGTAACTCAAGTGATTGGGCTCCCATCTACCATATAGGAGGTCCAGGGTTCGATTCCTGTGGCCTCCTGGGGAAAAGCAAGCTGGCCCGCACAGCGAGCTGGCCCAAGCAAAGAGCTGGCCCATACAGAGTGCTGGCCCACGCAGAGTGCTGGCCCACGCAGAGTGCTGGCCCACACAGAGTGCTGGCCGGCGTGGAGAGCTGATGCAGCAAGATGATGCAACAAAAAGAGACACAAAAGAGAGACAATGAGAGACGCAGCAGATCAGGGAGCTGAGGTGGCACAAGAGATTGAGCAGCCTCTCTCCACTCTGGAAGGTCCCAGGATCGGTCCCTGGTGCCGCCTAAAGAGAAAACAAGCAGAGAAGAACACACAGAGAGCAGAGTGAGCGCAAAAGAACGAGGGGGTAGGGAGAAATAAATTAACGAATCTTTAAAAAAAAAAAAAAAAAAAAAGCCTGCAGTGCTGTCTGCTGGAAAGCCTCACATCCTGCTGTCCTAGATCTTGCAGGGGGTGACAAATGGTTCTGCCTCTGCCATCAGGAGTAGAACTCATCTCTGTCCACTAACACTATGATAGACCTTTACCTGGGGTTACAAGGAACCATTCCCAGACTACTAAGGGGTCCCCAGAGATTAACTCAAGCCTCTTGTTTCCTCAGTAAACAGCTTCAAGTGGACTGAGCATCCTTCTATATACTAGTCCTGCAGAGTCACAGATAGCGATTTTTTCATTTAGTGTGTGGACGGGTTCCTTGACCTCTCGCTGACCTTCTGACCGGTGCAGATATTTCCAGGGTACTGGGTTCTCCCTGGCTGGCAAAGTCCATGTGACAAAAGCATCAGAGCCCAGGCCCATTCCTTAACATATGCCCTTAATACTGAACAAAGCTCTGGTTCATTCCAGTTCTCAGGGCCACCTTGTTAGAAGATATTAGTCTCTCCCCACATAATAGACAAGATCTGAGACATAGGTAAGTTACTTCTGTAAGGCAGGCAGCCAGTGCAAGGTGAAGCCGTAGAACAGTCATTATTGTAGTTAGAACTATTATCACTTAGGAATTCCAGTTAGGTGGACTGTCTCCGCAAAGAAGGGGTGCGCCTCCAGCAGGCCTTAAGCCTCGTGGAGTGGGTAAAGGGTGGCGGCCCAGGGCGCCAGACCCTACCCACCAGGTGGAACCAGGGGAAGGAGGGAAGGATCATTCAGGCGGGGCAGGGCGGACGGCACTCAGGCATCCAGAAACCTTTGCTAGACCTTGTCTTTGAAGCACATCTCAACTCTTGTCTTCCGAAAAGAATCCAGAGGCATGAAGCGAGGCCTCTAGCCACTGACGCCACTAGGAATTGGCGCCTTCACACCTGGACCCTGGACGTGGGCGCCCCCTGGACATGGATGAGCCCCTGGACATTCTCTAAGGGGCAGGGCCTCCCCTGCGGAAATCCCGCCCATCACTTGTTTGTTTCTCCGGAAGTCACAGAGCAGCAACTAGATGTTAATCAGGCTCTGGGCGCAGGCAAGTGATGAGGTAGACATGGTATCTGTGTTCAGGGAAGGGAGATAATTAAGACAATTATTACAACGCAGTGCGAAGAGTACTGTGAATTGGAAATCAAAGACAGATCCTACTTTGGGAGGTTCAAGGAAGGCATCCTGGGGATATTTCTTTTAAAATAGTAGGAAGGATAGAGGAAAGGAGGAATAGGTGTTTAAGGTTTTGGTTTTGTGTTTGTGTGTGTGTGTTTTGGGTTTTGTTGTTGTTTGTTTGAAGTTTTTATGATGAAAAGTTTCCTTCTGAAGGCTTCCAATTTCTCTGTCAGGTGGTCTTCCACTACATATGCTCAACAGGCATAGAAGTTTTAGGAAAGTGAAATAGTTTTGAGTAGATGGAAGAGAGGATTGACTAAGAAGCACACAATCTCCAGTAGGGAAAGGGGGCCTAGTTTATTTCCTCCACTGCTGTGTCCCAAATTACTGGAAGAATACATAATACATGGTAAGCCCTGGAGGAATGAATGGATTATTTTCAGGCAGTATTGGAGCTGACCTTAATTTATGGTGGCACCAGTATACTAAATTGTGTGATTTTATCCAAAAGGAATCAATCCCTTATTAGAAGGCAGCTTTAGAAAAGGTGGAAAGTTGAATTTTGGCAGGCAGAAAAGATGAAAGTAGAATAGGGTAGGCTGCTTAGAGTGAAGCTTTCAAGTCTGTAGTTAAGTGATTGACCATGAAGTCTATCTTGGAGAGGAAGGAAATGAAGTCAAGAGATTGGCACATGGCAGAGAGAAAATGTAAATTATCAGTGGCTTGTAGTTGTTGATTAAGTTGAAGAATTGGCATACTGAGGGCATTGCTGGAAGGATAAAGGGTTGAAGTTGAAGAGTAGAATATCAAAGTCTATTTTTTTGGAGATCAGAAGTGTTCCTGGTATTAACTTACCTTCTGGTAATAGTCCTCTGGGGAACTGTCTACATTCTTTAGCCTCAGTCCATGTGCAAATGGAGTTGTCTTTCTCCAACACTTATTTTAAGGATGGGTTGTAACTCAGATTTGACCAAAAGATCATCCCATGCCTCCGGCAATTGATCAGGGATGGGCAAACAATCCAACTGAAGGCAGTAAGGCACAATGGCACTTTTGGCACTTTTGAAGGCACTAGCGGAAGAGGCAATCATTTTCAGCTGCAGAAGCTTAGAAGATGTGGCTATGTACTTGCCAGTCTTTCAGTGGAGCCAGTGCAGACTATCAAGCCAAGAAATTGATAGAAATGGAATCTTGATGGAGAAACAGAATCTGATGGATCCTGATGGCAGCAGTTGAACCCGGGCATCACCCTTGCTGCCTGAGGCCATCCTTACTCCTAGATGTTTTGGGTACCTGAGTCAACACAATCTCTTTTTTGTTTAAGTCAGTCGAATTATATTTGCTATCATTTACACATCCAAATGATTCCTCACAATAGAGGGCTCTCTATTCCTGGCTCCTTCTTCTGTGCCAGTCCACTAAATATTTATTACTTTCTCTGTCCCTCAGTGTAACAGTTGGCCAATTTGATGTAATTATGAATTTCAAAAATATAATTGGATCATGCTTGTAAACTGATCTATTAATCTGGGAATGATTAGGTTATGATTAGGGCATTGAGCCCCGCCCCTTGGTGGGTGGGGAATCAAATATAAAAGGCAAGGCAAAGAACAGAGTTGAAGCAGTCTTTTGAGAAGCAGTTTTGATGTTGGAAAGAAGGCCCCAGGAGAAGAGAAGCAAGCCGTTCACCTGATTGTCTACAGCTGACCTTGTGGAGGAAACAGGAGCTAAGCCCGGAGAGAAACGCAGCCCCGGGAAGAGAGGAACCCCAGAAGCCTGAACCCTGGCAAACGCCGGCAGCTGTCTTGCTCTAATATGTGGCAATGGACTGTGGTGAGAGAAGAAACTTAATGCTTTATGGCCTGGTATCTGTGGGCTTCTACCCCAAATAAATACTCTTTATAAAGACCAACCCATTTTTGGTATTTCACATTAGCACCCCTTTGGCTGACTGATACACTCAGGTTGCCTTACTTCAAAGGGTTGTAAAGATTTAACAATGCTGAATTGTACCTGAATCCTGTGATCCCACAGAACAGCATGGGTTAAGAAATCCCCCATCCTTTGTGTTACTGACCAAGGCAGCCTTAACTTCTCCTTAGCCTGACTAAACTTTAGCAGGCTTCTTCCTGATTCTAGACTCCTGACCTCCCTCACCTTGGCCCTTATGGAATCCAGATAGACATATTTCACCTGACCTCAACAGCAAACTCAGGAGATAGTTCCATGTAATTGACACACTCTATTGCTTGACCTCCCCCTCCAGGACCTTGTCACAAACTCACACCAGTCCTTAAAAACTCTCCTGCCGTCTGCTTCAGCTAGTTAAGCTCTCTTTCTCTACGCTATTGTGATAGCCTTCTGCTCTCAATCACAATAACCTTCTGGTCTCTCTCTCTCTCTCTCTCTTCCCTATTGTGCATAGCTTTGAATAAAATTGTCTTGCATGTTTAGCATTGTTAAGTGCAATTATTCTTTTGACAGATTAAATGGGATAATATATATAAAGGCATGAATTTGTTCCACAACACTGAAATGCAGCAAGCAGTACTTAATTTTTCTAAATTATATTAAATCTGCTCAAGTCTCCATGGAAAAGGGTAGGAAGACACCCAATATTAGTTACTGGGGATCTTTTGCCTATTTAGTTTGGTGTTGACACAAACAACTATGTAGGAAAAATCCTCTGATTGTGGGTCCATCATGGTTGCCTTTGGGATGTCCAAGCCCATTGGGTCCATTAAAAGGCTAGTGGAGGAGGCGGCAAGATGGCGTTGGTGTAGGAGGGCGCACACTGCAAGCTCCCAGAGCAAGGCGGATTGGGGACGGGGTCCTGCCCGGGGGTCTGTGCTGTGCACGCGTGGAGTGAGAGGCTTGGGACATCTATCTGCGCGGATCGGCGGCGTGGACCGAACAGTGGAGATTCGTGAGTTTTGAGGCTGCCGGTGGAGGTTGGCACAGGCGGCTGAGCCCCGCGGTTACGGAAATAAAAAATAAAACGGCCATTTGGAGCCGCGGGCGGGGGCGAAAAAGTTTTATTTTCTGGGGAGCTGGCTGCCTGGCGCCCCTTGGACCTTGTGTGAACAGAGCAAACGAGCTAGTCAGCACCCGGTGAACCGGAGGAGGGATTTTGGTCGGGGAACGCAGCTGATTTCCCTAGCCTCCCAGGGATAAGACCCGGGCCGCTGCGGAGCCAGGAGGAAGGGACACTTCCCAAAGAAGAGAGGGTTCGGTTGGAAGACAGGGAAGGGTATTTTATATTTTTAGACATCGATCTGGCTGCCTGCACCGCCCTATAGCTTTGGGGAGCAGATAAGCCGAACTGAAGCAGTACCAGGCTGAGAGCAGACACGAATCTGCACTCAAACTGATTTACTGAGCAGCCCGGTGAAGCTCGAGCTGGGCGCCAGAAGGGGCGGAATCCGCCGTCTTTAGCACTCTTCACTGACTAACATCAGAGTTTCAGCTAACCTGGGGAGTCCGGAAAGTGGAACGTGCTTGATTAATTTCCACGGGCCCAGCTAGGGTCCCTTCCGTAAGGGGGTTGGTCTAGAAGAGGAATTATTTTGGGTCCTGCATTTGGCTAAAAAAAAAAAAAAAAAAGTGAGGTCACCTCAACAATTGAAAAATAAATTCTTTTTAATTTAGTTTAATAGCTAAAAGCTGCTTCAGGACCTGCATATAGAACCCTGTGGGGAAATTCATTGATAAACAAAAGTAGGCAGGAAGGATCCACGTGGACCCTAGGGGAATCATTGACCCCCCTTAGCTCTGTTTGACTGCTTGCCTGTGTGGATCATTGGTTTCTCTCTGTTACTTTCTGGTCTATTGCTATTATTCCCATTTTCCTTCCCCCTTCCTTTTTCCTTCTATTTTTTTTTTAAATAGGTGCTGCCAGCTGGTTGCTTATTTGCTGGGCTTCTTATTCAGTAATTTCCCACTCGCTGTATATATTGATTCTGTATTACAAACTATCGCTTATCCTTCCTGCATCTTTCTGCCTTCTGTTTTCTGTTGTGGCTCTTAGAGACAACATTTTTTCATAGGCCCACAACTTAAGGGTGTCAATTTATATCCCATCTATTTTGTTTCCTTCTTCTTTTTTCTTTTTTTTTTTTTTTATTAGTATTAACTTTTTCCTTTCAGACCTTTCTCTACTATTTCTCTACCTCCTCATAATTCTAGCCTTCTAAATCACTATATATATATATTCCTCCATTTGTTTTCCCAGTCCATTATAGGAACTCCATATTTTTTCCTAGTACTCTACACTGCCTACACAAGTTAAATATTCATCTCATTAAGTCTCATTTTGCCCCTCTTCTAACTTTTATCAACATTTCTATTATCCTTCTGCCTTCCTTACATCTTTTGATTCCTCTGGCCCTAACCTTTTGCCTTCAAGGAACATAGAAAGAAGTAAGGAAATAAAATAAGAAGAAAAACTGCCAAAGAGAAAACTTAACTCACACGCAGAACCAACAGCTAAATAAAATTCTAGAGCATAGACAAAACCTATTCAACTGAACAAACCCATCAAGATAATATGATGACCAGAGGGCAACAGAAAAATACAAATGACTCTGAAAAACTGGAAAACATGGACCAGTCCAGTGCACAAAATAAAAACCAGGAAGCAATGCAGTACATCGAACAACTAATCAAAGCTATCCAAACAAATATCATGGACCAACTTAAAGAACTGAAGGAAGAGATTAAGGATATAAAGAAGACACTGGGAGAACATACTGAAAAAATAACTAACACACCTAAAAACGTAATGGATATGATGGCGAACAAAGACACAAGTCAAGAAATGAAAAAGACGCTGGACTCACATGGCAGCAGAATTGAACAGGCAGAGGAAAGAATTAGTGATATGGAAGACAATACAGTTGAAATCAAAGAGATTGTAGAAAAGATAGACAAAAAGATAGAAAAAATCCAGTATGGTCTCAGGGAATTAACCGATAATGCAAGACGCACAAACATACGTATTATGGGCATCCCAGAAGGAGAAGAGAAGGGAAAGGGAACAGGAGTGTTGAAGGAAGTTATGGCTGAAAACTTCCCAACTCTATTGAGAGAGATGGATGTGCAGATCCAGGAAGCACAGCGCACCCCAAATAGTATAAATCCCAACAGGCCAACTCCAAGACATATACTTGTCAAAATGTCCAATGCTCAAGACAAAGAGAAAATACTCAAGGCAGCAAGAGAAAAGAGAACCATCACATACAAGGGAAGCACAATAAGATTAAGTGCTGATTTCTCAGCTGAAACCATGGAGGCAAGAAGACAGTGGTATGACATAGTCAAAACACTAAAAGAAAAAAACTTCCACCCACGAATTCTCTATCCAGCAAAACTGGCATTCAAAAATGATGGAGAGTTCAAAATATTCACAGATAAACAGCAATTAAGAGAGTATGTCAAGAAGAAACCAGCACTTCAAGAAATACTAAAGGAATCTCTACAAATTGAAAGGAAAAAACAAAGGAGAGAGAGTTGGAGGAGAGTTTAAAAACAACTGAAAACTCAAAAAGAGAAACAAAACAACATATGACATACATTAACCCAAAGAAAAAATGACTGAAGTAAGAAATTCGTTACGAGTAATAACACTGAATGTTAATGGATTAAATTCACCAATCAAAAGACACAGATTGGCAGAATGGATAAGAAAATATGATCCATCTATATGCTGTCTACAAGAAACCCACCTTCGGCCCAGGGATTCAAGGAGGCTGAAAGTGAATGGCTGGAAAACCATTTTACAAGCTAACAATAGCCAAAAAAGGGCAGGAGTAGCTATTCTAATATCAGACAAAATAGACTTTAAATGCAAAACTATTGTAAGAGACAAAGATGGACACTACATATTAGTAAAAGGAGTAATCTCTCAAGAAGAGAGAACAATCATCAACATTTACGCACCTAATCGAGGTGCCTCAAAATACGTGCGGCAAACTCTGGAAAAACTAAGAGGAGAAATAAATTCCTCTACAATTATAGCAGGGGACTTCAACACACCACTATCATCATTAGACAGAACATCTAGGCAGAGAAACAATAAAGAAACGAAGGCACTCAACAATACATTAGAAGATTTGGACTTAATAGACATATACAGAACACTACACCCAAATACAGGGGGATTTACATTCTTCTCCAGTGCACATGGAACATACTCCAAAATAGACCACATGCTAGGCCCCAAAACAACACTTAATGAATTCAGAAAGATTGAGATTATACAAAGTAATTTCTCTGACCACAACGGAATGAAGTTGGAAATCAATAAGGGCCAGAGAAACAGGTTAGGCACAAGGATATGGAAGTTAAACAACACACTCTTAGACAAACAGTGGGTCAAAGAGGAAATTTCAAAAGAAATCAGTAACTACCTTGAAACTAATGAAAACAACAACACAACATATCAAAACCTATGGGATGCAGCGAAAGCAGTCCTGAGAGGGAAGTTCATAGCCATAAATTCATATATTAAAAAAGAAGAAAGAGCTAAAATTGAAGACCTAACTGCACACTTGGAGGAATTGGAAAAACAACAACAAACTAAACCTAAAGGAAGTAGAAAACAGGAAATAACAAAGATTAGAGCAGAACTAAATGAAATAGAGAATAAGAAAGCACTGTCAAGTGGCCACTGGCTCCACCTCATTGTTATAATTTCTTGCATTGCAAGAATCACCATATGTGAGCAAGAGAATACCATCAAGTCCACTCTAGTCCATAGTTCTTCCCCCAATCCAGAGGCGACTGGGATGGTGATTTCCACTCCAACTCCAAGTGAGAGAGGGCTTATATACCATGGATATGGTGGGTGGGATGATCCTGCCTGCAGATGTAGGCCCTCTCCATTCCCTGGGATGGCCATTTCCCATCGTTGTCTCCTCACCAGGTGACTTGGATGAGTCCATTGAGCTGTAGGGTAGGAGTTGCAGCTCCACCTAGATTTCATGCACACCTGGCACATAGGTAGGCGGGAGGCTCCAGTCTCTGGAAGTATACCTAAGAAACTCCAGCATCACATGTAGGTTTGAATAGAAGGGACTGGTGAACCATGTGCAGAGAGGACTTATTTGAGTCTAATTCTGTCACTCTCAGGAGCACAGATTCCAAAATAGTTTTTGGGTAGGGAGGGGATGAGCAGTTGAAATACAGGGGCTTCTTTGGGAGTTGGAGGTTGTCCTGAGTACTGTTGTGGCAATGGATGCAGGCCATTTTAAATCAGCACACACCACTCATAACTGAGTGGGAGAGAGTGTGGTCTACAGTGTGAACTGTGGTCTATGGTTGGTGGCAAGGCTCCAGGATGTGTAAGTTCATTGAGGTTGGTAGGCCACACTGTGGGAGATGTTTGTGTTGGATGTGGTGGGAGGTGTGGGAGGTGGGCAATATGGGAATCCCAGTAGGTTCCGTGTAATATTTTAGGTAATCTAAGCACCTCTTAAAATATATGTATATATATATATATAAATAACATTTTTGTAAGCAAATACACATATATGCATATATATTTACATATCATTTTGCAAATGTTTGTATGTATTGTGAGAATTTTGATTTTTACCCATAATAAAAAAAAAAAAAAAGAAAGAAAGCACTGGAAACAATAAACAAAACCAAAAGCTGGTTCTTCGAGAATATCAACAAAATTGACAAACCCTTAGCCAGACTAACAAAGGAAAAGAGAGAACAGATGCAAATACATAAAATAAGGAATGAGCAAGGTGATATCACTACTGACCCCATAGAAATAAAGAGTATCATAAGAGGATACTTTGAAAAATTATATGCCAACAAGAATGACAATTTAGAGGAAATGGACAAGTTTCTAGAAACCCACAAACAGCCGACATTGATAAAAGAAGAAATAGATGAACTCAACAGCCAAATTACAAGTAAAGAGATAGACTCAGTCATTAAAAACCTCCCAACTAAGAAGAGTCCAGGACCAGATGGCTTCACAGCTGAATTCTACCAAACATTCCGGAAAGAGCTAACACCAATTCTACTTAAGCTCTTCCAAAAAATAGAAGTAGAAGGAATACTACCTAACTCATTCTATGATGCCAACATTACCCTAATACCAAAACCAAATAAAGATACCACAAGAAAGGAAAATTACAGACCAATTTCTCTAATGAACCTAGATGCTAAAATCCTTAACAAAATACTTGCTAATCGCATTCAACAACATATCAAAAGGATTATACACCATGACCAAGTGGGTTTCATCCCAGGTATGCAAGGATGGTTCAATATAAGAAAATAAATCAATGTAATACACCACATAAACAAACTGAAAGAAAAAAATCACATGATCATCTCTATAGATGCAGAAAAAGCATTCGACAAAATACAGCACTCTTTCCTCATAAAAACACTACAAAAGATAGGAATAGATGGAAACTTTCTGAAAATGATAAAGGGTATATATGAAAAACCCAAAGCTAACATCATTTTCAACGGTGAAATCCTAAAAGCCTTCCCTCTGAGATCGGGAACAAGACAAGGATGCCCACTATCACCGCTCCTATTTAACATTGTCTTAGAAGTACTTGCACGAGCACTGAGACAAGAAAAGGACATAAAAGGCATCCAGATTGGAAAAGAAGAAGTAAAAATTTCATTATTTGCAGATGACATGATCCTATACATAGAAAGCCCTGAGAAATCGACAACAAGGCTTCTAGAACTTATAAAGGAGTTCAGTAATGTTGCAGGCTATAAGATCAATGCTCAAAAATCAGTAGCATTTCTATACACCAATAACCAGCAAACTGAGGAGGAAATCAGGAAAAAAATACCATTTACAATAGTAAACAAAAGAATCAAATACCTAGGAATAAATTTAACTAAAGATGTAAAGGACTTATATACAGAAAACTACACAACACTGTTAAAGGAAATCAAAGAAGACTTAAATAAATGGAAAAACATTCCCTGTTCATGGATGGGAAGATTAAACATCATCAAGATGTCTATCCTACCCAAACTAATCTACAGATTTAATGCAATCCCAATAAAAGTCAACACTATATTTTTTAAGGAACTGGAAAAACTAACCACAAAATATATTTGGAGAGGTAAGAGGCCCCGAATTGCCAAAGATATATTGAAAAAGAAAAATGAAGTTGGAGGTATCACATTACCTGACTTACATTACATTACCTCACATTACCTGACATACTACAAAGCTACAGTGATCAAAACTGCATGGTCTTGGCACAAGGATAGACCTACTGACCAATGGAACCGGATTGAGAGTTCTGATATAGATCTTCGCATATGCAGTCATCTGATATTTGACAAGGCCACAAAACCCACTCAGCTGGGAGAGAGTGGCCTCTTTAACAAGTGGTGCTTGGAGAACTGGATATCCATATCCAAAAGAATGAGAGAAGAATACCATCTCACACCTTATACAAAAATCAACTCAAGATGGATCAAAGATCTAAATATAAGAGCCAAAACCATAAAAACCTTGGAAGATAATGTAGGGAAGCATCTACAGGACCTTGTAATAGGAAATGGTTTCATGAATTTCACACCCAAAGCACGAGCAGCAAGAGAAAAAATTGATAAATGGGATCTCCTCAAAATTAAAAACTTCTGCACCTCTAAGGATGTTATTAAGAAAATAAAAAGGCAACCTACCCAATGGGAAAAAATATTCGGCAACCATATATCTGATAGGAGCCTAATATCCTGCATATATAAAGAAATCCTTCACCTCGAAAATAAAAGGACAAACAACCCATATAAAAAATGGGCAAGTGACCTGAAAAGACACTTCTCCAAGGAAGAAATACAAATGGCTAAAAAGCACATGAAAAAATGCTCAACATCACTTGCTATCAGGGAAATGCAAATCAAAACTACAATGAGATACCATCTTACACCCATCAGAATGGCAGCTATTAAAAAAACAGGAGACACTAAATGTTGGAGAGGATGTGGAGGAATAGGAACCCTCATCCACTGCTGGTGGGACTGCGGTATGGTCCAGCCACTGTGGAGGACAGTTTGGCGGTTCCTCGGAAAACTTGCAATAGATCTTCCGTATGATCCAGCAATTCCACTACTGGGTATATACCCAGAAGAACTGAAAACAAAAATACAAACAGATATATGCACACCAATGTTTATTGTTGGTTATTGTTCACCATTGCCAAAAGTTGGAATCAGCCCCGGTGTCCATCAACAGACGAATGGATAAGCAAAATGTGGCACATACATACAATGGAATATTACTCAGCTGTAAGAAGGAACAAAGTGCTAACACATGGAATAACGTGGATGAATCTTGAAGAACTTATGTTGAGTGAAGCAAGCCAGGCACTGAAGGATGAACAGTATATGACCTCACTGATCTGAGCTGAGAAAAGTGAGCAGTCTCTGAGAACCATTGTCTGAAAGATAGGTTAACAAAGGAGAGTAAGAGAAGAGCAGGCTTTTAGCCATCTCCCATATGGACATAATCTATGGTAAAGGGATAGAGTGTGGTTGCATGTTGGGGGATGGAGCAGATGAGCGGTGGTGTTCCTGGGTTTGGTGGTACAGCACTGGGGGGTGGATGGATTAGGAAGTGCTGGTTCAAATCCCCAGGGCATGTAACTGTGAATCTTGACATTCCATGGGTTAGGAGAGGGGGGTATCATGGGCCCTGGGGGGCTGGGGAGAAGGGAACAGTCAAGATCTAATGGGATGTTTGGTGGTCATGGGGAAGGTTTTTCATTACCTTTCAGTAATGGACACAGGACATGGTAAATATCAAAATTATTTAACTGTATCATCTAAATTGTAAACTATACTGTAAATCACTGACAATGTTTAGTGGCTATATTTTGCTATCTGCATAACAGTTATAACAATGCTAACAACCAAAAAAAAAAAAGGAGGGGGAGTTAATATGGGATGGGGAAGCGGGGGTGGTTTGGTATCTGGGAGTCTCCGGCACTCCGTGTGTGACTTTGCTGTGACCTAAAACTTCTTTGAAAATTAAATGAAAAATTGGGAGACAATGGGGATTGAGAGGAGGAAGGTGTCATGGCACACCAGACATCCGATAACACAGTGATAAAGGGA
>JAKSZT010053764.1:35827264-35896533 GCA_026826555.1 Tolypeutes matacus | reverse complement strand
CCATCAACAGACGAATGGATAAGCAAAATGTGGCACATACATACAATGGAATATTACTCAGCTGTAAGAAGGAACAAAGTGCTAACACATGGAATAACGTGGATGAATCTTGAAGAACTTATGTTGAGTGAAGCAAGCCAGGCACTGAAGGATGAACAGTATATGACCTCACTGATCTGAACTGAGAAAAGTGAGCAGTCTCTGAGAACCATTGTCTGAAAGATAGGTTAACAAAGGAGAGTAAGAGAAGAGCAGGCTTTTAGCCATCTCCCATATGGACATAATCTATGGTAAAGGGATAGAGTGTGGTTGCATGTTGGGGGATGGAGCAGATGAGCGGTGGTGTTCCTGGGTTTGGTGGTACAGCACTGGGGGGTGGATGGATTAGGAAGTGCTGGTTCAAATCCCCAGGGCATGTAACTGTGAATCTTGACATTCCATGGGTTAGGAGAGGGGGGTATCATGGGCCCTGGGGGGCTGGGGAGAAGGGAACAGTCAAGATCTAATGGGATGTTTGGTGGTCATGGGGAAGGTTTTTCATTACCTTTCAGTAATGGACACAGGACATGGTAAATATCAAAATTATTTAACTGTATCATCTAAATTGTAAACTATACTGTAAATCACTGACAATGTTTAGTGGCTATATTTTGCTATCTGCATAACAGTTATAACAATGCTAACAACCAAAAAAAAAAAAGGAGGGGGAGTTAATATGGGATGGGGAAGCGGGGGTGGTTTGGTATCTGGGAGTCTCCGGCACTCCGTGTGTGACTTTGCTGTGACCTAAAACTTCTTTGAAAATTAAATGAAAAATTGGGAGACAATGGGGATTGAGAGGAGGAAGGTGTCATGGCACACCAGACATCCGATAACACAGTGATAAAGGGAGGGAAAAAGGGGAAAAAAGAAGAGAGAAAGGAAATAAAAATGAATATATATATATATATATTTTAAAGGCATTTCCTTTGCTTTTTTGCCCATTTTTTGAATGTCCCAATCCACTAATTATATTTTATTTTGTTTTGTTCTTTGTTTGATTATTTGTTTTTTTTTCCTTCTCTCTCTCTCTTTTTTTTTTTTTCCCCGAGTTTCCTTATGTTTGTCTCTTGCATGTAAGCTTATCACACTTGTTTCTTTTTCCTAGTAAGTGTATTTGATTATTTTATGGACTAAATGTTCATGGAGGATTTGGATCACAGAAGGGTTACAATGGGTACTGCGGGGGATTACTGGGGGGAGGGTGTCTGGGGGGGGTTCTTGGGGATTGGTTCAACCGAATATGCATGAAAGATATACAAAATCATTCAAAGGATCAGGGGATGGGGCATGGTCACGATGGGTGGATAATCACACAATAAATGAGGGAATCTGAATTCCTAGCCTGGAGAGCTCTGCCACAATCTCCAAGGGAGCAGCAATAGTCCTCTGAGTGTAGGGACAGTGCCTGTCAAAATAGGATGACCCACTGATTTTTTTTTTTTTTTTTTTTAATTGATGACTACCCTTGTGAGTTTTTGCTCTTGTAAATGAGACTTAGCCTGCAGTTGTGCGGTGCCTAAGGGTTGCCACCTGAGAGCCTCCTTGTTGCTCAAATGTGGCCTCTCTCTAAGCCAAACTCAGCATATGATTGCATTACCTTCCCCCCAACGTGGGACATGACTCCCGGGGATGAGCCTCCCTGGCAACGAGGGATTAATACCAAGTGCAAACTGGCAGCTTTGTGCAGTGGCAGTATCATAGCCAATGAGGTTTATCCGAGGCACGATTATTGCTAATTGAAAACTTTTCCCAAGTGCCAACTGGCAACACAACTGGAAAAAGACCTTGAATAAAAGGGGGAAACGGTAAAGACAAATGAGTTCAAGTGGCTAAGAGACTTCAAAGAGAGTCGGGAGGTCATCCCAGAGGTAACTCTTACGCACACCTCAGTAGGAGATCATAGAACATCTAAGTGCCTATCACCCCACTCAGTGGGGTTCCTGAGAGCTCCAGAGACACCCTGGTCTTATATAAGGGGGGATAGCCCCAGAGACTGATGCCTTATCAGTGGGTTCTATTTTGGAATCTGTGTTCCTGAGAGTGACAGAATTAGACTCAAATAAGTCCTCCCTGCACATGGTTCACCAGTCCCTTCTATTCAAACCTACATGTGATGCTGTAGTTTCTTAGGTATACTTCCAGAGACTGGAGCCTCCCGCCTACCTATGTGCCAGGTGTGCATGAAATCTAGGTGGAGCTGCAACTCCTACCCTACAGCTCAATGGACTCATCCAAGTCACCTGGTGAGGAGACAACGATGGGAAATGGCCATCCCAGGGAATGGAGAGGGCCTGCATCTGCAGGCAGGATCATCCCACCCACCATATCCATGAGATATAAGCCCTCTCTCACTTGGAGTTGGAGTGGACATCACCATCCCAGTCACCTCTGGATTGGGGGAAGAACTATGGACTAGAGTGGACTTGATGGTATTCTCTTGCTCACATATGGTGATTCTTGCAATGCAAGAAATTATAACAATGAGGTGGAGCCAGTGGCCACTTGACAGTTTTTAGGTAGAGAGGGGATGAGCAGTTGAAATACAGGGGCTTCTTTGGGAGTTGGAGGTTGTCCTGAGTACTGTTGTGGCAATGGATGTAGGCCATTTTAAATCAGCACACACCACTCAGAACTGAGTGGGAGAGAGTGTGGTCTACAGTGTGAACTGTGGTCTATGGTTGGTGGCAAGGCTCCAGGATGTGTAAGTTCATTGAGGTTGGTGGGCCACACTGTGGGAGATGTTTGTGTGGGATGTGGTGGGAGGTGTGGGAGGTGGGCAAATGGGAATCCCAGTGGGTTCCGTGTAATATTTTAGGTAATCTAAGCACCTCTTAAAATATATGTATATACATATATATATATAAATAACATTTTTGTAAGCAAATACACATATATGCATATATATTTATATATCATTTTACAAATGTTTGTATGTATTGTGAGAATTTTGATTTTTACCCATAATAAAAAAAAAAAAAAAAAAAAAGAAAAAGGCTAGTGGCTGCACAGTCTCAATGCCATGTATGGGCACCACAATGTTTTACTGCAGTTCTCAAGATAATGGGGCTTGATAATTAGTCATCCCAGAAAACATTTCATCTCCTTAAGAAATCTTGCTGCCTCCTGAAGGACTTCCACACAGGACCCTTCCACCATAGGGAACCCATCTTTACATTATTTTCCTAAAATCCTAGGAGGCACTGTTACCATTAGGCAACTCTCCCTCTTTCAACCAAGCACCTGCATGAACTCTTATCTTCTTCCTAGGATAGCGCAGTTAAATGCCCCTCCCACAGGAAAGTCTGGATAGGACTGTATAACATGTGGCTCCCAACTTTGATTTTGGGCAGGAAACATGAAAGCCATTAATAACTCCTGGGACCAGAAGCCCAGAGCTTCCCAGAAGACAAAAGAAGAAAGTTATCTTTTTTCCTCTGGCGTCCCCTCTGGCAGGGAGTAGAAACAGCAATCAATAGCTTGCTCAATTAATCTGCCATAAATGAAAATTACTTGAAGTTGGTAATTCCTACAGAGGGCAATTACCACTTCTTGTCTAGTCAACCCATCCTCCCTCCCAAAGTGAAGCATTGCTAAATTTGCATGATAATCAGCCTGTTCCCCCTGTTCCCTGTTCTCCCACTCCCACCCTAACAGAGGAAGGAACAAAACTTGAGTATCCCCACAAAGATAAGGAGGCAGTTTTCATAAGTCCCTGAATTGCCACTTGGCCTCGTAATGAAGACCAGCCATCTCCTGTGACTGCCGGGCCCCCAAATAGGATAATTTGTGTTCTGCTTCAGGGCCAGTGGAAGTTATAGACCTCAAGAACCCCTTCCCATAGCCTGGGCCCCTTCAATAAGACTGCAGATTTGGGTACAATTTTCAGTGTTAAACCCCATGGAGAATGCCTCAAGGAATCTCTTTTCCTTAAATAGCACCTGGCTCCAGAGAAATTTGCAATCCCTGCAGCTAGGATCTGGGGTCTCTGCCCAATCCATATCCAAGGTACCAGACAATTCATGCATTTTGTTTGCCCTGACATTAAGTGTGGAGTTTTGTTTTCGTTAGCTAAGGCTGCTGATGCAATATACCAGAAATGAGTTGGCTTGTATAGGGGAATTTATTTGGGGTAAAAGCTTATAATTCCAAGGCTGTGAAAATGTCCAGATCAAGGCATCATCAAAGATGCTTTCTCACCAAAGGTCAGCTGCTAGCAGATCCTGAAGTCCTTCCATGTGATGAGGCAAGATGGTGGGTCCCCCTGTCTTCGCTCTTTCTCCCCAAGCTCAGCTGTGGCAATTGGGCATCTCTCCCTGAAACTCATCTCCTTAAGCCTCTTGGAGCTTCTCTATCTTTCTGCAGCTGTAGGCAAACCTGGAGTCCTCTCTCTCACATGGCCAGTTCAAAATGGCAGAGCCATTTTTCTGTGTGTCTCTTTTTCGTGTTCTCAGTTTATATAAGACCCAGCAAGAGGGTGGAGACCTAACCTGGGTCACACCACAGTGATGTAGTCCAATCAGAACCCTAAAGTGATCTAATCAAAGTTCCTATAACTGAATTTAATGCAATCAAAGGGCCCCACACCCACAGGAATGGATTAGTTCAAGAACAATCTTTTCTGGGACCCCCAAAATTCAAACCCTCACAAGTATGGACTTGAGTTGTAGAAATTCAGGGAATCCATCCTATTTGCATTCTGAGTCAGTGGCAATTCTTCAGGCACCACTCTATACCATATAAATGATATTCCCTAAAATTGATGACACTGTGAACCCTGAGTATGGGCACAAAATTCATGAAATCTTTATTTTAGAGGAATTAATCCCTCATATCTCCAATCATTATTCAACTAATAACATTTCCTGCTTTTTTTTTTTTTTTTTTTTTTTTTTTTGCAGTTCTTTTCCATAGGGATAGGAGTCTGGGAAAGCAGTACTAGACACAGCAAGAGATCACCTCTGGGTGTGCTGCCATGTCATTTGGACAGGTCATTTCCTAGATGCCCTGGGTGTATAAATCCTATCTCATTGTCTCGTCCAATGTTTCTCTGAATGGAAGCAAATATCTAGGTAGCCGGTATGTCTTGTCTGACCCCAGGCCAGTAACTCAGCCCCTTTAAGCCTCCATGTTCCCCTTGGTTAGAGTCCTCAGGCCATGGATACATGAAAAACCTCACCAGAAAAACCTCAGAATGTTCTGAGTTTCCTAGTATGGGCTTTTCCACCAATTGCTTGACTCATTCTGAGTTCACACTGTGAGAATGAACTGAAAGATGGGTATGCTATAGGACATATTAGTAAGAGCAGAAATTAAACCTTGCAGCCTCTAGGATTTGTTTCCTCTATAAACCAGTCCATCTCCTCAGGAGCCAAATGTTGTTGCTTCTTTAGGCCTGTGGTCTGAGACTTGGGGCAGAATGGAAAGACTGTGATGGCACCTGAGTACGCCACCTTGCACCTACCTTATCCTCCCAAGACTCCTTACATTTTGCTATTCATGATGAACCCACACCACCTTTGCCTCCAAGCGATCTTTCCCTCCTTCTTTGGACCTTCCAACCCTTTGGATGTTTTTCTTACCATTGGCCACATCACTCAACTGTTAAACAGCTTTGACCTTGACCACATGGATATGGATGTGGATGAGGAGCTACTTGGTGCCTTTGGCAACTTTGATGTCAGTGAAATGGAGTAGGGTGTCCAAGAAGAAACCCTTGTGGTTAGCAGACTTCTAAGAAAGTTCCAATGATCCCTGTCTCCTGGTACTCTTGTGTAATTACCCTTCCCCTTGAATGTGGGCTGAACCTACTGATTTACTTCTAACCAATAGAATAAAGCAAGGTAATAGTCATTTCCATTATTAGTTTACAAAGGATTGTAACTTCTGTGCTGCAAGTAGACTGTCTCCCTTCCTGGCTTTAATGAAACAAGCTATGTTGGAGAGGTCCACATGACAAGGAACTGAGGGGGGCCTCCAGCCAATAGCCAGTAAGAAATTAAAGCCCTCAGTTAAACAGGTCTCAACTAAATATTGCTAACAACTACATAAGTGAGTGTGGAAATAGATCCCTCCCCAGTTAAGCCTTCAGATGAAACACAAGCTCCAGCTGACATCTTGATTGCAGCCTTATGAGAAATCCTCAAGGAGAGAACCCAACTAAGCCATGTTCAAGTTCCTGACACACAAAAACTGAGATAATAAATGCGTGTTGTTTTAAGCCACTAAATTCTGGGGTATCTGTTATGCAAGAATAGATAATTAATATATTATCACTTAAATCACTGTAACCTATAAGATTTAGCATGGCTGGAAGGCAGGCACCAAGATCACCTTCCCCAAATAGAGTGGTTCCATGTCTGCTGTATTGTTGCATATATTGTCTTCATACTCAAAGACTATCTCATGTACTCTTTTTCTTAGACAGCATCATGGTGCTCTAAAATCCCTGATTAATCTCAAGGAGATAAAGACTGGGTAAAGTAGTGTTGGGGAGTTGGGTATGGCCAGGATGGGGCATGATTAAAGATGATGGGGTCATTCTTTTCCCTCTTAATTTTTTTCTTCTTTCCCCACTGACTCTACCATTAAATTTTCCTTACTCTGTCTCATATTTTCCCAAATTATGGGTGGCTGCCACATGAACATTCCTACAAGTGATGACCAGATGATCTCTTGGTCTTTAATAATGCCTGAAAAGACTCCCTGGGGAGTAGTTATTCCCAATCCTTGAGGTGCCCTCACAGACAGGGAGACTTCATTGCAAAGCTCAAAATTTGACAGAACATTCCACCCTTGACAGATTCCTCTGCAGTTCCTACCCAGCTCCTAGACTGCCCCCAGCCAATCCAGTGTTCACAGCAGCAAGACCTATCTACACACCCCCTATCCAATGGTTACTCAGAGGATCTTCTGGAACCTCTGTTTTCAAGAAATGTTTCTATTTCTGACTCCTTTCAGAACTGCAAGTTCCATTCTCCCTACTGCCCTAGAGTATGTGGCAGAGTAGAGGAGCGGGAAAGGGTGAGCTGCTATCCAGTTTTCATTAGAGTAAGGCAAGAGGTGCAGAACATAACCCATTTCCCAAAACTTCGTGAGGGAAGACGGGTTCTTGGTGGCAGGTGACATTTATTCCTCACCAAAAGATCCAGGAGTAAGATTCTTCCTACTTCTGACTTCAGGGCCTACACATCCCCCTGCCTCCAATTCCAAAACTTGGTAGATGGGAATGGGAATTTCTGGCTTTATTTTGCCAGAGTCCCTCATCCCACCATACAGTTATATATAGATCACAATAGTGAGGGAATAGCTCAAAAAGTTCTGGACCTAAGGAGTTTTACTCACTTTAAAAAGGCCTCAGTGTTTTTAGAGTAAACTTTCTGTACAATTTTATAATACAAAAAAAAAAAAGTTTTCTAAACACAGGTCTTCTGAACAAGGCCAAATAAAGGAACTCAAGATAAAACTGTGAGGGCCACTGTCAGGCTGCCTTCAGGAGAACTGGTCACCTTTTCAAAGCCAAAAGAAGCAATCAGTAAGAGCTGAACTAACTCCCAAAACCCATGCCCCAAAGATTCCCAAAACCCTTGCCCCAACACAGCACACATAGAAGACACTACTCTCATATTAGAAGAAACTTTTATTGGGAAGGATCAATATTCTTGGTTGTGCTAAAAAAAGACTGTTCTCATCAAAGGATGTGCTGTCAGGAAATTGGAGAGGATTTCTCAACAAGGAATGCATTATTCTATGGGAAGAAATTTTCCTCCCTGAAAGTGCTGGAAAAGCATTTCCTGCCTGGATAGGAAAGACAAATCTCTGAGGCTGCCTCCAGCAGTGGTAAAGGTGGCCTGAGGTGCATGGCATTCTTGGGGCATGCAGGTGGGGCTTGGAAGGGACCCAGGCTCCCTGGGAGGTGTTAAAGGGGGATAACTCTGACATAACAACTGGTCCTCAGATCCCACAACTTTCTGGGGCTGTTTCTCCCTGCCTCAGAACCATCCAGCAAGTGTAGGATGGCTCGGGCCAGAAAACACAGATTCTTGCCTGCTGGAGTCAGTATTTGACACTTCACAGGAGGGAATGCTGTAGCTGGCGGAAGGCTCCTCTTTGAACTCTGCTTGGGCCTGCAGTTCTGCCTTGTGGTGACTTAACTCTGAGGCCTGAAGTTCGAGTTTACATCTGAGTTTCTCCTCTAGCATATTCCCAATGACTGTCATGAGCTCCTGAGCTTCTGGAGTCCCACAGCTCATCAAGACAGCTTTATTTTCAACTGGACTTTCATGCTTCACAGGTGCCAGCATGGTCTTGGCTTTTTGCAGGGAACTTCCCCACCATAAGCTTTTGCTTTTGGAATGTAACCACTGAAAAAATTGCCTCGTCTTTTTTCTGAAGTAACTTTCAGGAGGAGATTGTTCCTTCTGTGATAAGGATGGGGAAGGCATGCTCCCAAGGGTCTCCTCCAGTTTCTTGTCCTGGACAGGGTGGCTCTTCCATCTGACTTTGGATGTCCCTAATCCTGAATCCTCTCTTCCATATTCTCCTGCTTTGGGTTCCCGAGGATTCATTTTCTTTGCACCTTGTGGGTAATACTTAACCTGACCCATCTGTAAGCCAGGAGTAGGGACCCATGGCTCCTGCCGAGGAACCCACGGCTTCTGCCGCTGCTTCATACTGATCCTTCTGTCCTCCAAGTGGGAATGCAGCATGCGGGAAGCTAAGGACTTAAAAAAGAAGCTATCTGATGTAAGGGAGAAGTCAGCAGGACAATCTTGAGCCTGGCTTGGCTCCTCACTCTCCAATTTAAACTTTAAATTATTAATCGTTTGTTTTTGCAGGAATGATAGTTGAGGATCTTGGGGAACTGATATTCTTGGCAATGGGGGTAATTCAGTGATCAGGTTACCTTCTAAATTACTTGTATCCACATTTATCATTTGATTACTTCCCAGCTCACTGGTTGTCAAGATGTCACTAGATTGTGATTGCAGATCACAGAGTTCCTTGGCCTTGAATATCTCCCTAGACACGTTGGTCAGGAGAAAATGTTCTAAATTCTTCTCCACTAACCCTTTGTCCTGAAGCATTTCTATTTTATCACTGGGACTCACTTGCTGGTCCCTTGGCTCATGTCCAGCCCTGGCTTGACTTGTGAGTAGCTCTGGGCTGCATCTATTGGTTATTGCAGTCTCACTCTGAGTCACGTTGTCTACAATGCTGTATATGAAGGGCAGAAATGTCTGTCTGCCATCCTCAGTTGTCTGGAAGTCTTCTGCAAGCTCATGATCGACATCAGAGGGTGATTGTTTCTTTGTATTCTGTCCTTCCTTGTCCACAGGCAAGATGGCAGGGAAAGGTGTTGTTAGCACCTCATCTCCCTGAAAAGCTTGAGTTCTTCTTCTAAAGGTCTTAGAAACCTTGGCTTTGAAGTCTACACCAGAAGTAAGAGTGGCTGAGGAGGGAAAGGTGATTGAAGAAAGTGGCCATGGCTGGACTTGTCTCAATGCATACAATTTTATAGATTCTAGGACTTTGAGGGGTAGTCCCCACCTTTGACTCATCCGAAACCTTAAAAGATGGGCTTCTAGCATCTCTTGGGTGTCACTATCAAGGAAGGAAAGCTGCAGAGTGGTATTCTGGCAGGAGTCCCCACCCACCATTGGATCCAAACTTCTGTTTTCCATATAGGTATGAGAAGACTCAGGAGGAGGTAATGTATTGATGTCAGCAAGCCATGAACGACACACACCCAAAGGAATCCTACACTCACTGATCTGCCAAAACTTCTTCCACATGTGAAATGTTAGGATCTTTTTCTTTTGATTTCCATCTCTGTGCTTCTTTGAGTAATTTAATAATTCATTCCCTGAGACTTCCCTTGAAGGACACACACAGTCACTTATTGTCTCCTCCTCAAAGGCTGCCCCCAGACCCTCCACTCTGCACTGTTCTGAGAACCTTGATGAGTTGTCTTTTGGGCCCTTCCTCGGACTATGTCCAAGATTCTTCCCCAAGTCCTTCCTTAGATGGCACTTTGATGGGCCCCTCTCATGGAAACTTTCTGGTTGACTCAATTCAGTCTTCACTAGATTGCTACTACTCTGGCCCATAAACTCAGAGATTTGTGACAGCACATAGCTGGATTTCTGCTGAGATTTTCCTGTTAATTTGCACTGAGGTTGCATCATTGCTAGAGACTGTTGACTCCTAGAAGCCAGGAAGCACTTGTGTGGGATTAACCTCTTTGGAACATTGAACTCCAGTTCCTCCTGGGGTTCCCTACTGATAGGAAAAGGTTGAGGAAGGATGAAGGTTGGAACACAGGCCTGAGAGGATCGACGGGATAGTGGAATTTTGGGAGCTGGAGGGCAAAAGATTTCTTGAGATTGTTGGAGCACGGGGGCTAGACCCCACAAATTCTCCTGTTGCTTCTGCAACAAATGCCATTCCAGGTGAGGAATTGCAGTTGGGATGAGAGACTGTGCATCATTCAAGGCTTTATGAAAAGACACTCCACAGGACCTAACCTGGGGTGGAAAAGATGATGGGAGGATTGGGACCTGTGGCTGAACCTGAGTGACATGTAGTGGCTGTAGTTGGGCCTGGGTTGGAGGCAAGGGGAGGGAACATATATTGGAAAGGGGAATTGGCTGGGTTTTGGGAAATGGCAGGGATACTTTATCCTTCATTTGGATTGTGGGTGCATTACAGATTCCATTGAATAAGACAGAGGGACACTGTAATGGGGAATAGTTACCAGAGACCAGGAAAGTAGCCACTAGAGACTCACTGTGCAGAGAGGGGAGGCCCCAGAAGAGCTGGCTATAATTCTGCTGGAAGTTTTCCCCCAAAAGTTTGACATATAATAGATGTTGACAAATGGGGAGCTGTTCTGGTTTGCCTTTGGTGTTCCAGCCAGTTTTGGGGGCTGTGGTATCCTGCTCACCAACAAATGGCCTCAGTGAATTCCCTGAAGATGTCAGTTGGTATTCTGGCCAGATTTGGTTTTCAAATGGTCCCTCCTCCTTTTCTTTCTTCTCTAAAATCTTAGGGCCAAGGAAAGAAATGTCACTGGCCTCTATATGCTTGGATACAGAGTCTCCCCAGAGACAGGACTCTGAGAGATGGGAGGGAACATGATTTTGTTGAAAATCAGAGGGTGTTAATGTTCGGAGAAACACATTCTTGCCACGAGCCTGCCAACAAGGGATTTGTGAAATAGACAGGCTTGAAGGGTCAATGCCTTTGATTGTTGGGACATAAGCAGCCAACTCAGCAGGGCTATCTGGAGATGAGCTCTCTGGTACAGGTTTTGGTAAGATTGAGATCACTTGAGACTGAGTCACACTTAAAGGACAGTCTAGTGATGGTGAAGCAGACAGCGTTGGTGTTGCACAATAACAAGCAAATGAATCAGCGGGATTCATTGCATGGGACAAATTTGGTGCAACATTGATAGCTTGAGAGAGGGTGGGATCAAATGCAAAGATGGTGTTCAGAGACAAAGCAGTCTCTGGTTGGAGAAAAGAATCTACTTTCTGAGTGTGATATGTTGGAAAAGGGGGAAAGGCAAGTGGTTGAGGGATAAAATAGTCCATTGGGAATTTGGGATCCAAGGGGGAAAAAGACTCTGGTGGCAGAGGGTCTCCCAGTGGTGAGGGTGAAAGAAAGTCAACTAAGGGGGTCATCTGGAGGAGTGGAGAGGGCTTAGGCTGAGGAGCTGATATTAGGTATGCCGGAGAGTCTGCTGAGAGGGCAGAGGTCAGAGAGAATGATGATTCAGTCACAGGAGCTGTAGAATACAAAGGAGATAAAGAGGGAGCAGCATCCTCCAGGGGTTCCCCAAACAGCAGCCGATTGACCTCAGCAGTTGCTCTATTACACACTTCACAGAAGGGATCTGGACATAACAGTCGAGGAAACCTGCCCTTATCAAGGTGCTGGCCCAGGTGGCTGCAGAGATAGGAGGAACAAAGCTGCAGCCAGAACCAGAACAAACATATGGGAGCCTGGCGGGGCTGGTCGGGGAGGGGTGTCCAAAGTGTACTGTCTTTTCCCCCAGTTCCCTGATCTCACAATACACCTTTTATCCCTCTCCAAGGCATTAACATTTGGTTCTCTATGGATTTTCCCTCCCATGTCAACCCCAAGCTTCACTGAGGCCCTGGAATTGCATAGACTTTGCCAGAATGAGGGACACAGGAGATAAGGGAAATGTTTAGTCACCTTTGCAGAAGAGAAAGCAGATTTCTTGCCTCCTTTACTTCTCTCTGGCAAACTCTCCAACCTTGGAAATCAGAATAGTGGGTTTTAGGAGATTATTGAAAATAGAAGCATAGGGATCTTAAATTAGAAAGTCCCCTTAGTGGGGACCCTGGTACTTTGGACTTTGAGATCCCCAAGAATTAAGATACAAAGTCAAGTGGTCAGTGATAATAGTAAGAAGTCTCACATGTGCTGTGAAGGACAGAGACCAGTGGTTATCTCAGAGAGGAAGAGCAACCTGAGTATTCAGAAAGTTAAAAATAAAGACATAGAACAGAAGTTCTGACTCCAAACCAACCAATAGTCCTTCCTCTACATCTCACATGGCCACCTATTGGGCTACGCCCACTGCCCAGGTCCTTCACTTCTTCAGGCCCATGGATGGGCAGAGCAGGGAATTTGAAAAGTGTCCCAGGTTCTGACTTCCTTCCCATGAGCCTCTCCTCTGAGCACTCTGTTTTCTGAGAGAATGTATCTAGCAACTTACATCTTCAGAAATCTTGGATCTGGGACATCATGGAAGGGAAAAGGAAGGGTCCCCTTGGAGAGCTTAGGAGAAATAAGCAGAGTCTTACCCTTTTTTTTTTTTTTTTTTAAGGAGGCACCAGAGACAACCCAGGACCTCGTACATGGGATGCAGGTGTTCAAGCACTGAGCTACACCCAATCCCCAAGTCTTACCTTTAAATGCTCCATCTTGCCTCTTCCTCTTGGCTCTGCTCTGATGCTAAGAAGAAAAAGGAAAAAAAAAAAAAAATGAGAGGCTGGAACTCAGTCTTCCACTCCTCTCTCTAGGAATCTGAAGCTATTCACTATCCACAAATAATATGATCCTATTTTAATTAATGGAACTTTGTGTTTCTTTCATTCATTTTTAAAGGCTATGAAATATTTTCAAAATTTCCTTCTTTGAAAAACTCAAAGATCACATCTAAGAAATCCAAACCTGGTATACTCAGTCAGCAATCCTCTGGTCAAGGAGGGCCCAGTATCTGAAAGCAACCATCCCATCTATGCTCCCTCAGCTAGAACCCTGTGTCCTGAGAACAGAGTTTAGTCTCCAGCCTTCACTCACAGGTTCTCAGAGACTCATCACTGGTCTTCTGAGCAGCCCAACTCCAAGGAAGGAATGATGCAACAGGGGAATGTGACTGATGATCTGGTGTTGTGGGATCTTGTTCCCCTGCAGGGACACAAAACCCTAAATAATCCCGTCCAGGACCACAGAATCACTGTGTTTAGATTTTTTCCTGGAACAACTTACCCTCCCCTCCCCATACACACCTAGATGGATGGTCTGACTTTCAGATGGAAATTGTAGGCCCATGCAACTCAACCTCTGCCTGACCAGTTCCACTAGAAGAATATTATATTCTCTTCTTAGACTTCCCATATCGGATGTCTCTCTGAGCCACCAAACTCATTTAAAAATACAAGATGAGGAATAGGAAAACAATCAGTCCCTGAGGGGTGACTTCTGATTTCAGCCTCAACATGTAAGAAGTTTAGAAGTCATCACCCACATCCTTTAACTGAAAGCCAATGACTTTTCTTGGACCCATCAGAGAATTGGGTTCACAGACATCACCACCCCAAAATCTGCAGAGACCAGGGAATACAGAGGATCACAGCCAAGATCTGCTTACCTGGAACAGAAGCCTCTGAAACCATAAACTGTTAGGACACTTAAAAGGTCACTTTGATGAATTACTGGAGGTTTATGTGGACTAGCATGAAAGTGAGAAACTCCTGAGGTTGCAGTATTAGAGGACCTCCACATTTTTGTGAGTACCTACCAGGTACTCAGAGTGAAGAGCCATGGAAAAACCCTCATGTTTCTGATGGTAGAGATGGAGAGAGTGACCATTTTTTAAAATATGCCCTGAATGGTCTCCATAACAAAACCCTGCTCATTAGGAGAAAAGACTTATTAGAGCTTTATCTCACCTGGGGGAAAGGAAATTTACCCAACACCTGCCTCTATACTTCCTGATCAAACTAAAGGGGAAGGGGTGCTAAGAAACACTTGTGACTATCACAGCCCAAGGACACAAGCCCACTAATGACTGAGATTTAACCATAGGATTATAAAATGCTTCCCCTTCCCCATACCACGACACATCAACTGGGCTTGTGTAATAGCAATGGATTAGGGCTGAAACATCTGCAAGGCACAGACTCTTTTTAAGGAGGAGTTCTCAGGGAACCCTAAAGACACTAAAAGAGACTAAAATAAAGACACTAGAGGAAATTGAAACCTCTGACACCTATAGCTACAGCAAACATTAAACACTTCCCAAATCCTAGACCGAGTAACATAAATTCTCACACTAAAGGCCTTTTTACCTCAGTTCCTTTTTCCCACTACATCATATCCAGCTTTCAATAGAAAATTACAAGACATGCTAGAAAGCAAGAAAAAGTACAACCTGAATAGACAAAGTAAGCATCAGCACCACACTCAGATATGCTCAGATTTTGGAATTGTTGTACTGGAAATTTAAAATAACTATAATTCCTTTCAGGCTGGGATACCACTGAGGGAAACCTCTTTATAACAGGAAGGAAGAAAGAAAGAAAAGGTGGGATATAGGGTTGTTTGAAGCCTTTTTGTTATATTCAAACTGCAGGAAACCAAAGACAAAGAGAAAATCTTGAAAGAAGCCAGAAGAATAAAACACCTTAATTATAGAGGAACAAGGATAAGAATTATGGACTTCTTATCATAAACCATGCAAGCAGGAAGAGAGTGAGTTGAAATATTTAAAGACTTGAAAGAAAAAACCACCAACTTTAAATTCTATATTCAGTGAGATAAAGATTTTCTCAGACAAACAAAAACTGAGGGAATTCATCACCAGCAAATCTATCCAGCAAGAAATCTTAAAAGAAGTTCTTCATAGAGAAAGAAGTAATAACTCAGATATACATAAAGAAAGGAAGCACATTGGAGAAGGAATAAACGAAGGTAAAATAAAGTATTTTATTTCATTTTTCTTAACTGATCTAACAGATAACAGTTTGTTCAAAATAATAATAGCAACCATATTTTGAATGATTATAGCTTATGAAATTAATGACAGCAGTATTTATAAGGGATAGGAGGGAGGAACTGGAAATACTCTGCTATAAGGTACCTTCACTTACTGTAAAGAAGTATAGTATTATTTGAAAGTGAACTTATATTTGTTGTAAAGGTATATTACAAATTCTAGGGTAACCCTTGAAATCTTCTTGAAGAAGTTTAACTGACATGCTAAGAGAGGAGAGAAAATTGAATATGACATGCTCATTTAAAACCAGTAAAGGCAGAAAAACAGAGGAAAAAATAAAGAACACATGCAATGAATAGTAAACAGTTACAAACATGATAGATATTAACCTCACTATATTAAAAAATCACTATTAAGTATGAATGGTCTAAATACATCAACTAAAATATAAAAATTGTCAGAGTGGAATAAAAAAGCAAGATGCAACTATATGCTGTCTACAAGAAACCCACTTTAACTATAAAGACACAAATAATTAAAAGTAAAGGGATAGAGGAAGGCATAACATGCTAACACTAATCAAAAGAAAGGTGGAGTAGCTATATTGATTTCAGAGAAAGTAGACTTCAGGAAAAGAAAAATTATCGGGGATAAAGAGGGGCACTACACAAAAGCATTCTAAAAAAGAAGAGCAACATGGGAGGAATTTCACTGCCTGACCTTGAAACATATTACAAAGCTACAGTGGTCAAAATAGCATGGGACTGGCATAAAGATAGACACATAGATCAGTGGAATAGAATTGAGAACCCAGAAATAAACCCTCACCTATACAGTCAACTGGTTTTTGACAAACGTACCAAGTCCGTGCTAATGGGAAAAAACAGTCTCTTCAACAAATGGTGTTGGGAGAACTAGACATCTATAACCAAAAGAATGAAAGAGGACCCCTATCTCACCTATCTCACCCCTATCTCATACAAGAATCAACTCAAAAATGGATCAAAGATCTAAATATAAAAGCCAAGACCATAAAACTACTAGAAGAAAATGTAGGGAAACATCTTCAAGACCTTATAGTAGGTGGTGGTTTCTTGAACCTTACACCCAAAGCACATGCAACAAAAGAAAAAAATAGATAAATGGGACCTCCTCAAAATTAAACACTTTTACACCTCACAGGACTTTGTCAAAAGGGTGAAAAGGCAGCCAACTCAATGGGAAAAAATATTTGGAAATCACATATCTGATAAGGGTTTAATATCCAGGATATATAAAGAGATGTTACAACTCAACAATAAAAAGACAAACGACCCAATTAAAAAATGGGCAAAAGACTTGAACAGACATTTGTCCAAAGAAGAAATACAAATGGCAAAAAAACACATGAAGAAATGCTCAACACCACTCATAATTCAGGAAATGCAAATCAAAACTACAATGAGATATTATTTCACACTATCAGAAAGACCAATATTAAAAAGACAGAACTACAAGTGCTGGAGCAGATGTGGAGAGATAGGAGTACTTATTCACTGTTGGTGGGAATGCAGAATGGTACAACCACTGTGGAGGACTATTTGGCAGTTCCTAAAAAAGTTGAATATAGACTTGCCACGTGACCCAGCAATACCACTACTAGGTATATACCCAGAAGAACTGAGAGCAGTAACATGAACAGACATCTTCACACCGATGTTCATAGCAACATTATTCACCATTGCCAAAAGTTGGAAACAACCCCAGTGTCCATCAACAGAAGAATGGATAAACAAACTGTGGTCTATTCACACGATGGACTATAATGCAGCTGTAAGAAGAAATGAAGTCATAAAGCATATGACAACATGGATGAACCTGGAGGACATTATGTTGAGCGAAGCAAGCCAGACACAAAAGGACAAATACTGTATGAATGTGTTGCTATGAACCAAATATATTGTGTAACATATTGTTGTTTGATTAAAAAAAAAAAATTATATGTAGCCATTACATTTAATTGAGAAATGTATATATTTATTCATCTGTATTTACTTTTTAGTTTCTAATTGTTTATATTTTCAATTATTAAATGTACAAAATAAAGTTGGAAAAAAAAAAAGAGGGGCATAACATAATGACAAAGTGTTCAACTCTCCAAGAAGACATAACAATCATCAACATGTATGCACCTAACAACAGAGCATCAAAGTATGTGAGGGAAAAAAAAAAAAACTGATAAAACTGCAAGGAGAAATATATAAATGCACTATTATAGTTGGGTACTTCAACATCCCTCTTTCAGCAATTGATAGACCAAGCAGGTAGAAAATCAGTAAGGTTATAGTTGACTTGAACAGTACCAACGATCAACTGGATCAGTTTGATAGTTTTAGATTACTTCCTACAACAGCAAAATACACATGCTTCTCAAGTTTACATGGAATATTCCCCAGGATAGATCACATTCTGGGCCATGAAATTCATCTTAACAAGAATAAAAGAATATAATTCATACAAAGTTATTCTCAGATGACAATGAAATTAAATTAGATTAAGAGATTAAACAACACACTTGTAAATAATGAATGGGTCAGAGAAGTCTCAAGAGAAATTTTAAAATATGTTGAACTAAATGAAAATGAAAATACAACTTATCAGAATTTGTAGGATGAAGGAAAACCAGTGCTTAGGGGGAAATTCATAGTATTAAATACATATATTAAAAAGAAGAAAGCTTTAAAATCTCTGGGGGGGGTGTGTGGGCATAAAGTTTACTTACCTGATTGATGTCTCTCTGTTTACAAAATATTGGAAAACATGGATTCCCCTATAGGTAGCACAAAAATAAAAAGAGGAGTCCCACACCACATAGGAAGGCAAAAATAGAATCAATATCCAGGAAAGTGAGCTGGAGCTCAGGCATGGTTCAGTAGGGCTCCTCAGACAAAGGAGGTGGTCCTCATGGGAAGGGCATTGTTGCCTCAGGCAACTGAGCACTAAGAGTACACATTCTAGACCAGAGTTCCAGGCCCACATCACAGAGCTTTGGTACAGATATAAAGGGTTCTTGAGGGTGGGGGAGGGGGTAATGCAAGGCAGATGAACCCATAGCCCTTCACCCCACCATCCAGCCCAGAAGATATCTCTACCCCTCCTGGGCCTTTATATCCTTCCACCCTAACCTCCAACTCTACCCTTTCATCAAACCAAACTGTGTTAGTCAGCCAAAGGGGTGCTAATGCAAAATACCAGAAATTGGCTGGCTGTCACAAAGGGTATTTATTTGGGGTAGAAGCCCACAGTTACCAGGCCATAAAGCATAAGTAGCTTCTCTCACCAAAGTTTATTGCCACCTGTTGGAGCAAGATGGCTGCCAACGTCTTCAAGGGTTCTGTGAGGGCTCAGGCTTCCTGGGTTCCTCTCTTCCTGGGGCTTGCTTGTCTCCGGGCTCAGCTCCTCTGCTATCTCCACAAGGTCAGCTGTAGGCTATGAGGCTCTCTTGGCTTTGCCTCTCTCCACAAGGCCAGCTGTAGACTATCAGGTGAATGGCACATCTCTTTTCCCAGGGCCTTTTTGCTTTCCTCACAACCAAGCTCCTCTGTGTGCTTACTTCCCGAGGCTCCAGCTCAGACCTCAGCATCAGAACACCAACATCAAAACTCCAACTAACTCCTCTGCTCTACCATGTAGTTTTATCTCTGAGTCCCTGCCCACCAAGGGGTGGGGTCTCAACATCCTACTGACGTGGCCCAATCAAAGCCCTAGTCATAATTTAATCATGCCCAGAAGAACAGACCAGTTTACAAGCATAATCCAGTATCTATTTTTGGAATTCATAAATAATGCCAAACTGCTATGCAAACCTTTATGAAATTTTCTATTTATTCCACCTGTGGCCTGGCTATTACCTGAGACCCTTTTACTGATTGATGATTTTGGACCCTACATAATCTTGGAAAGTCTGATATTCTCCCTGGAGTTTTTGCCAATTCCCAGGAATTTACACTCGATACATTCTGTCCTCAGCTGCAGCTCCCTATATATGTAATGTGATTTTTCTTGTATCAAACCAGAAATATAACTCAACAGCTGCCCCCCATGCTTTCACAAAAACGAAGTGTGACAAAGAGGGAGACAAAAGCATAGGACACCCCTTGACAAAAGATTTTTAAAATCTTTTAATTCTTCCTCTCCCAAATTCCCTTTTAGGTTGTTCTGTCCCCGAGGGCTCTCAAATCTAGCGCCCTCCAACCATGCAGTGTCCCATATTACTTCTCTCCCTTTTTTCTGCCAAGCTCCCTCCCTCAACATTTTTAATTCTTCCTTGATTATACAGAGCAATTATGCTGGACCACAACCTGCACTGCCAAACACACGATGCTTGGACATCAAATTGAAATTATATTTAACAATACCTTTTGTTTTGAATCGCACCAATGGTTTTCAGACCTATGAAAGGTTTTGTGATTTTTCCTATCTACTTTCTAACTTTTCAACAAAATTCTTATTGGCTCCTAGTTTTAAAAAATAATGACAAGACTTTGTTGATGATGATGATGGTTTTAGGTTCCTATGTTAGCCTCTCATTTAACAGATTTATAATCCTTAGTTTCATTATATAGATTATAAAATGCTGAAATTAATCCTGTGTCATTACCTTATTTTGCTTGCTTACATGTCCCCACTAATTCTAGTTCAGGACCATTAACGATAGCTCCTTTCTTTGCCTGTCTTCTCCTGCACCCACAGCTTCTCCTTTGTCTCCACTTCCTCTTATCTACCCTTCCCTTAATGGCAGGAGGTCTCTTTGTTCAGAAAAATCCCTCCAGTATCCTCCCATGTCTGATATTATCTTTTCTAGCAAGCTTGGTTAAAACTGCCCTTCAGGTCCCTAAGATCCACGAAGGTAAAAACATCCTTTAAAGTCTGATCAAAATAAGCTCCACAAAAAATTGTCCAGGTGAGAAGGGGCTGTAAAAAGGGCACGTCAAATGTTTTCTTGAAAAATGACCATGTTATAAAAAGGCTGAGAAACTGTTCCAGGTTAAAGGAGACTAAAAACACATGACAGTTAAATACATGGTTCTAGACAGGAGGTAACAAAAACAAACAAAAAAAGCCATAAAGGGCTTTATTAGATAAACTGGCAAAGATGGATTATGGATGTGAGATTAGTTAAAAGCTTTATGTCAATGTTAAATTTACACAAAGGGATAACCATACTGTGAATGTTTAAGAGAATATCATTTTTCTTAAGTAGACAATGAAATATTCAAACATGAAGGGCATGATGTATTCTCAAAATGTGTGTGTGGGGGGGACATCAAAATGGGTCAAAATGTTAATAGGCAAATCTGCGTAAGGAGTATATAGTTGTTTTTGTATCCATTCAAACTTTTCCTCATTTTAAAAATGGACTATTGAGTATGTTGCCTTGAAGTTTACCTAAGTTTTGAGGTTTCTGGCTTTGATTCCTGCAGTTGCTACCAGTTGCCACCACCACACCCAGGCCCCAGAAGTGAAGTGTACAATGCCAACTTTAAAAACAGTTGTATCAGATTGTCCAAGGCAAAACAAAAACAAAACCCTTAGATCCTTGTAGCAGAATTGAAGCATATTAACATTCAATAGGATTTTACAAAATACTGTAAACTACCACACATTTTAAAAAATTATACACATTAAAAAGTACAAAAGAACCAAAAATTCAAATAATCGTTTTTATAGCATGTAACCCCTAATTTCTTTATTTGATGCTACCAGGTTGTTGATCTTCTGGTGCTTAGAAGTGTGAATTGGTTTGCAGGTGCCAGATTTCCAACTTCCAAAAGTTGGTTGACACCTTTTGATATATCCTCTCCCTTTCTTATCATCCACAAGGGTTTATTCTTTTTTAATCCTTTACTTTTAACAGCTTTATTGAGATTTACATACCAGTACTTTATTTCACATACCATACAATTTAACCATTTAAAATGTACAATTCAGTTGTTTTTAGTATATTCACAGATATGTGCAACCGTCACCATAGTCAATTTTAGAATATTTTCATCACCTCAAAAAGAAAACCCACACCCTTTTGGCAGTCACCTCGCTATTTCCCCACTCCACCCCCAAGCCCTAAGTAACCACTAATCTACTTTGTTTCAACAGATTTCCCTATTCTGTACATTTCTTGTGAATGGAAATGGAAACATGTAATGTGTTCTTTTGTGCCTGACTTCTTTTACTTAGCATAAAGATTTTGAGGTTCATTCAAACTGTATGTAGCATGTTTAAGTATTTCATTATTTCATGGCTGAATAATATTCCATTATATAAATATACCACATTTCATCAGTTCATCCACTGGTGGACATTTGGATTGTTTCTGCCTTTTAACTATTATGAGTAATGCTACCATGAACATTCATGTATCAGTTTTTGTGTGGACCTATGTTTTCAATTCTCTTGGGTAAATACCCAGGAGTAGTGTTGCTGAGTCACATGGTAATTCTGTTTAATCATTTGAGGAATGGCCAGACTGTTTTCCAAAGCAATTGCACCATTTTATATTCCCACCAGTAATGTGTAAGAGTTCTAATTTCTCCGCATCCTTGCCAACACTTGTTTTTATCTTTTTTATTCTAGCCATTCTAGTGGGTGTGAAGTGATATCTTATTGTGGTTTTGACTTGCCTTTCCTTGATGACAAATGGTGCCAAGCATCTTTTCATGTTATCCTTTACTTTTAATGGCATTTTGGGAAGGGGAGGAGATAAACAAGTGTGTTTTATCTTCTGTGTTTAATGGGAAGCCTGATAACTCATTTTAAATGTGTGAAAGGGAAAAAAAAAAGTTTTCTCCTAAACATTTTAAAGCATTTATATAGCAATCTCAAGGTTTCACTAACATGTACTTTTCTACTCCCTATACTTTTTTGCATGTAATAGTTACTATGTGATTAAGGAACTACAATATTGTGCACTGACATTGCTTGGTAAGATTACTTCTTGTATTGGGGACGGGGTGGGGAGAGAATTCATTCAAATGACTCCTCAGAGTTGACTGAAAAACAAAGGAGAACTGATAGCCAAAGCTTATAAAATGCAATGATTTTCAGTCACCAATACTATGTACATTTGTTGTGGAAAAGTGTGTGCCTCATGTGATAAATATCAAAGGAATGGGAGAGACAAAAGGGCACATAACATAGCTTCTAAGAGATGGCTGGTGAGGTATTTAAATGGAGTTTTGCACTATGTTTAATGAAAAAAAAATGAGGTATATCACACATGCCAAATGACTGTAAAGTTTGGGTGTGGGTTACGTGGAAAGTTATATTTTGTTATCTGCTCTTGTGTATGTTAGAATATTTCCATAATAAAAAGCTTTAAAAATAAAAGAGGTTAAGTGCCTCATGAGGAGAGAGTACAGAATAAAGACATCTGGCAAATTTGGGGGCACTCCATGGAAACGAGTTTAGTGATCTCTCCGTAAAGAAATTTCAGGACATAAGTTGGGGACCACTGAGAGAAACCTCTTTACATATAACACAGGAAAGAAAAGGATGGGATACAGTGTTTTTTGAAGGCTTTTGTTTGGAAAGCTCTCATCTGATGGCTCCTAGTTCCTCTGTGAATTGTGGGTCCAGCTCATGTGCTAGCAAATGGTGATGGCCTTAAATTTGGGGAAAGTGAAACAATGCTCTAAGCTCCACCAGAACAGGGAACTCCATTTGTTTTGTTCACTGATGAACACCCACAAGCTTAGAAGAGTGCACATAGTAAGCACTTGATAATTATAAGTGGAATGAATGATTTCTAGGCAGTGCTGGGGTTGACCATGAATTTACTGTGGCACCAATGTAATCGATTCTGTGATTTTATCCAATAGTGATCACTCACGTAGAGGAGGGCATTTCTGGAAAAGGCAGGGAGATGGAATTTTGACAGGAAGGAATAAAGGATAATGGAATGCGCCCACGTGGAGTGGAGCTTTTTGAAAGTTGGTTGCATGATGGACCATCAAGTGTACCTTAGAGAGAAAATGAAGAGGTTGGTGAACAGATAAGGAGAATGTGGAAAATTAATGATTTACAGTTCCTGAAATGAAAAATTGGCACACTGAGGACACATGCTGGAAGAATTAAGAGATGAGCTCAAAGGGTGACAAGTCAGACTATATTATTTCAGAAAGCAGAGGTGTTCCTCGTGATCAGTTCTAGAGTGTGGCCATAACTGAACTGGAAAGGAGATAAAGGACACTAAATTAATAAAGTGTAGCATAGGGGGGGAGGGGTGATTTATTGGATGGTCCATCCACTTGGATGCTGGGGTCTCTCACTGACCTCCCTACTTTCAAGTTCCCAGCCTTGGGCCTCATCCAACATTGTGTCCCTCCCAGGGCCTCCACAGAATCAGCAATCTTTCTGCAACCCTAAGCTTCAAACATTGAAGGATCAATGGCATGGACAAGAAGGCAAAAGTGGGGCAGTGAGAAATGGCTCTAGTGGACGTCTGTTTTTCTCTTTTAGACATCCAGCATTCACAAGTCTTTTTGGAAACACTACCTTAAAGTGCCCTTTGAGTAACTCATCCCATTCTTGAGTCCCAGCCTACGTGCAAGTGGAGTTTCTTTCCATCATGCCCCTATTTTATGGGTAGATATGTGTGCAGTCTTGACCTAAGCTACATTCCACAGAGGTCCATGGTGTGCTACCAAATGTCTGTAACCCTGGTACATGATCTAGGACTCACCTGTGCTTCATGAGTTTCAGGAGTCCTGTCTTCCAAGCCCATGAAGATCACAAAGTGGCACCTCCATCCTGATGAGTGAACTGTGCACACTAAGAGCAAGATCTTGCATATTGTCATCAAGCACAGCTGGAAGGAAGGCACCAAGATCACTTTCCCTAAAGCAAGTGATGCCAGACCAAACAATATCCCTGCAATTACTCTTTGACTGCTCAAAGAACAGCCCCACGTACACTTCTACCAAAACGGCATCAGGATGCTCTGCAGTGCCCTGATCAACCTCAAGTTGGTGTCTGGATCAGATTGGAGAAGTGGGGAACAGGACAGTTTTGTGATATAGGGATGATGGGGCAGAAACTTTTGTTTTATTCCACTTGCAAGGTCATTCTTTGCCCTTTTCTGTTGTTTCTTCCTTTCTCACTCTGACTCAATCTTTTCCTCAGTCTCTGCTTTTATTTCGCTCCTGGGAACTGGGTTGCTGCCTAATCCATTCTCCTACCAGTGATGGCTGGGTAATCCCTTTTCCCTGAAAAGATGTCATCAACCCAGGCAACCTGAAGAGTTATCCTGGGAACCATTTCCTCAAGGTTCTTTTCTAGTGGGGAAGCCTCAATGTCAGGTTCAAAGTACTTGACATGAGCCATATGACAAATTCTTAAGCAGCATCTACCCTATTCCTAGGCCTTACCCCATCTATCCCAGTAGCTACTAAAGCAAAAACTTCCCCCACACACACCAGATACCACCATTCAAGGTCTACCCACCTGTGATCCTCTGGGCATGACAATTTCTGCTAAAAAAACAATTAAGCCACTATTTTCTTGAAAATATACTTGTCCCTGACCCCATTCAGATATGGAAGATCTGTCTTTGCTACGAAAGATTGAAGAGCAAAGAAGCGGAAGGTGATGGCTGCTATACATTTCTCTTAAGACTAAACTTAGAGGTGGGACATACAGCCCCTCTCCTCATACTTCATCAGGGAGGGAAAGAGTTTTGGGGGACAAGTGATAGCACCTGTTCCTCACCAAGTTCCAGGGTCACCCTTTAGAAGTCAAAGTTGATCAGTTACAACTAAACTGACTCCTTCCTTTTCCTAAATACAAGCCCTAAGATACCCCCAAACCCATGCTCCAAACACAATACACAGAGAAGACACCACTCTTATTAGAAGAAACATTTATTGGGGAGGATCAATATTATCAACAAAGAATGAATTATTTTTTTGGGGGGGATGTTCCTCCCTGGAACTGCTGGCGAAGCATTTTCTGCCTGGATAGGAGAGACAAATCTCTGCGGTTGCCTTCAGCGGTGGTAAAGGTAGCCTGAGGCACCTGGCATTCTTGAGGCATGCAGGTGGGCCTCCTACAGTACTCAGGTTCCCTGAGGGTCGTGGATGGGGGATAACTCTGACACACCTCGAATCCCACAACTTTCTGGGGATGTCTGTCCCTGTCTCTGATCCATCTACCACGTGTAGGATGGTTTGGGCCAGCACGCACAGCTTTTTGGCTGCTGGAGTCAGTATTTGTCACTTTATGAGAGGGAGCCCTATAGTTGAAGGGATGCCCCTGGATGGGCTCTGCCTGGGCCTTCAGTTGCACCTTGTGCCAAGTTTCCCCAAACTTCATTGGGGAGGGGAGGGACTCTTGGGGACAGGTGATATCTCCTCCATGCCTACGCCCCAGTTTCTCCTCCAGGAACTTCCCATTATCTGCCACGAGATTCTGAGCTTCAGTCATCCTAGTAAAGGCAGCTCTACTTTTAACTGGGCCTCTACTCTGCAGAGAGGCTGACACGGAGCTACGTTTTTCCAGGGAAATTCCCTGCTCTTTGCATTTTGTCCTAGGATGAAGCCATTGTAAAAAGTGCTTCATCGTTTTCCTGAAAGGACTTTCAGGAGGAGGCTGTTGCATCTGTGACAGACACTGAGAGGACTGACTCCCAAGAGTCTCCTCTAATTTCCTGACCTGAGCAGGATAACTCTTCCTTCTGACATGGTATGTCCCCAAACCTGCATCCCCTCCACCGAGCTCTCCTGTTTCAGGTCCCTGGGGGTTCACTCTTTCAGCAACTGGTGGGAAATTCTTATCCTGACACTTCCCTAAGACATGCTTAGGGACCCAAGGCTCCTGCTGCTGCTGCATGCTAATCCTTCTGTCATCCAAGTGAACATGCAGCACCTGGGAGTCTGCCATGTCCCCACTGGAGATATTCTGGGCACGAGTCACTGAGGCCTTGGAAGACAAGCTCTCTTGAGCCTGTTGATGCTCTTTGGCCTCCACTTTAAACTTTAACTCACCAAACAGTTGCTTTTTAAGGTGTGATAGTTCGAGGTCTTGGGGAACTGATATTCTTGGTGAGGGGGAACGTTCCTTGGGCAAGGTGGTTTCTACTTCACTGGTCTTCACATTTGCCATTTGTGAGACATCATTAGTTTGTAATTGCTGAGCATAGAGCTCCTCAGCCTTGAATATCTCCCTGGACACATTCAAAGGAGAAAAATGTTTTAAATTATTCTCCACCATCCCATTGTCCTGAAGCATTTCTACTCTATCGCTGGAACTCACTTGCTGGTCCCTTGGCTCTTGTCCAGCCCCGGTCTGACTTGTGGGCAGCTCTGGGCTGAGTCTACTTGCTGTTGCAGTCTCACTCTGACTCTTATTGTCTATGGTGCTATGTGTGCGGGGGACCCAAGGCTCCTGCTGCTGCTGCATGCTAATCCCTCTGTCATCCAAGTGAACATGGATGACATCCTTAGTTGTCCCAAAGTCTTCTGCAAGCTTATGATTGACATCAGAGGGTGACTGAATCTTGGTATCCTGTCCTTCCTTGCCCTCAGGTGAAGTGTCAGGGAGAGGATGATCCGGGATGGGGACTGAAATTGTTGTTAGCTCCTTATCTGCCTGAAAAGCTTGAGTGCTTCTTCTAAAGGTCTCAGAAACCTTAGCTCTGGAGGCAACCCCAGAAACAAGGGTGACAGAGGAAGGAAAGTTGGAATGGAAAGAGCACCAGGATGAGGACTCTTTCAATTTAAACATTTTTATGGATTCCAGGACCTTGTCTGGAAGGCCCCATATCATCCTCAATCTAAACTTTGTAATATGGGCTTCCAACAGCTGTAGTGTGCTGGAATCAATGAAGGAAAGCTCCTGAGAGGTATTCAGGCAGTGGTCCTCTTTCCCTCGTTGTGCTGAATTTCCTTGTTTCATGGGGGTCTGGGATTTTGCAGGAAGAGGCAATGTGTGCTTGACAGTGTGCCATGAACTATGCACAACCACAGGGATCCTACCCTCATTAATTTGATCAAACTTCTTGCTCAGATGTACTTTCAGACTATTTTCCAGTTTCTTCTGTTCTAGGCTGACCCCTGAGGCCCTTGAATTATTCCCTGAAGGACTCACCATGGAAATTTTTGGGTCTTTCTCAGAGTCAGACTTCAGATCCTTAATTGAGGAAACTTCTGGGTCCCTCAAGAGTTGGTCTTTTGAGCTATTCTCCAGGTTATGTTCCTGACTCATCTCTCGATTCTCCTCTAGCTGAGACATTTCTGAGCTTTTCTCATAGAAGCTTCCAGAAAGGCTCAATCCAATAGTCTTTAGATCTTTGCTGCTCTCACGCTTAAACACAGAGAGCCATGATAGTCCATAACTGCTCTTTGACTCAGCTATCTCTGGAACTTCGGCTGGAGGCTTCAGCAGTGACAGAGACTCAAAGATCCTGCGGGGCAGGCCCCAACGATGTTGGATGAGTCTCTTTCGAAGGTGGTGCTCTAGTTTCTTCTGGATCTCACTACTGAGAGGAAAATGTCCAGTATCGATGGAAACAGGAACATGGGCTTGGGAGGCCCGGTGGTACTGAGGAAAGTTGGGAGCTGGAGGACAAAAGGCTTCCTGAGATCTTTGGACCACAGTGGGTAAACCCCACAAACTATCCTGTTGCTTCTGCAACACATGCCATTCCAGGTGGTAAATTATAGTTAGGTTGAAATTCTGTGCCTCATTCTGGAGGCTATGGAAAGATACCCCACAGCCCCTAATCTGGGGTGGGAATGAAGGAGGTAGATTTGGGAGCCAGGATTCCAGGGAGGTCTGGGGCTTGACCTGAGTAGAGTCAAGTAGATGTAGGGGCTGGGATTTGGACTGGGTTTCAGGCAAGCTTTGAGGCTGCCTCTCAGGCAAGGGAAGAGGCTGGGGAAGTAGTGGGGATTCTCTATCCTCAATTTGGACTGCAGGGGCACTTGAGATTCTATTGAAGACAAAGGTAGAAGAACCTGAGACCAGGACAGTAGACATCAGGGACTCACTGTGCAAAGAGGGAGGACCCCAAAAGAGCTGGATATATTTCTGCTGCAAATGGCTTCCCAAGGTATTAGGATATGGGGACTGCTGATGAATCAACTCCTCTTGTTTGTCTTTGGTGCTCCAGAAGTGTAGGGAAGCTGCTGAGTCATGCTTATCACCAATTGAATCTAACATTTTCCCTGCAGAATTTAGTGGGTAGTCTGCCCTAAGTTGTTTTAGAAAAGGTCTCTTTGGCTTGTCTTTTTCCTTCCACATTAGAAAATCTCCTCTCTTTTTGACTTGTCTCTCCAGGAATGCCAGGACATCAGGGCTAAGAAAAGAGAGGTTACCAGCCTCTACATAATTATTTGTAGAGTCTCCCCCTAAAGGGGCCTCAGGAGAATGGACAGCAAGCAGCCCTGGCTGGAAATCACATCGTGTCAAGGAGGAAGGGAAATAATCCTGGGCATGAGCCTGCCACCAGGAGAATTCTGAAAGAGACAGGCTTGAAGGGTCAATGCTTTTGATTGTTGGGACATAAGCAGCCAACCCAGCAGGACTATCTGGAGATGAGTTCTCTGGAAGAGGCTTCAGTAAAATCGAGATTGCTTGAGATTGAGTCATAGTTAAAGCACTGTCTGGTGATGGTGAAGCAGACAGCATTGGTGGTGCACGATAACAAGCAAATGAATCAGTAGGATTCATTGCACAGGACAAATTTGGTGCAACCTTGATATCTTGAGAGAGGGTGGGATCAAATGCAAAGATAGTGTTCAGAGACAAAGGAGTCTCTGGTTGGAGAAGAGGATCCACTCTCTGAGTGTGATATGGTGGAAGAGGGGGAAAGGCAAGTGTTGGGGGCATAAAATAGTCCATTGGGAATTTGGAATCCAAGGGGGGAAAAGACTCTGGTGGAAGAGGGTCACCCAGTGGTGAAGGTGAAAGAAAGTCAACTAACGGGGTCATCAGGTCAGGTGAAAGACTGGAGTAGAGGGGTGGAGAGGGCTCAGGCTGAGGGACTGGTATTGGGTCTGGAGAAGAGACTGCTGAGAGGGCAGAGGGCAGAGTGATTGATGACTCAGTAATAGGAACTGTGGATGTCAAAGGGGACAAAAAGGTAGCAGCATCCTCCAGAGGCTCCCCAAACAGCATCCGATTGACCTCAGTATTTGCTGTATCACAAACTTCACAGAAGGGATCTGAACATAACAGTTGACGAAAACAGGTGGTTTCATGGTGCTGGCCCAGGGGGCTGCAGGAGACAGGAAGCACAAAGCTGCAGCCAGAACCAGAACAAGCAAAGGAGGGCCTGCTGATCTACCAGGGGTAGGGCCACACCCATGACTTCACAATATACTTATAGCCTTCTCCCCACGTCCTTCATTCACATTCACATTCCTATGGCTATACCCTCCCATGTCAAGCCCAGGCTTCACTGAGGTCCTGGAATGGCACAGACTTTGCTAGAAAGAGGGACCTGAAAACAAGGGGGAAGACTAATCACCTTTTCAGACTAGAAAGCAGCTTCCTTGCTTCCTCCTCTTCTTTCTGGTAAGCTCTCCAACCTGGGAAACCAGGACAGGAAGGTTATATGTGGTGAAGGTAGAAGTGTAGGGATCATACAGGAAGCTGAGTAGATATCCCTTCATGGAAGACCTTTGGCATATTAGACTGTAAAGGCCCCAAGACTCAGTAGACAAAGTCGAGTGTTCAGTGACAGTAGTAAGAAGGCTCACATGCATATGTTGTTTATCATTCACAGATTGCTTTTGTATACATTATCCCATATGATATTCAAAACCACTCTGGAGGACAGAGACCAGAGGTTATCTCATAAAGGGATCTGAGCATTCAGGAAGTTAAAAGTACTTGTCCAAAGACAGAAAACAGACTCCAAACCGACCAGGAGTCCTCCCTCGACATCTCACATGGCCACCTACTGGGCTACGCCCACTGCCCAGGTCCATCACTGCTTCAGGCCCATGGACGGGCAGAGCAGGGAATTTGAGAAGTGTCCCAGGTTCTGACTTCCTTTCCGTGAGCCTCTCCTCTGAGTGCTCTGTTTTCTGAGGGAGACTATCTAGCAATGACATCCTCAGACATTGTGGACTTGAGCCCTCATGCAGGCAGAGGAAGGATCCCTCCTTGGAGAGCTCAGGAGGAGTAGGTAGGTCCTTACCTTTCAGTGTTCCACCTTTCCTCCTCCTCTTGGCTCTGCCCTGACGCTGAGAAAAGAAAAAAAAAAGTAAGGACTGGGATTCAGTTCTCCTCCTCAGGTCTGGGAAGCTGCAGCCATTCACTATCCACAAATAATATGACTATTTTAATTAATGGAACTTTGTGTTTCTTTCTTGCATTCGTTTTTAAAAGCAATGAAATATTTTAAATATTTCCTTTTTCGAAAAACTCAAAGAAAGATCATGTCTATGAGGTCCACACCTGATGTTCTCATTCTCAGTCAGCAGTCCTCTGGTCAAGGAGAGCCCAGCATCTCAGAGCAATTGTCACATCTCTGCTTCCTCAGCTAGAACCCTGTCCCCTGAGGACAGAGCTCAGGCTCCAGCCTTCACTCACAGGTTCTCAAAGGCTCAGCACTGATCTCCTGGGCAGCCCAACTCCAAGGAAGGAAGGATGCCCAGCAGAGAATTGTGACTGATGAGCACGTGTTGGGGGGCCTTGTTCTCCTTCAGGGACACAGAACTCTCTAAATGATCCAGTCCAGAACCAAAGAATGACTGGATTTTATCCTGGAACCCCTCACCCCCACCCAGATGGATGGTCTAACTTTCAGATGGAAATCTTAGTCTCCACTGAACCTCTAACCCTGCCTGGCCTATTCCACTAGAAGAATGCTATTACATTCTCTCCTCAGACTTCCTATCTTAAGTGTCTCTCTGGGCAACCACATTTTACTTAGAAAAGCTTAAATCGAAATGGAAACAACAACAGAGAATCTCTGTTAGAAGCATGGCCCAGGATTCCTTACCTTTTGGGTGTCTTTGTTTATGCTCAATAATGTTGGACTTGGTTTCAACACTAGGTAGCACAGGAGCAGAAAGAGTAACCCCAACCCATACATGACTGTGTCGGTGGGGTCAATATCCCAGAAAATCTGGTAGTAGGACAGCCAAGGTTTAGTATGGTTCTTCAGAAAGGTGAGAACTCTGTCCATAGTTGATCACTCTGCTGCCTCAGATAACTGAGCCTTGAGAGTGCTGGCTCAGAACTATAGTCCCAGGGCCGCATCACAGAGCTCTGAAGAGTCACAAAGGGGTTGTGAGGGTGGGGAAGGGAGTCATGCAAGGAGGGGGAGCCCACGGCTCCTGCCTCACCATCTTTCCCGCGGATCCCTCTATTCCTCCTGTGGCCTCTACCTCCCTCCTCACTGCTCTGCCATCCTGTTTTCCAGCTCCACCTCTTCATCATATCATTTATTTACCTTAGTGAAAGTTCTTTCTTTGTTCCATCTGCAACCCAGATTTTACCTGAGTCCCACTTTATTATTTGGAGATTTGAACCTCACCAATTCCACTGCCTTAACAGTCTGAAGTACGACCTGGAATTTTTGCTTGTCCCCAGACATTTACACTCTCAGGACCACACGTGGCCTCCAATCCATCTTTCCTACAGAATGTTCTTGTCTTACACCAACCCAGATATAGAATGTAAAGTTCTTTTACAGTTATTTAGTTTTGTGAATATTGAATAGGAAATTAAAAAAAAAATTTTTTTTTTTTCAGTCAGAGGGTGTGACTCAAATTATTTAAGTTAATTCATTATTTGGGGAGCAGGTGTAGCTGTGGTTGAGCCCCTGCTTTGCATGTACGAGGTCAAGGCTTCAATCCCCAGGACTTCCTAAAAAAGAAAAATTCATTATTCGATATTCACAAAACTAAGTATAAAATAAATATAAATACTTAAACCTTCAAATGATTTTTGGAGAGCAGTAAGTTTGTAGCACTTATGTTTCTGAAGTTAGTGAAGCTTGAGATTCACAAAGACTTTGGGAGTTTGCTCAGGGCACACACTTGTAACCTTTGACAAACCCATACAGTATTTTCAAATCCAAGAACAAAGCATTTCCTCCTTTGATTTCAATCTTTCATTTATTATTTTGACCCCACTACTTCTTACTCTGCCTAACACACCAACAGTCCCTGATTACATCAATTTCCTAACATGTGTGGCCCCCACAACCCAAGGCCAGGGATGAGTTCTCCATGTGCTAAGCTGCTGATCTCCTCTGTCCTTAGGGTGGCAGGGTGGGACCTAGGAGTGTTAAAGCCAGGGGAGAATCTAGTCTTCAGCAGCCTTTTCCTTGTGGGCCATGTAAATATGACCTTTTCCTAAGAGGGCCTTGCCACAAAAATAAAGTTGAGAAGCCCGGCTCGGCATAATCACCTTGCATGTCCAAAAACCATCTGCCTGTCACACTTTGCTCAGCATCCTTTTGTCAGGCCTAAATAATCCCTGTGTTTTCCCTCTCTTTTCCTAACAATCTTATTTCACAAACTCTTTATCATGACAGCTGTCCTCTGAACTGTCTCCTAATTTCTCATGTCTTTCTTAAACTGGGAAGCCCTTTATTTGACTGTCATCTGATCTGGGGCAAAGGGGTAAAAGGACAGACTGAATACCCTTTCAATTATGCAGGAGCAGGTAACTTGCCTTGAGGATAAAATCTACCAAAGGTGCCACTTCCTCTTCTCCTTGATATGCAGCCTCAGCCAAGTCTTCCTTTAATAAATATTTACTGCTGGGAATGGAAGGAGACAGTAGTATCTCTAAGTCACGGTTTCTGCCCTCAACGACCTCATGGTGCTATTGTAGAGATAAGTCCTCCACAGTTCAAGAGTTATAAAACTGCACAGCAGAGGCTTCCAGGAAGCATTCATTAATGGCCAAGCAATCTCTGGAACAGACCAGAGAAGGGACAGGGCCTGTGGATCATAGCTGCTCAAACACATGATTCACCTTAGGAAGACATCCCAGTTCTACCCTCCCTGATTTTCTGATACTAATTAATGATTCTTTGAGAAGATAGTCAAAGAACAGCTTTTGTCTTTTACAATGACATTCATCGGCTAAATAGCCTTACAATATATTTGTGTGCCTTGACTTAAAACCTACAAGAAGTTTCAATAAAAAGACTTTTCTCCAAATGCTATAAGATTCCTTCTCAAAACCTGGTAAAGCTCTTTCAGAATTTAAAGGAACAATTTACTAAAGGTACAACTCTTTTTTTTTTTCCTTTTCTACCACCAAAAATAAGCTTTTGTCATAATGAGTGGGAGCGCTTCATAGCACTTATCTTTTCTACACTGTCATCAACTATAAATAATAATTTTAATTCTTTAATTTATAAAGCAATTTATTTTTAGTGATTTCCGTGGAGTATCACAACCACGCTGTGAGGTAAGCAAAGCAGGTATTATTGTGTCCATTTTATCAGTGAATAAAAATGAAGCTCAGAGAGGGTAAATGACTTTCCTAGATCACACAGCAAGGAAATAGCCAAGCTCTACTAAGTCCACTACATTCTCAACTCTTTTATTTTAAATAATATTAATAAATGACTACTTAAAACTTAAAGTAACCCATAATCCAAAAATTAAAGCAGTTTTGTGGCTAAAAATATTCCTATCTGTCCATTAAATGCTGGCATCCTTGGGAAATAAAGAAAAGCTTTTTGGGGTACCCTTTCATCTCTTAGGTACCCTTTCCTTTCTAACCTGAGCACAAGAGCCTTTATAGTTTTTCTCTGTCCCCCTCTTAAGACCTGCTTTCAAGAGATATATTACACATCACTCCCAGTAAGTTATAAATGAATAAGAGTTTAAAATGTTTTCCCTCCCAGAAACACATTTCACATATTTAACATGTATCTAACTTTGACACCCTATAATAAAGCTTTCACCAGAGAATTTCAGGCAGCCGTTGGGGAAATGACTGAGGTAGCTTTGGGTACAGTGAGGTCCTCTCCTCACACCCCATGACATCTTTCCAATTGACCTAAATCACCCACAGAAGTCTGGTCCGGATTTCACACTGCACTTGGTAATATTGTCTCCAAGGAAGAGTCTCTTCCAAAAGCTCTGCTCAAGTAATATGATACAATTGAGAAAGTGCAGTACAGATGAGCCACAAATTTAGGAGTCTCACACACCCTCAATTTTCTAGGGCTGGTCCTCAATGCTTTCTCACCCTCATCCTTGGCCACTGTCCCTGGGATAATCCTCTTGGAGGCAGCTGTTTTCAGAACCCCAAAAAGAAGGAAAGATTCTGGGGCAAAATTCTTTAAAATTACATTTTAAAATAGTAGCTGTAAAGTGCCCTTCATTCACACAACAAACTTTTATTGAGCTCTAGTATGTATGATTTCTAGTTCTGGAGAATTATCAACAAAAAAGGACATTGCCTCTGCCCTCGGGCAGGTCACAGTTCAGTGAGACAGACCTGCAAACAACTATAATAAAATGTGATGTGAACTATAAAACCTGTAGGAATAATATACCATGGGAACACAGATAAAGTACCAATTAATTCTTCTGCCAGGAGGTGCAGGAAAGAGGGGTCAGGGAAATCTTCAGAGTTGGTGCCAATTATGATGAGCCTCCTGAGGGTCTCAGTTTCTATTTTTTAACAGTTTTATTGAGATAGAATTCATATGCCATACAATTCACCCGTTTATATGGACAATTCAGTGGGTTTTAGTATATTCACAGAGCTGTACATCCATCACCACAATCAATTTTTATACATTTTAATCACCCCAAAAAGAAATCCTACTCCTTTCAGCCAGCAAACCCCAACCCCTGCAGTCCTCCCAGCCCTAGGTGAACACTAATCTACTTTCTGCCTCTATAGATTTGCCTATTCTGGACATATTCTATAAATGGAATCATACAGTATATGATTGTTTGAGTTTCCTAGGCTGGTCAAAGCAAATACCATGGAATGGGTTGGTTTAAACAATGGGAATTTATTCAGTCTTGGTTCTGAGGCCAGGAAAATGTCCAAACCAAGGCATCATCAAGGTGATGCTTTCTTTCCGAAGATCAGCTGCCATCGATTCTTGGTTCCTCTGTCACATGGCAAGGCACATGGAGGCATTTCTTGGTCTCTCTCTTCTCTTCCAGATTTCATTGATTTCAGCTTCTTACTTACATGGCTTTCTGTGTGTCTGAATTTCATTCTTTTATAAAGGAGTCTAGTAATAAGATTAAGACTCACCCTGATTGAGATAGGACACACCTTAACCTCATCAAAATGTCCTACTTACAATGGGTTCACACCCACAGGAATGGATTAAATTTAAGAATATATTTTTCTGGGGTACATATATCTTCAAGCCACAACAACAATCTTTTATATATAGCTTCTTACACATAGAATTATGTTTTCAAGGTTCGTCCATGTTGAAGCATGTATGAATACATCATTTCTTTAAATTGCCAGGTATATTCCGTTGTATGTATCTTGTTCATCCATTCATTAGTTGATGGACATTTGGGTTGTTTCCACTTTTTGACTATTATGAATAATGTTGCTATAAACATTCATGTACAAGTTTTTGTGTTTCTTACTTATTCATTTTTGCAATAACTTAAAGTGATACTTTGTCTAAGCTTGTTGCTTCCTGGGATTTTTGTATATGGCCAGATTAGAATTCCTAAATCAGGGTCTAAATGCACTTTTCTTTTTTTTTTTTTTTCCTTTCAAGATTTATTTTTATTTATTTATTTATCCCCCTTTCCCCACCTACCCCCCGCTGCTTGTGCTCACTGTGTCCATTTGTTGTGTGTTTTTCTGTGTCTGCTTGCCTCCCTTTGTTGTGTCATCTTGCTGCACCAGCTCACCACGCCACACGGGCTGTCATGCGGGTCGGCTTGCCTTCACCAGTAGGTCCTGGAAATCGAACCTGGGGCTTCCCATATGGTAAACGGGAGCCCAACCAATTGAGCCACAGCCGCTTCCTTAAATGCACTTTTATAAAGTGCCTGGATGCATCAATTTGCCCTACTGCCTATAACATATATCAAAGTACATGTCTGGTCACATTAAAGCTTTGGGAAGCCCAATTGTGAAAGACTTTGAATGACCATTTAAGAAGCTTGAACATCTTGCCATTGTCAGTGGGAATCCAATGTTTTCATAACCAGAAGAATGGCATATCCAGATCTATTTTTGGAAAAATAACTGCAAAAGAGAAGCCAGTTGAGAGTTCGTGGGGCAACATACAAAATAATGACTGTATCAAACAGTAACTTTTCTCCTGCAAATGATAGAGAACCAGATGCATCCTGGCTTAAGTAAAAAATTTTAATTTAGTAGCTAATATTTCTCCACCATGCAGGAGTAGATCCAGGTTCTCACTTACTATTCCTTGACTATGGTTTCTCAATATTCAATAACACTTCTCTCATGGTTGTAAGATAGCTTCTAGTAGGGAAAAAGGAGAATTGTCATCCCAGAATTCCCAACCGAAGTCCCAACATTCAGGTGTTTGGGGTCAGCTTAAGTCATAAGAACAAGATTGGCTTAGTCTAAGTCAGTGCTAAGGCCATGGTCCATAGACCAGTGCCTGTCCACACACTACTTATTACCATCTGCAACCAGATAAGTGTACAAGATGAGGGTGGTTAGAAACATGTAATGTAATTTAGACAAAGTAATTTAACCTAATATTTAAAAATAAATAAGTAAACAAGGTTTGTATTTTGTATGCCTCTGATTTTTGTTTCATTTTTCCAGTAATTTATTTTTACTGTATTTTACATAAGTATCAATTATGTAACGGATGGCTTGGGTGGGGGGTGGGGAGCAAACTTATCCTGTACCACAGAGAGTCTGAGGAACTGCAGTGCAATGTGCATGCTATGAAGCCTGGGGATAGAGTCAGCATCCTTGGGAACACACGGGGAGACTGGGAGACTGTTAAGAGAGAACTTTCCCTTCTGCAGTGAGAAGGGGGAATGGACACTGCATGTTTAAAGCAGATGTCCACTCTAATCGTGGAACCTAATTTGGAGAGGGCAATGAGTCTCCTGGACTTATGTTAGCTCTCCTAATTTCTCATACTTTCCTCCAAGTTGACCGGCCCTTATTCGGAATCGCTGGTAAGGATTTACTCGGCAAAAGCTTTGGATGTGACCGTTTTAATAGGCTAAACATTATATGGGCATTCACCCACCCTCCCCACTGGAAATTTTATTACCAGAATCAAAGCATTCAAACTGCTCTCCTAAGCCATTAAGAAAAAAAAAAAAAAACTCCAAACTAGACTAACACTAGGTAATTACTAAACTGAACTGGATTCCTTTGCCATGCTCTTGGCACTGAAGTATGGAAACTCCAGAGTCCTATAAGAGGCTGAAGGGGGAAAAATGTTGAAGACAAATCTCAGGGATCTAAGTTTCTCATTAAAAATACATTTTAGAAAATTGCTTTAGGGTAACTTGCTCGGGCAGTTGAATGGCAAAGAAACATGTGCAGCAATTTGGCAAATTGGGGGTTTTGTTTGTGTTTTAAAATAAAATGGAAACAATAAAAACACGATTAAAAATAAAATTAACAAAAGTTAATCCAAAAGAGCACTTTGATTCTTTTCTAATTAAAGCTCCGCAATTAAAACTTTGTTGGAGAGCAACCTGTGTTTTTAATCTCACTGCCCACTAAGGGCTAATACAGGCACCGGAGGTGAGATGACTGCACAGTCAGAGCTGGAAGTGACCTCGGAGGACCTTGTAGTCTGGCTTTCTCATTTTACAAATTAGAAACTGAGGCCAGAATCGGTTTATTTCCTTTCTCTTTAATCCTTTGTTGTGTGTGTATGTGCATGCATGTGTGTGTATGTGTTTTCTCTCAGGGAGTTTGGAAAATTGGCATGTGCACAGTTTTAACATCATTTAGGCAATACGGGATTTCTTTCTTTTCAGGGCTCAAAATCGCCTTCTAGCATTAAGGCAAGGGCTCAATATGTACCAAATTATATCCAGGGCTGCCTTGAAATGTGTAATTTTTGCCTAGGTCAACGTCACAAACAATTGAGTTAGTAAAGCTTTTTGTGGGAAAAGCTATCTGAAATATAGTATATGCCTTCATGCTATCCGCAAGAAAATAAACCATTGTATTAATAATTTCAGCATTCCTTGATGACCCGAGTTTCTTCTAAAAAACAGAGAAGCAAGTCTGAGACATAGATTCAAATGCACACCGACTCTAGCAGTGACCCCAGAACCTGACATCATTAAAAAAAAATAAATCCATACAAACACAGTGATTGTTTATCAAATACACATGCAGCATAAAACTGACCTATGAGAGAACTGCCTTTCGCAGGCCTCAGGGCTACCCTAAAGAGCGAATGTGGTTTAGATCACTTTTTATCCCTTCAGGGGCTGAGGGAACTGATTGTCAAAAAACTCATTCATTTCACTTCCCAACTATCCTAAAGGGAAGAGATATTCTCATTTTATGGATAAGAAGACTGAGGCACAGGGCTAAGGCCTAAGGCCACAGAGCTAAGAGGTAGAGTGTGCTGGGCTTGCTGTGGTCCAGCCCACATCTTCACTCTAGGTCATGCTCTCCCAGAGATTCGAGTTCCTGGGTCTCCATCTTTGACTCTTCTCCATTATCATAGCAATAGTTACCTTTTGCTGAATAACAAATAACCCCAAATCCTAGTGACTTAAGACAATGGCAATTTTATTTGTTCACAGTTCTGTGATCTGGGCTGGGGATAGCTGGAAGATTCTTCTGCTAGTCTGGCCCATGGTCTCTTACATGGATTCATTCAGCTGGTAGGTTGGTGGGTGCCTGGACTTGGCCAAGACATGAGGATGAGGATGGCTGGGCTTCTCTCTCCCCCTGTAGTCTCAGGGCCTCTCCCCTCAGGTGGCCTCTCCTACAGCCTCTCCACATAGCTTCTCCAGCAGAGTAACAGAATTCTTATACAGCAGTTCAGGGCTCCCAAGAGCACAGAAGCAGAGCTGCTAGTTCTTCTTAAGGCTTAGACCAAGAACTGGCAGTGTCACTTCTGCCACATTCTGTTAGAGTAAATCACAGGCCCAACTCACTTTCAAGGGGAGATGACTACACAAGGGTGAATACTGGGACGTGTGGATCATTGGGGGCCCCCAATGTAACCAGTGGTTACCAAAATCTTCTTTAACATTGGCACCACCAACTCTAAAGGTTGCCATTGTTTTCTCTGTTCTCTACCCTTTTCTTAGGTCCAGTTTCTTCTCTCTTCTCCTGTTTCTTTCTTTTCCTCCTACTTTCTCCCAACATTTCTGTTTTTCTGCATAACTGGCCTTCCATAGCCAGACACAAATAGAGGGTTCCTTTTCTACAGACCAATGAACTGGCCAATCACATCATGTTGACTCTATTCTTCAGGTTTTCAGTCTTTACAGCTAAAATGTTCTGTTGAAAGAGATGCCCTTGTTTTTGTTTTGTTCTATATTTACATCTGGGATCAAAGCTGGAAGTCTAGTTTAAAGGAAAATAAGACATTATTGTATAAAGGAGTACCTTAAAATCTAGAATTTGTGATATCTCTCTTTGGTTTTACCTGCAAAAAGGTAAGATGTCCACATCAAGGGCAAAGTCAAGAAATCTAAGTTTACAATGTTTTACATACTTTAAATTCCCTTAGCAGTCATTCACCAGAGCTACAAGAGAGGCCTGCAGGAATCAGATATTTCCCAGGGTTATGATTCTAGCTCCTATCAGGTTGCTTCTTACACATGGGTAAGATGAGATCAGATTAAATTTCCATTGAATTGTTCAACCTGGCTGATCACTGTTTTCTGCTGTCAGGAGAGATTCACGTATAACAAGAATAAACCAGGGCCAGAAGAACTGGCTGTACAGGCACAACCAGCCTGAGGGGAGGTGTGGGGGGAGGGCAGAGAGAAAAAATAAAGTGTATAAACATCTGTGGTGACAAGGATTGAGGCTTTCCATTTGTAATATCAAGGAATAAAATGAAAGTTGAAAGAAAAGTTGAAATGCGAATTATCCTTCAAGCCTTCCCAAATCTATTTACTGACGATGTTTATCACTGTTTCTTTTATGCTGCTCTCTTGATTGGATTGCATCTCGACCAGAAAGGAAATTAAACACAATTTGGCTATTTATACATCTAAATTGTTCAGGTGAAAGAGGAAGCTGAGATAAAATGTCTTTGTTATTATTTTAAACTAATTTACTAACTTTAATCTTATCTGTGCTCTGTAGTCACAAACACCAGAAGGTTGAAAATGTGCTTCTACATAAATTCATTACAACCCTCATTATGACTTACAGAAAAATCCAAGTAAAATCCAAAAATTTTGGAGACTTTGACTAGATTCTGATGTCCTCAAGAAGCAAAAATATATAAGTTTATCAAAGAAAATTCTGAATGAAAAATAAGAGTCACAAGAGGGAACTAGCCAAACTAGATCTTCAAATGCATTACAAAGTTATGATCATTAAAATAAGGCATTACTATTAAAAAGACAGAGAACTACAAGTGTTGGAGAGGATGTGGAGAGATAGGAACACTTCTTCACTGTTGGTGGGATTGCAGGATGGTACAACCACTATGGAGGACTGTTTGGCAGTTCCTAAAGAAGTTGAATATAGACTTGCCATGTGACCCTGCAATACCACTACTGGGGTATATACCCAGAAGAACTGAGAGCAGTGACACGAACAGACATCTGCACACCGATGTTCATAGCCACATTATTCACCATTGCCAAAAGTTGGAAACAACCCAGGTGTCCATCAACAGATGAATGGACAAACAAACTGTGGTCTATTCACATGATGGAATATTATGCAGCTGTAAGAAGAAATGAAGTCATAAAGCATATGACAACATGGATGAACCTGGAGGACATTATGTTGAGTGAAACAAGCCAGACAGAAAAGGACAAATATGGTATGAATGCATTACTATGAGCCAAACATATTGTGTAATATATTGTTTGATTCAAAAAAAAAAAAAATTTACATGTATCCATTACATTTAATTGAGAAATGTTTATATTTATTCATCTGTGTTTACTTTTTAGTTTTTAATTGTTTATGTTTTCAATTATTAAATGTGCAAAATAAAGTTTAAAAAAAAAAGATCCTGTTCAGCAGGCAGATCCTACTTACAATCGTTTCATACCCACAGGAATGAGCTGACTTCATGAACATGCACCCTGGGGTCCGTGCGGCTGCAGGCCATCACAGGAGCCGACTGGATGAGCGCCCTTGTTGACTAGTGTTTCCTGATGCCATTGAAATGCCACCTCTGTTGTACATAAAGTTTCCCAAAACATGCGTGTCTGTTCTGGGCTCTCCATTCTGTTCTTAAAACAAACAAACAAAAATCTATTTGTTCTTCTTTATCTGTCTGTTATTTATTATCTATTTCTGTCCATCTCAAATATTATAGCTTAATGAAAACTGATATCTTTCTTGTTCACAATTGCTGCGGCTATTCTTGGTTCTTTTCTGTGTGATTTTAGAATTTGCTTGGCAAGTTCCTTGGAAAAGCCTGTGGAGAATTTTATTGAAATTGCATTAATTTTATACACCAATTGGGGGCAATTAACATTTTTAATATTTTGAATCTTGCTATCTATGAACAAGCCCTAGGCCTTCATTTTCTTCATTTCTTTAGATCTTATTTTATATCTTTCAATGGTGTTTTATAATTTTCTCCATAAAAGATATAGATTTTAGAAACAAAACAACACAAAGAATTAATAATTAAAAAAACAAAAAACAAACAAACAAACAAAAAAAATAATAAGGCACTACTGAAAGAAGAAAAAAGATAGATATAGGTGGGACACAGACTAGATGGGCCAGAAATCAATATTATTCCACATAAGAATTTGATAGTTGATAAAAGGGGCATCACCAAAAATATAGAATTATTCATTAATTTATGTAGGAATAACTGCATAGGAATTTAAGGGAAATAAAATTTATTTAGGCCCATCCATCATGGTGTATAACAAAATAAATTTCAGATACATTAAAAAGTTATATATATTTAAAACATCCTTTTCCAAATGCCACTCAAGATGTTAGATCTGTGAATTAAAAACCAAGGATGACTTCCTAGGCCTAAAATCTTTTTAAGAAATCACAAAGCAAAAGACCAACTGATCAGGTTACATAAAATTTAAAACTTTTATTCATAAAAATTAGCATAAGCAATTTTTTTTTTAAAAAGCAGATTGGGAAAATCACAGTAAATATGACAGAAAGTTATCCTTATATCTGTTCATTTATTATGACATCAAGACAGAACATTTTCATATATATTAATTGTTAATGGATTTTTTCCCGTGACTTTTGTTCAGGTCAGCAGAATTAATCTTTCTAAAACCTCATTTCTGTCATGACATTTCCTTGTTACAGGAGAATAGCATTATCTGTCACTTATTCTGTTTCTCTAACCTTGATCCTTTCAGTACCACTTTCAATATACTTTCCATTTCCATATATTGTCTATACCCATTATTTACTTAATTATTTTCTTTAAATCAACTGTTTTACTTAAATAAATTTACCTTTGCTCTAACCAATAATTTCAATGAAATCAGAGGATTTTTGTAAATAAAACTAAAATATATAATAATAATCTAAAGAACATAAATCTGTCTGACACTGAAAATCACTCATGCTTAACCAACCTTTGGAAATCACTCATCACCCAAATTATATTCAAGTGCCTTGGCCTGGATGTCAAAGCCCACCTTTATCTGGTTCCTCCTTGCTATTCCATCCTCATTTTTTATGACTTTCCAATGCCCACTCTGCTTTACTCAATCTGTTCACTGCATATGTACCTCACCTTTGTTCCTGCTCTGCACTCGGCTGAGAATGCCTTGGTTTGCCAGGCCTCCCCAGTTCCTGTCTTCAAGATCAATTACTAAATGAGGAGCCAAGGAAGAAAATAAAAAGTGGAACAAGAGCCTCACATTTAGAAATATATAAAACCAGTTTTGGAAGGTAAGTTTTCATCTCATGTGCCAACTCTGACTAACTGGTAGAGGCTACCTGGAACATTTTAAGAATGTTCCTGAGGCTCTGTCTGAAAGAATGCAGTGCTCTACTAGTGATGTCTGACAACAGAGGGGAGGGAGGGAAATGGGTCAGAAGGGCAATAAGCTGGCTACATCTTTGCCCCATCTGGCTTAGTTATTAAGGAAATTAGCCAAGAATATTTTCCTGTACCCTTTCCAACGCCTATTCAGACAAGGTCCTATAAATCTATGAATTTGTTGTTAAATCTAATTTACATTCTAGTCATTGCCCAGATTTGCATTTATAGAGAAAGTCAACCAAGAGCATTTAAACAAGGCTAGAAAGAGTAGAGAACAGGCTGCATTTGCTGCCCAAACACCTTCTTTCATGTAATTCCAAATATAAAACCAGAAATGTGCCTGCTGTAATGAGCAAGTGGGAAACACAAATATACCCCAGCATGCTGGCTTAGTTGTTTTTTAGCATCCTTACAAACATTTCTGGAAAATCATTTGGTTTCAAAATGCTCATGGGACAGGAAAAGTTTGCATTGGTCCCACTTCGAGTGCCTCCCCTTCGATCCCTGGATTGCTGGAATGAGAACAGACGCAACCCTCTGCAGCACATCAAGATGATACCTTGCCATATTGATGCAGACTTTCCCAAAAATCAACCCCAAATTGTCTGGATAGGAAGTCACCCTATGCCTGGTTTTCAGTGTTTTTTTTCCTATGTTCTCTAAGGTTCTGAGTGGGAGGGCCATGATTATTTATACAGCAGGACTAGGTTACTTGTATGCATTCAACACTTGGGCACCTCTTTCCAACAAGACAGAGTGTATGGGCACGAAATATTCAAAGAGAAATAGTATCTGATTTGTGCTTTCAAAGAGCTTACAGCCTAATTAGCGGTCAAATGATATATAGAAACAGTCAAATGATATCTTAGACCAAGGGTCAGCACACTTTTCCAGTAAAGGGCCAGGTAGTAAATATTTTCAGCTCTGCAGGCCATGTGGTCTCAGTCACAACTACTCAACTCTGTCGTTGTAATGCAAAAGCAGCCATAGACTACACATAACAGAGAGCATGGCTGTGTTCCAATAAAACTTTATTAACAGAAATTCACTGCTGGCTGGATTTGACCCATAGTTTGCTGACTCCTGACTTAGACTGTATATTCATCCTATAAATAGATGAATTATAGAACCTGAGGGGAGCAACTTTTAGTGGAAGAGGTTAAAAAAGGGGGGGGGGGGGCAGACCGGCAAGTAGTAGCTTGAATAATCAGATTCCTTGGTGGTGACTTTTTAACTTATTAAAACTCCAAATAAGATCTATGGTGTCTCCTGTGAATATATGAGGAAATAAAGCAATTACATTTACTAATAGATTGATTTTATGAATTTAAAAATATATTTAATACAAGATTTCCCATATTCACCAGTTCATTCAGTGAGGCATAATTGCCACATTTGAAAATAATGTTTTAGAGGAGAAAACAGGGAGGAGAAAACTCTAGGGGGAAACAAGAAAAAGTCCCATAGAAAGAGAGCAGTGGAAATGTGCCCCTGTGATGTATACTTCTTAATTTTTCAAATCATTATGGGATATTCTGGAAAAAAACCTCACCCTAAAACCTTAACATGGGCTCTTCTTCTCCTTATTCTCTCCTGTAGTAATGAGCAATTTATTCAACAGTGGGAGAAATAAAGAAGTCTGGAAAATTTGTTTTAAGATCAGAAAGCACTATTTTAATATTAGTTACACTGATGTTCTAATGAAATCCTGGCCTTGTGAAAAGAATTGGTTTCTGAAACGTTGATTTGAGAAGTCCGTTGAAACACAAAGGCTTTGGAGAGGCAGTTCCCAACATCTCAGTTTATGTAATAGAGCAACTTATGTCCCAGAGCTCACTGCATTTCTCCTTATGATATCATGAGTCTTCATAGTGTCCTAGAGAAAAGTACTCTCCTTTCTATTGAGAAAACAAAGTCCAGACAGATTTGGTGACAGTCAAAGGAAAAATCATTGCCATCATTCACAAAATGACATTCATTTCCAAAGGGGACAGTAGAGAGGCAAAACTGTGGAACTGGCCACCTGGCAAGCTTCAATACCGTCCCCGCAGTATCCCACATCCATATATTTCCTTTAGATTTGGAGCCCCATCAAAATATCCCAAAGATATCAGTTGATAAATCTTAATATATTTCTTATCCTCCATTAGGTATTTACATTTTAAAAGAGGACTCTTAAAGACCAAATTGTCTTTAAAGCCCAAGCAATGATTCTGTAATGGTAACACTTTAAACATCTTGAGTGATAAAAAGCACTTTATTGGACAAATGAAGCAGGTTCTTATGAAATTAACCCTGACTGTTAACTTCCCAAACACCTAAGAAACAGCCTTTGTCAATTAAGATAGTCATAGCTAACCAGTCACCATATCAAAAACATTTCCCATAATTTAACACAAGTTGTTATATCAATATAAGCTATCCAACAGACTTGATTATATTTAGTTTCTTTCTCAGCATGTTTACTTAAAGCTGCATGCTCAAGAATTTGAAATAGAATGAGCAACACTGTATTTATTACACAGTGCTAGGTTCTGAGAACACTAAGAAATACAGGAAATGGTTCCTGTCGTGACGGAGTTTTACATGGTCAAAACAAAAATAAATAATAAAGCAGATTATCATTTGACCAGTATAAATCCCTACAGAAATGTGAAAACACACCCACCAAATTCATTCAACTTTTCCCTGGTTTTCCATCGCACTTAGTACAAAGACAAAACTTCTCAACACAGTTTAGTCCATTGAATTTGACCTTCCACCCCCGCCCACCCTACCATAAATTATGCCCATGTTCTAATCCTTAGTACCTGTAAATGTGACTTTATTTGGAAAAAAGGTCTTTGGTGTAATTAAATAAAGGATCATGAGATGAGACCACACTAGATTAACCAGGCGGGCCCCAAATCCAAAGACAGGTATCCTGATAAGAAGAGAAGAGGACACAGACATACAAAGGAGAAGGCCGTGTGAAGTTAGAGACAGAGATTGGCCTGATACATGACAAGCCAAGAAATGCCAAAGGATTTCCAACAGCCACCAGAAGCTAGGAAAGGGCCATGGAATAGATTTTCCCTCATAGCACCCAGAACAAACCAGCCCTGCCAACACCTGGATTCCAAACCTCTGACCTCCAAAGTTGTGAGAGAATACATTTCTATTGTCTTAAGCAGCCATATCTGTGGTCCTTTGTTAACAGCAGCCTAGGAAACTTATATGCAGGGCTTCTGAGAATCCACACGCTCTGGGCTGTAGCCTGTTTTCTGGCCATATGTCCACTTGCTCTCTCTGTTCTGGACACACTACCCGTCTTTCAGCCCCTTGCCTTTACCATGCGCCCTCCCACCCCAGGGTCTTTGAGCAGGCTTTTTGCTGGGCCTGGAATGCTCTTTCCTCCCCTCTGTCCCTAGCTCATTCCTACTCAACTCAGCACTCAGCTTGGTTGTCACCACCCACCCTCATTATATACTTTCCTTATCCCACATGCCTATCCTTCTTGGTATTTTTCACAATGCCAAAACTTTTATTAATTGTATAATTATTTTATTGATATACTTCTCTTCACTCAAAGCTTCATGAAGGCAAGGACCAGTCTCACCTTTGCTTATCAGTGTTGTGTCTTTGATGTTTACCATACAAAAAGAGTTCAATAGATATTTGTTTGAATAAATGGATCAATGAATGAATGCATGCCTAGATTTATATGAATATCTTAATCTATATATTTGTATTTGACAATAACCATTTAATACATAGTTATTAAAAGTTTAAATTCATTCAGCAAATATTTATAAAATTCCTTCTAAATACTTGGCACTCTGCTAGACACTGGAGTATAGAGATGAAGACATTGTTCCTAACTCTGCTGCCCAATGAAAGAGATAGAAAAGTATAGTTATAATACAAAATACATTATAGATAAGAAAAATACAAAGTGCTAGGAGAGCATGGAGGCAAGATTAACTCTGTCATGGAGAGCTCAAGAAGATTCCTGAGGAAGTGAGGTTAGAACTCTTGAAGCAGAACTAAAAGTGCAATGGACAAAATAATGGGAGAAGGTATTCCATGCAAAGAATGGAATGTGCAAAAAGTAAAAAGGTGTGAAGAACTTGGTTTAGGCATGGAACAGCAGAGTTTGGTGTCACTGTGACTCAAGATGCATGGAATGGGAAGGGTGTGAAATGGGATAGAAATTGTAGGCTGAGATGAAGTGATGAGGATATGATCAATTGGAAGTGCAAACAAGTGGAACTGAATGGCAGTTATTGGGAGGTGTAGAATAGAGGTTTGGAAAAGTGATGAGAAAGAAATACCTTCATGGGAATGATGGTGGGTATTTGGGAATCATAGACTCCCCATCTCTGACCATCTTCTCAAAATTATACTTCATAAGGAAGTTTTTCCCATACTTCCCTAAAGGCTGTTATGAATACAAGTTCCAGGGACACATTCCAATCCCAATCCCACCCTTCTCCAAAGGAAAGACCTGGAAATCTCTACATTTAACCAACACCCCACGTAATTCTTACTCTCAGAGAAACTTGAGAAACATTTTCAAAGGGAAGGCTCACTTTCCTTTTCCCCAGCACCATCCACTGACCTGTCAGGGTTGATGGCTGCCCAAGAAAATATCAGTTTCAAGTAACCCCATGACCTTTTTTCTAATATAACAATAAAATATGACTGTATTGGCATAGGGAATATATAAGTGTGGTCAGGATAAATAATCATTGGGAGAACTGCTCATGCTACTGGGGGAAATTTTCATATAATTATGCTCAAAAGGTAGAGAAACTAGACTTTGTAGAAGGAAGAAAACCTATGTACTTCTATCTGGTGATTTCTTAGGTCTCTAAACCCATTTGCTCCTCCCTGAGTGACTAGGAACTAAATCATCAGTTGAGGTCCCTAGAGCTGTGTGGTTGGCTCTAGAACAAACGGAATTCTCTCAACACCTAGTTTTTGTATTTTTTTACAGATAGAGAATGGAAAAATGATATATACTACATAAAGCTTCCTAGACTGAGTCCACCACAACCCCAGAACTGGAAAAAGCACTTTCTGTGCTATTGAAGCAATCGTGTTCAGAAGTTGAGGTGGCCAGACTGTAATCATTTAGATAGCAACCTTTCATTTAGCCCACACACTTTTCCTGTGACCAGCTGGGTCACCACTTGACAGCAGATATAAATGGAAACTTGGGTATTGCAAGCCTGAACCATTTCTAATGGAAAGCTTCTGCCCTTGCAGGGAGTCCAGCTGTGTAACTGCCTCAAACCTCAGAACTCATTGAAAAGCAATGTACCAGAAGAATCTTGGGTTGTTCATACTACTCCCTTCATAGTTTTAGCTATGTAATTTTATTTCTCTGTACCTCAGTTTCCTCATCTGTGATTCATCACAAATGCTATCTATTAAACCCTATCATAAAACCCTTATATATCATACTGGAAAAAAATAAAAGAAAGGTTTCTAAAGAGCTTGCTTGACAGAATATCAAAACTCCTTTCTTGGTATCAAACCTCATTTAAACAGAAGCCTCTGGTTCCAGTGGGCAAATATGTATAATCTATTGTTTTTATCTCATTTCTTAATTGGATTGAATCAAGCTAACTTTATAACAGACATCCTATTTGAAGCAGCAGCAGATTGCTGGGAGGTGAGGAGTCCAGCTCCAGGCCAAAATCCTATGTGTGATCTCTCAGGCCCTACCATAAGCCATGACAAAAGCTTTACCTGGCAGGTCTCTTGGGAGAAAGCTGCCCTCCCCACAGCAGACTTGACGTGCCATGTGGAGAAGGTTGCAGCTAAAAACTCAAACCCTGCCCACCCCACGCCCACCCCCATGTCAGGCTGGTCATGCTTTTGTAAATATCTACATGCCCAACCCAACCACCTCCTTTGAGAGGCCTCCTCATCATGGGGCAGGGTAGAGGTGAGGGGCTCAGCTGAGGCCTTTCACGGGTACCTGTGTTATTAATGCAAATTCAAATGCATATCCTGACCACCTTATCAGAGGGCCCTGAAAGTCCTTTTCTCCACTCTGACTCAGTACTAAGTACTTGTCCCTTCCTAGCCCTTCCCGCTCTCCCTCTCGCTGGTCCTAATCCCTAAAATGGCTGAAGCCCTTGTTTGGGGCTCCCTTAGCAGCAAGACAATCTCGCCCCCGCACGTCCCCCACCCTTACCCCCGTTCGCACTGATACATCTGACCCTTGCAGCCTGCTGAGGATAAATGGAATGTTGGAGGAGTCCAAAACTTTTCCTGTTTAACTTTTTGCTTGTGCTGACACATTAAGTGATTACTTTTTCCTGTCACTTTCATTTTGTCTTGTGGTCTGAATTGACCACATTCTCTAGCTCAGCCACTGACAGAAGGGGAGAGGTTTGTTCAAGAGCAGAACACCTAAGAGTTAAATATGACTATGTTTATATTTTATCTTTTTCTCTTAGTGACATTTGAATGTAAGATATGCTTTTAATAAAAGATGACTTTTTCCCCTAACGTTGTACTGCTGATTTGGTCAAAGAGATTTGGGAGAGGGAGGGGAAGGAAAATGGACAGGGGAAAAGTTACTGAACTGTAGACAGATTTCTTTAAACACCAGAAATGGCACTTGGTGGGCCACATAGACATACCTCAATGAGGAGCTCAAGAAATGCTCGGCATTACTTTGTAAACGGCCATCTCTTTTTTTTTTTTTCACTTCTGGGACTTTATTTATTTATTTATTTATTTTTTTTATTATGGGTAAAAATCAAAATTCTCACAATACATACAAACATTTGCAAAATGATATATAAATATATATGCATATACGTGTATTTGCTTACAAAAATGTTATTTATATATATATATATATATATATATACATATATTTTAAGAGGTGCTTAGATTACCCAAAATATTACACGGAATCCACTGGGATTCCCATGTTGCCCACCTCCCACACCTCCGGTGGGCCACACTGTGGGAGATGTTTGTGTCGGCCATCTCTTAAATTAAACAGATAATAGGCCTATTCACAAAATGGCCTGTGGGGCTATTCAAGGTTTCTTGTCCTTTGGTCCACAGCAGAATTTCTCAAAGTCTGTTTACAATGGACATTGATAGGTATTATATGGAGAAAATAAATTAGAAGGGTCCTCTCCAGAACCCTTGCACTTATGGACACTTGACTTGGGACAAAAATGAAACTACAAGCAGTGGGGAAACAATAGTCCTTACCATAAATGGTGCCAGGACAACTGGACAGGGCCTAGAGGTATGAGTGAGTTTACATTGGCCTCCCCCAATCCTGGCCCCCAGGGGTGGTCCATAGCCAATCATTGATAGCAGGAGTTTATAGCCAGCCCCGATTAGGCTGGGGAGAACAACCCGGATGGTACAATTCACTCCCCTGGACCACCACCCCCTCTGAAATCACATTGTTCCCTAGCTTCTCCCCTGTTTTCTGCTTTCCCCTCCCCCAGCTGCCTTATGACATTCCTTCCATACATTCCTTACATAATAATTTCCATTCCAATCTCTGCTTCTAGGGAGCAAGACCCAAGACTCTTTAACGCTCCAAAAATTTTCCAACAAATAAACATATTTGAATGAATGAATGAATGAACAAATGAACAAACAAAGGAGTAAATGCTAGAGAGGTATGGAACAAGTGTCAAAGACCGAGTCAGGCCTTCTCAGGGCTGAACTGCTAATAAAAAGAACTTCAATCCTTGATAAACCAGAGTCTTGAGCAAGGGCACAAAACATTGGGTTTGCTCACAAAAATGGGAGAAGAGCCTCATAAGTAGAACTGAGAAACAGTACTGACTTATAGGTCAAGAGGATATCAAGCTGTCAAAACTGACAGCGGGGTTCTTAAATTCTCTCAGACTTGATTGACCCCAGAGCTCGGGCAAGCATGGGTTATGAGGTTGGTTCAGATGACTTTTTGTGAATATTGATTAACTGATGAAAGGGCTGCCTTTGAAGACCCCATGCCTTGTGATAGCACCCTAGTGATCTTAAAAGGGTGGTCCCCTGAAGCCAGCATCCGACAAGCTGTAAAAATGAGAGATTTCATGCCATGGAATTTCTATCATAGATGTGGTTCTTGTTGATTTATATGCAGCTCCTCTCAACCTTTGCAGCAGTTGTGGAGCAAGCAGATGGTAGGGGAGGGCTTGACTAAGTGGTGAAGTTTCAGCTGCAAAAGGCAATTCCTAGAATGACAATTCAGAAACTCATTTCCCTCAACATTTATCGTATTGGCGGAAGGTTAGTGAATCTTTTCAGGGAAACGAGAAGGAGGCAGTGCATCAGAATGAGGCATCTTATGTTTGGTTAGTTGTGTGGCATTAAACGCTACTGACTCCAATTCTTTCCTTTATTGTATTAGTCAGCCAAAGGGGTGCTGATGCAAAATACCAGAAATTGGTTGGTTTTTATAAAAGGTATTTATTTGGGGTAGAAGTCCACAGTTACCAGGCCATAAAGCATAAGTTACTTCCCTCACCAAAGTCTATTGCCATGTGTTGGAGCGAGACAGCTGCCGCCGTCTGTGAGGGCTCAGGCTTCTTGGCTTCCTCTCTTCTCAGGGATCCATTTCATTCCGGGATTAGTTCCTGTTTCCTCCACAAGGTCAGCTGTAGACTATGAGGCTCTCTAGGCTTTGCCTCTCTTCACAAGGCCAGCTGTAGACTATCTGGCAAATGGCTCGTCTCTATCCCGGGGCCTTCTCTCCTTCCTCACGACCAAGCTCCTCAGTCTGCTCGCCTGCCCGGGCTCCAGCATCAAAACTTCAACATCAGAACTGCTTCAACACTGTCCTTTGCCATGTCTTTTATCTTCGAGACCCCACCCACCAAGGGGTGGAGCTCAACGCCCTACTGACATGGCCCACTCAATGCCCTAATCATAACTTAATCATGCCCAGATTAACAGACCAGTTTACAAGCATATTCCAATATCTATTTTTGGAGTTCATAATTACATCAAACTGCCAAACTGCTACACTTATGTTTGCTATTCCCAAGCCAGACTTGTTTATAAATTAAGTAATACTGAAAAAGCCAAAGCTTAGGGTCTGTGTTTTAGTCTCCTGGCTACTAAAGCAAATACCATGCAATGGTTGGCTTAAACAATGGGAATTTATTGGCTCATGGTTTTGAGGCTGGGAGAAAGCCAAAATCAAGGCGTCATCAAGGTGATGCTTTCTTCCCCAAGACTGTTGCATTCTGGTGTTGGCTGCTGGCAATCCTTGGTCCTTGGCTTTTCTGTCACATAGCAATGCACTTGGTGGCCTCCCCTGGATTCCTTCTTCTCTTCTAGGTTCCGATGACTTTCATTTTCTGGCTGGTCCTTCTAGTTTTTCTCTCTGTGGGCTTCCCTATAAGGCCTTCAGTAATACGATTAAGACCCATCCTAATTCAGTTGGGCCACACCTTAACTGAAGTAACCTCATAAAAGGTACTATTTACAAGAGTTCACACCCACAGGAATGGATTAAGTTTAAGAACATGTTTTTCTGAGGTACATAGCTCCAAACCCACCACAGTCTGCAATAATACAGGCCTCCAGCACACAAAGCAATTGCTAAATGCATTCTGAAACTTGTAGATGATAATTTCAGCTAAATTGCTCCAACCCTGGCAGGCATCAGAGATCCCTATAGTTTCCAGCTATATATTATAAAGAAGCAGCAAAGTGGGAGAAAGAGCATAATCTGGGCTTAAATCCTGCTTCTCATACTAAATAACTATATGATCTTGAACAAATTACTTTTCCTTTCTGAACCTGTTTCCACAAATGTAAAATGGGGGTAGAGTTAGGGAAGGAGATAATAGCAATCTCAGAAGGTTATTGTAAGAATTCAGTGATAACATATATGAAAGTAACTGGCAAAGAATAGACCTTAAACAGCTATCAGTTTTTCCTCATTTCTATTCTGCCCAGCTTGGCAAAAGTTTATGTCAAAATAGCTGTAGTTCTTTCAAAATGTTTCAGTTCTGGCTTATCTAATTTTCCCTTTATCTTCAAATAACTTTAGTAATAAAGGCTTGTTTTCCTTGAAATTCCATAGCTCTTATTCTGTGTGAATGAGGCAATGAGGTTCAGCTTTTGGGATTTTAGGTTTTATCCCTGAGATGTGACCAGGTATATATCGTCAGTCTACCTGTCAGGAAACAGGTCTTATTGATATTCACCAGCTATGAATATATTGTCTTTTGGGGAAGTATGTTTGTTTTCATTCAGCTTGTTACTCAAACACAACAAACGTGTTATCAGTTGAGATTATTTCTGTAGCCAATAGCAGAAAACCCACTCAACTGGCTTAAACAATTAAGGGAATTTACTGGCTCCTATAACTGAAAAGTCCACAGGACTCTTTCATGGCTTGGTCCAAGCATGGTTTGGTCCAGGCTCTAGTTCAATTTTTCTGCAATTCTCTCAGCTCTGCCTGCCTCCAAATGTTGGCTTTGTTCTCTGGCTAGTCTCGTAAAGTGACTGCCAGGAGCAGTCATGGGGGTACCTTATTCACATCCAAGGGCAGAGTGAAGGCCAAGGCCAGTTTTTAAAACCATCATACAAAAGCCCCAAGCTTCACTCTGATTGGCTACCTCTAAACCAATCTCTGAAGCTAGAGGAATGACCCATGATTGGATTAAACATGGGTCAATCACTGTGACATGGAAATGGAATGATCTTGAATGGGTTAAGCCAATCAGGACCCTCCTCTGGATCTGAAGCTGGGGTCCATCACTCTTAAACTTCATGGCTGTCACTCAAGGGAGCTAAACTGGGTGTTAGAGAGGGACAACTTCAGTGTTTGCTACAATAAAAAATATAAGGTTAGCAATTTAGTATAGTGTTCCTATATGCTTTTTCTTCCTTTTGAAGTTATCACTTATTTGACTGCAATGAACTATTTCCAAAGAAAATATCATACTTTAGCACCCAAGGGCAACTACAGACTGAATGTCAACTAATTCAAGACATTAGCAAGAATTTCAGGACATCAAGTTTAGCGGGTCTTGTTTCTTGTTCTTTCTCTCCCTCTAGTTTCTGTTTTCTTTCTAACCTTTTCTTTTTCTCACTTTCTTCCATTTATAGCCCTGCTTTTTTCCTCAGTATGCTTTATAATATACGCAAACATAACAGGATGTGAAATTAGACATTTCCTGGCATCTCACAAGTTTAGTTAAACCTCAAAGCTGTTGACACAGGTGATGATATCCTAGGAAGGCACTAGACACATCCTCTCAGGAATCAGTAAGAGGGGGCCAAACTCATACATTGCTCACCTCCCTGATGTCTTATAAAAGAGAAAACTAGAGATTCATTAGAAAGAAGAGTCTTCAAAAGTGATGTATATAGAGAGAAGGGAGAGGGATGTTGGAACCCACCTCATGCCAAGGCTTTCAGGTGCATCCCTCTTAGAAATTACAAGAGCTTGTCAGAAGGGAACACCAGTATCTTACTTCCAAGCTAGATATCTACCAAGCTCCACAATCTTGGGTTTTGGGGAGACAGGGAAGAAAAGAGGGAAAGAACAGATATTGCCATCTCTCCATGTGTTGAACTCCAAGCTCTGGGTTAGAATAGAGAGAAGGTGGGGAGTGTGGGGGAAAGTTTTACATTGTATGCAGAATAGAAACTTTTATTTAGATTGACCTGGGCTTCCTGAAAACATAACCCTTCTTTAATATGCAAAAATGACCTTGCCTGAACTCTTTTCAATAGGTAAGGAAGAAAAGTACAAAAGAATATTATTTTAAGTTAGTTGTGGAGATTTTTTTTTTTTTTTTTTTTTTTTTTTTTAAGAAAAAGCTGTTTCCTAATTGTACCCTACTGAATTCAGTCTATTTAAGAAACTTCCTATGCAAATGCAAAGCAGCATTTATGTGTGTTCAATATGCTTCTGCAAACATCCCTAAATAATGCATTGGTCAGGTCCCACAGGAAACATAATTTTCAAAGAGAGTAACTGAAGAGAGTTTATTGAAGAGCAAATTTATAGAGACGCGAGCAAGGCTAAGGGAAAGTCAAATCAACCAAAGCTAGCAAAAGACAGAAGCTAGCCACAGTGGGGGACCCTTTCCACCCCTCAGCCTGAAGGGGTAAGGGGAGACAGTGGTTGCCCCACCTCAGAGACAGGCAAAGGTGAGCTTCTCTCTGATCTCCTGCTGATGCCTTGGAAAGCAGCAGGCAAGGAAGCCCAGGTAGTACTGAGCACAGGGCAGGGCGGTGAATGGTGAAGAGCTGATTTGTACTGCAAGTAGTGAATATTCAGCACGTACCATATATTTTAACCTCTAAATTCCGGCAAATATAACTGTAATCAATATATTGACTACTCGAATTGCTTAAAACTGAAAATAAAGGAGAATTTTCCCACTGAGTCTTCTGGCAAAAATGGAATTATAGTTCCAAAGGTAGGGAAAAAATTAACCTCAGGGGAGGCGGCTGTGGCTCAATCAGTGGGGCTCCCGTTTACCATATGGGAGGTCCCGGGTTCGGTTCCGGGGCCTCCTGGTGGGAGCGGCCCCGCCCGCACGGCGTGGTTGGCTGACTCGGCGAGCACAGGCAGCAAGGGGGGGATAAATGAATAAATAAATAAAATCTTAAAATTAAAAAAAAATAAAAAAATTAACCTCAGGCGAAGAAATCAGCTATAAGAGTACAGGAAATGTATTTAAATATAAATGTTATTGGTCTAAAATGAAAATAAGTTAATGTATGATAAAATCATCTCCCAAATAAATCTCAAACTAAAAATGCTGGAAATAAAAGCTGAAGAAAAAGGGATCCTAGGCAAGATCACAAATGGAGTCCACAAACCTCAGGCCACTTCACCCCAGGCCCATGCTTCTGCTTCACCATCGTTAAAGTGCCATCACCTTAACATTGTTGCTATGATATTTCTTTACTTCTGCAGTCTGAAATCATGCTAAGACATCTAAAACTCCAAAGCAAACAGGGAGCTTTAGCTTTCTAGGCACCTAAAAGAATATTTTAACCTCCTTTGCATCTTTTTTCCGTTACTATCTGCATTTATATCCTTGCAAACTAAAAGTGGGCCACGTAAACTTTTCATATCTTAGTTGTTTCTCATGGATGAAAATAGGGAAATGAGATTTGTTCAACCAAACTCTTTCTCCCAACCTACTCCTCTAACTGGTTCACACATTCCAGCCATAGAAGGTTCTCTCTTTTTCTAAACTGAGAACAGAGTTCTATGCTGTTCCATTGTTCTAAAAAAGTTTCTTCTCTATCTCCCACCATACACACACACACTCACTAGCCATCACACACTCACTCACACACATCCCTACTCCCTTCACCATTCAAGGAAATCCTTCAAGGTCTATTTTATTTCATTATTTTATTTTAATGTCCATTTTAAATGTCATCTCCTCCCTCAAACCTTCACTAATCCCCCTGCTCTGCTATGTTGCGCCCCCTTCCCCCTTAGTCTGCCCAGTGTAATTGAATGTTTCACTCCTCTGCCCCCTGGGTACCTAGACCAGGAACTTTAGAATGCTGCTTATCCCCTGTGTTATAGTTAGTTGTTTATGTAGTTATCTTCCCCATCAGAGTCTTAGCTCCTGGAGGCAGAAACTGTGCCATTTATCTTTATATCCCCAGGGACAGAAGTAGATGGCTCAAAATTTATGGTGAAAGAAAAGTAAAAAGATCTGCAAAGTGTCTCAACGTAGCTTTAAAGTTTGTAAGCAATGTAAATATCCCTTGTACTCTCTCCTCTGCTCTGCTGGTACAGCCCAGGGTTACAAGGAGACCGCAGACATCTGCACTCCCCTCTTTAATACCCACCAAGACTCAGAAGCAGGATCAAGGCCACCTCCAAGTCCCTTTAAAACAAATACAAGAACAGCACGTAATCAAATGAAAACCTGCTTTTGCCACTTAATTTTTAGCCAAATTCTCTATGTCAAGTTGCCTTAAAATGAGAGGTAGCTGTTTATTAATATCTTCCTGTTTAATGAGGTAGCTGTGTTTACAAAGTGGATTGTTGCTACAACACATTTACAGTTATAAATAAAGCAAACTGCAAAGCGATGAGCAGTGGAAGATCTGAGGTTTTATTTGTTCTCACCCAGACTCTCCCGGTCTCTTCACGCTTTATGGCAAAGTCATGACTGTGCCCTAAGGTCTATTTAGCTCAGACTAAGCGGGCCGTCACCAGCCCAATAATGCTACTGCGAGCTCGGTGGAGCTGCTTGCAGACTGGGAACGGGACTGGTGTCACTTGGCTCTTAATAAAACCAGTTCTTTATTATTATTATTATTATTATTATTATTTTGAAGAAACTTTAGATTACATAAATGTTACATAAAAAATATAGGGGATTCCCATATGCCCCCCTCCTTCCCCCTCCTACACTTTCCCACATTAACAACATCCTTCATTAGTGTGGTACATTTGTTACAATTGATGAACACATATTGAAGCATTGCTACTAACCATGGATTACAGTTTACATTAGAGTTTACACTCTGTCCTGCACAATTTTGTAAGTTATGACAAAATGGCCTGTATCCACCATTGCAATATCATGCAGGACAATTCCAATGTCCCGAAAATGCCCCCATATTACACCTATTTTTCCCTTTCCCTCCCCTCAGAAACTCCGGTGGCCACTGCCTCCACATCAATGATAAAAGTTTCTCCATTGCTAGAATAACAATAAGTCTATAGTAGAATAATAGTAAGTCTACTTTAGTCCATTGTTCATTCCCCAATCTTGAGAATTTTGGGATGGTGATACCCACTCTGCCTCTAATTGAGAAGGAGCTTGGATCCCACAGGGCAGATGGATGGAACCATCTTGCTTGCAGTTGCAGAATCTCTTTGTTCCTTGGGATGGGCATTGTCCATCATCATCACCTTGTTAGTTGTCCTGGGTGAGTCCAATGAACTGGAGAGTAGGTGTTGCAACTCTGCTGAGATTCAGGGCCCAACTGGCACATGGATGGACCAAAGATTTAAGTCTCTTGGACATATACCTATCAACTCTAGTACTAACTAATTCAATTAAAAGGGGCAGAAGAGCCATTAAGTCTTTGAGTTTCCTTGGCAGTTGATAAAAACAGGCCCAAAGTATAGAAAGAGAAGTTTCTATCTATTCTCCTGCCTCCTCTGCCTTCCCCTAGAGTCATGTTTCCTCTGCATTAATTAGATGAGTTACTCATCTTACAGTAAATTCCTAGTATTTGCAACCCATTGTTCACCAAAACTGCTTTGTAAACTCTAAAAAGCTTCAAAATTGACCTATTTTCTTGTCTGATGTGGAGACACTCCTCCATCTGCAATTATCAACACACACACACACAACTATCCACTTTCCCCAATTTCTAAAGCAGCATATTAAAGATGAAAGAAGACTTTATTTAGAAACTACAGGCTTAGGTCCAAACCAGGGCAAGGGGAGTGAGAAGTCCAGGCCACACAATGTAAGGCGGCACTCACTGTCAGGGCCTCCCTGTGTCACCCTGCCCATGACCCCCTGTGTGATTTTTTAAAATTGAGATAAAATTCACCTAACATAAAAGGAACCATTTTGAAGTATACAATTCAGTAGCATTTAGTACGTTCACAATGTTATACAACCACCACCTCTATCTAGTTCCAAAACATTTTCATCACCCCCGGCAAACAAAAACCCATACCCACTGAGCAGTCACTCCCCATTGCCCCTCTCTCCAGCCCCACGCAACCACCAGTCTGCTTTCTGTCTCTGTGGATTTACCTATTCTAGATACAACCTGTGTGATTTTGAGTAGTAATAATAACTAACTTACCTTGTGCCAAGACACTATTTGAAGAGTTTCATGTGTATTGATTTATTTAACCTCACAAAAACCCAATGAGGTGGGCACAGATATGATCCCTAGGTTAATTGCTTGTTATTTAATTCTCTATTATTTCTTTGCCTATAAAATGAAGAAAATGGGAGCAGATGTGGCTCAAGCAGTTGAGTGCCTGCTTCTCACATGGGAGGTCCAAGGTTCGGTTCCCAGTGCCTCCTAAAAGAAAAAAACAACAAGCAAAACAAAAGAAAAAACCAACTCAGGGGAGCCGATGTGGCTCAGTGGTTGAGCATTGGCTGCCCAAATACAAGGTCCTGGGTTCAATCCCTGGGCCCCGGTACCTCATTAAAAATTAAAAAAAGAAAACGACATTACACTCACAACTATTTGTTAAGCACATTTGTGTGAAAGCTGTTGTTTTAGGCCGGGATTGGCCAAAAGGGTTCATGGCTAACTGGCTGGGAGTGACGTCCTTAGAACAGGGGAGAGAGGGGCCCATGGCTCACTGGGACAGCATGTAATCATACTAGTGGTACCTGTCATGGACAGAGGGAAGGCTAAAATGGCCTTAAATAACAGAGCGTTGCCCTCGCTCGCTCCTAGACAACTGAGGAAAAGAAAACAACAAAAAAGTGAAATACAGGCTCTGCCTCAGTCCAGTACAGGAGGGAAGCATTAAACATGGAAGTGCAATAAAGAAATAGAGGCAGTTTTGTATAGTGCTGAGAGCTGAGGAATTGGAATGCAAAACAGAACAAAATAAGTTCAAATTCCAGCTCTGCAACTCATAGATACATCTTGAATAACTTATTTAACCCTTCCTGCTCTCAGCTCCTCTTCTGTAAAATAATGATTATAAACCTATTCCACAGCCTTCTGGTGGGAATGGCAAGAGAGAACAAGAGTAAACTGCTTAGCACTGTATCTGATATTAGATATTTGATATACATACTGTATTATACATACATGTATACATATATAATATATTGCATATATTTATATAATATTACATATATATAAGGGTATATATACATTCTTTCCTCTTTACATGACATAAAATGGACATAGGGGAAGGAATTGTCACATCTCCTTTGGGAGGGAGAGGATGTCAAAAAAGCCTTCACTGAAGAGGAGGCCCTTGAGGTGATTCTTGAAAGAATAGACCCAAGTACCTTCCTCACCTTGTTGCTTTAAGGATTGATGACATAACTTAGTTAAAGCATTTAGCATAATGCCTGCAGTCCACAAATGATCCCTGAATATAAATGTTTCTGTTGGCTGCTTTATTGTTCTACTGTGACCCTCTGAATCAGTCAGGGTTCTTGATGGCCAGCAACAGAAGAGACGTTTCTTGGAAGGGTCTCAGCTAGTTCGGTGAATCAACAGGAAGCAGGCTCAGAACACAGGAAGGGACCAAGAGAGGACTGGCAGTGGAGACCTTAGCCAAACTCAGCCCCCAGCAGTTGCTTAGTTAGTTTGATGTCATGGACACTGCCACCGCTGGACACTCAGTGCTGCTGCCATCCCCAGGAGCAATTCTCAACCCTCCCTGAGATTTTGTACCACTCCCCACAAGGTCACCTCCTTGGTGAGAGAACTCACGGGCTGAGTCTAGGTCAATAGTCCAGGTGTCCGCTGCCACTGGTAGCGAGATGCGGTATCTGACCCCTTCAGCTTCTGCAGTAGGAGGCAGGGCCCTTTTTCCTACTCAGACTCACACAGTAGGAACTATTTTAGAAATGGAAAGTGAATTTGGGGAAGCGGATATAGCTCAAGGGATTGGGCACCCACCTACCATATGAGAGGATCTGGGTTTGATCCCCGGGACATCCTGGTAAAAAGGCAAGCAGGCGAGCTGGGCCCACGTGACGAACCACGCAGCAAGATGATGATGCAACAAAAGAGAGATACAGGGGAGAGTCAAGACGAGACGCGCCAGAAACCAGGAACTGAGGTGGCGCAACTGACAGGGTGTCTCTCTCACACATCAGAAGTCCCTAGGATCGAATCCCGGTGAAGCCTGAAGGAGAAGGGTGAGAGGAGAGGGCAAGAAACAGACACAGAGGATCACCCAGCGAAAGGACACAGACAGCAAGTGGTGGTGGTGGTGGGGTAGTATTCATGTAAACCAATCAGATATGAATAAAGCTATAATTAAAAAAAAGAAAGAAAGAAAGTGACTTTGGATGGATGGTGTCAAAAAAAAAAAAAAAAGTTTCAGCTACACCTTAAAGAATACTGCTTTGACATAGCAGAGGATGTTGGACCAAAAATATAGACAATTATCGTAGACCCCAGAAATTCATGTTCAAAGTGTGAAGTACTTAAAAATCAAGAATTTGGGGGTGCTCTTTAGGTGTTTTTGCCAAGCACCTGGTGTATAATAGGTAATCAATAAATAATACTTGGGTGAATCTAAAGAGAGTCAGTTACCAAATATGGGTTAATATTAATTATAAATGATTTTTTAAAACCTGTAAAATTTGGTCTAAAATGTTAATTTCCCACTTTGAACTTACATACAGGTAAATCTGAAATGTGGGAAAAATAGTTTTGTTCTCATTACCTCCATTAACAAATTTGAGATAATTTTTTTTTTTAATGTGTGTGGGAGCATCTGGAAGGTAGACAGAGGGGAATGTGGACTTACGAGTTGTTAACAAGAGCTGTTTATTAAGAGCTAGTTGATAATGAGTTAGCAAGAGATAATGCTGAAGCTCCTAAAGGATCTGCTTAGAGATTTCCAGGAATAACACAGGGCTTTAGGCAGCAGGCAGGAGTCAGAAAAGAGAAAACCTCAGTAGAAAATTTGGTCTCTTACTATTAGCACTTATCCATGCCCAACTCCCTCCCCTAGCAAATAAAACCCTCCCTCTACTTCCACCCCTGCAGGTACAGCCCTACTTCTCATCTCCCCTTGACTGACCCCAGTTTCTTGATTGTTGTTTATATTCACTTCTTCTACTTCCTCACCTCCCACTAATTTCTCAACCCACTGCAGTCTGGCTTCTAGCCTTACCACACCACTGAGTCGCCTCTTACCAAAATCACCAACCTCCTTACAGCTAAACCTAAAGGATGCATTTCCATTTTATTTTACTTGGCCTCCCTGCAACAACGGATTATAATAACTTTCTTTTGGAAATACTCTCTTTACTAAATTTTCCTGACTCAATAATACTTTCATATTGTGTAATATATTGTTTGATTCACACACACAAAAAAACAAAAAAAACAAACAAAAAACAAAACAAAAAAATTTACATGTATCCATTACATTTAATTGAGAAATGTATATATTTATTCATCTGTGTTTACTTTTTAGTTTTTTATTGCTTATGTTTTCAATTATTAAATGTACAAAATAAAGTTAAAAAAAAAAAAAAAAAAAAAACTCAGCATACCCAGAACTGAACGCACAATCTTTCTCTGTAGATCTACTCTTCTTCCTATGTCCTCCTTCAAAATGAATGCTTCCCTCTTGCACGGTTGCCGAAGACTCAACGTGCTTTCCTTTTGCAAAGCAATGTCTCTAACTCTTCCCTCTCCCTTACTGCCCTAACCCTCAACCCACCACCAACCAGATATTCGGTGCTGACTATTACAGTTTCTAAACAGCTCTCAAATACTTCTGCATTTCTGCATCCCTTCTGCCACCACCCCAGTCCAAGTAAACAGCAAATGACTGAATGATCTTAATGATTGTCGCTGAGCCTCAATTTCCTGGCATGTAAAATGCATGAGTTAGAATGAACACAAGTTTCTTCCTTTTATATGTTCTGTGATTATAGGAATATACAACCAAGGAGGGGCTCAGGGCAACCACTTCACATCCTTACCATAACTCTGCTCTTAAGAACAATCGAAGGTGGCATGTGAATTACATCTCAATAAAGCACTGGGGAGAAAATGGAGAAAAAGACAATCTAACTTCTAACTTTGCTACAACTTATAAGACAATGAGAGATGCAGTAGACCAGGAAGCTGTGGTGGCACAAGAGATTGAGACCCTCTCTCCCACTCTGTAAGGTCCTGGGATCAGTTCCCGGTGCCGCATAAAGAGAAAACAAGCAGACACAGAAGAACACACAGAGAATGGACAGCGAGCGCAAAACAATGGGGGTGGGGGGGAATAAATAAATAAATCTTAAAAAGAAAAAAACAACTAAAAGAGCTAGTTGTTATATTTCATAAAAGTAAAACAAAAAAGAACATTAGTGAAAAAACTGGTGAAACCCAAAAAAATCCATAAGATGTAATATAATTTTCCACTGATGTTAATTTCTTCGCTGTGAGAATCATATGTTGGTGATGTCAAATGTTAACTTTAGACCAGGGGTTCTTAACCAGGGGTCTGTGAGCTTGAATTGAAATTCAAAAAACCATTATTATTGTGGGGACATGTTGGTGCAGGTGTGATATTTTTATTGAATCATACACAGTATAGTGTGGACTTAGTAAGGGGTCCATGGTTTTCACCTGACTGGCAAAGGGGTCCGTGGAACAAAAAAGGTTAAGAACCCCTGCTTTAGAGTAAGCCAGGTAAGGGGTGCATGGAAAATCTCAGAGCTTTCGGCAACTTTTCTGTAAATCTAATATTCCAAAATAAAAAATTCATTGAGAGAGAGAAAAAAAAAATTGGGGGCAAGAGGGGGCAATAATGAAGAAGTCTGGTTGATTTTCAGGAGCAGTAAGGTTAAAATAAAAGTGTTAGTTAATTCTAATGTGTACAGAACTTCTGTTTGGGGTGATGGAAAAGTTTTGGTAATTAATGGTGGTGATGGTAGCACAACATTATGGATATAATTAATACCACTGAATTGTATACTTGAAAGTGGTTAAAATGGGAAACTTTATGTTTTATATGTGTTAGAGCAATAAAAAAATTTAAAACAGGGGAGTGGATGTAGCTCAAGTGGTTGAGTGCCTTCTTCCTATGTGCAAGGTCTTGGGTTCATTCTCCAGTACTTCCTAAACAAAAACAAATGAAAAAAAACAACTTTCATTGGGGTGCAGATGTAGCTCGATGGTTAAGTGCCTGCTTCCCATGCACAAGGACCTGAGTTCAATCTCCGGTACCTCCTAAAAATAAATACATAAACAAAAGCATTATAAGAGTAAACAAAGATTTGGAGAAGGTCTATTCTATGAAAAAAATTAAAAAGCCATAAGCAGATGGAAAAGTTAAGTGACAGAGTGTGATAAATTCTACTAATGAGTTTAGTAGGCAGCCATTATAATGGGAAAGAAAGTAGATTGCAAAGTGAGAAGTTGGTGAAACTTAAAAGAGCAACATGAAAGTAAAGAGTTGCTTCCTGTCCCAAGGTGAGGATATTATAATAAATCCCCTAAAAGGGACATCCATCAGCTGGAGAAAGATGTGCCTTCTCTCTCCAAAGCGCATTAACAGATTGAAAGTTTGACACTGAATTGCCCTGATTAAGGATTAATTTTCTAATTCCAGGGATGGAAATCTTCTCTAAAAGAGTAGATCTTTACACATAAAACACACTCACATGGTAAGAATAAACCACAAATAACCTTTAATGCTGCTTCCATCTTCCCAAGACCCCATAAGAAAAGGGGGGGGGCGGAGTTCTCTACTAAAGAGGTTATCAGTCAGGGTTCTCCAGAAAACCAGAACTGACAGGATATATTTGAATCACTTTTACACACACACACACATACACAGATTTATTATGAGGAATTGGCTCACTTGACCATGGGGGCTGGCAAATCCAAACTCTGTAGGGCAGGGGATTCTGAAGTCTGGCAAGTCCATATTCCCCAGGGAAAGCTGCCTGACTGAACTTGAGACAGAGATTCTTCAGATTTCTGAAATCCTCAGCTCTGGATTTTAAGACCTCCAACTGACTGAATGAGGAGACTCCCCACATTGCTGAGGGCAATCTCCTTTTTCAAAACTGTGGATGCAATCAAATGATTAAAGATGCAAATCCATCTGCAAAATACCTTCTCAGTAACAGCCAGGCTAGTCATGGCTTGAACCCAACACCTGAACATCATAACCTAGCCAAGTTCACACATGAAATGAACCACCATAGGAAGAGAGTTAAAGATGAGAGTTCACCAGTCCTCCAAGTAAGTGACAGGATCCTCTCTAATGGTGGAGAGGTGTAAAGTGTCATCCTTCTGGCAGACTGAGACCTTGGGGAAACTGAGTCTTTCTAATCTGGTCAGATAAGATATAGTACTTTCAACAGGCAGCCTCAGCAGGGCAATACCAATATCACAGACTAGGGGAATATCTTGTTGCCAGGGACCCTCCCAAGAAGATAGCAATTGAGCTTCTACCATTTATTGGGCCAAAAGAGTCCTGATCCTTTAGAGAATGCCCAGTCATGCCACGGCTAGAATTTTTCAGGAACAAATAACCTGCAAATCCCTTTAAAATAAGTGGCCTAAAGCAACCTACACTTTTATATTTCAAATACATTGTCAAGGTTTCAGTTTAAACTGCTGTGATAAAAGATCACACCAGACCAATTTACTTTCAAGGCAGTGGCTTTCAAACACATTGGGACAGCAACTCACAAAAATATCTAAAATAAATTTTTGTCATAAACCAATATATACTTTTAGTTTCTTCTTTTCTAAAGCAAGTACCATGTAATGGGTTGGCTTAAACAAGGGGAATTTATTGGTTCATGGCTTTGAAGCTAGGAGAAGTCCAAATCAAGGCGATGCTTTCTTCCCGTAGACTGGCATTCTGGGCCTGGCTGCTGGTGATCCTTGGTCCTTGGCTCCTCTGTCACACAGCAATGCACATGGTCACCTCTCCTGGCCTCTCCCTACTCTTCCAGGTTTTGTTGACTTTCAGCTTCTTGCTTCCCATGGCTTCCTTTCTATCTGTCTGAACTACATTCTGCTTATAAAGGACTCCAGTAATAGGATTAAGACCCATCCTGACTGTGTTGGGCCACACCTTGAAATGTCCTACTTATAGTGGGTTCACACCCACAGGAATGGATTAAGTTTAAAAGCATGTTTTTTCCTGGGGTACATAGCTCCAAACCACATACACACACACACACACACACACAACTAATGCAAAAGTTTTATGAAACTTCACTTACGTTATTACCTGTAATACATGTTAATATTTTCTATCCTATTTGTTTCATCATTTTTTAAGTGCTTGTCACAAACCCCATTATTTCATAATGCACTTATCAGTCAGGACCTGCAGTTTGAAAAATACTGTTCTAAGTTCATAGATTCCAACTAATCTACCAGTAGTCTGGTATCCAAATGAAAAGAGGCATATTAAAATACATCATCAAAAAACAGCATTTGCTCAAGGAACCTCAGTCCCCATAAAGAGATTTATCCTATGTCTTCCTATCATGACTCATCAAATGAGTAGCCAGCCTTCTCTTTGTAGATCTGAGATGGGTGCTAAACATCAAGTGAAAATAACATAAAATCAGAACAGAGCTGAAAAGAACTCCATCATCAAACGCAAAGTGTGGTCCCTCTGGAAAACAAAGCAGCCTACAGTGAGGTGAGGGGAAAAAACAAAATGGAAAAAAATATTGATAAACAAAAAATCAAGCTTGCAACTTCTGTCTCCAAGCTTCACAAGTTGCATTTTTATACTTTCCAACCCTATGAGACACAGAAATATTCAGGAAGACTCCATTAATCATGTGGCCCTGAGTAACTCAGCACACATCATTTGAGTCATTTGAAAGGATAACTGCAAATTAAATTAGTTCATTCTAATTGTGCAAAAATGATCAATTCAAATAAGCAAGGTAATTCACTTCTAAATTAAAAATTTTTTCAATCACTTGGCATCGCAAATCAAAGCAAATGGGTAATGCTACCAATTATATCAATTTGACTCTTAAATTTAAATACATAAACATATGATGAACTGAATTAAAATTCTTATTTGCTATGCACTTAACTTATGAACATTTGCACTCAGGTAGGGAACTACATTCAAGATGTGAATCAGGGTCATGTCCTTGAAAAACAAAGAAGGTGGCAACAGAAGTGCCTTTATGGGAATCTAGCAACAGAATGAGTCCCCAATATCTATTAAACAAGTTTTCCCCAAGGGAGAGTAGATAACACTGCTAAAGGCAACTCTGTGGACGGTTATGAAATACTTATCAAGGAAAATATTTGACAAATAATAAAAATATTTTGGTTTTAGGAAGCAGCACAACAATGCGCTAAGCTTCAACAAGGTTGCACTTATGAACGTGGGACTTTTGTCAGAATAAAAGAAAATTAACACTTATTGAATATTTATGTTTTGCCAGGCATTACTGAATACTTCCAAATACATTTTAGCATTAGAAACGAGGAGTCAGAAATGTTAACTTGCCTCTGGTCACACAGTGATAAATGACTTAATCCCTGTCTTCTGATTATACGTCAATTAGTTTTGTCATATCTATATCATATTACCCTGACCAGTACTCAATATTATAGTACCTAAAATATTCATTAAATATTTTCTAAGATTTCTGATCAGGAATAGGTCAATTCAGATTCCAATTGAAAAGGGTAATTAGTAATAAAATGATCTTAAAAGAAAAACAAGCCCACAGAAAAATATACACTCATTCTGGGTGGTATTATGGATTTTTCAAACATCTGATAAACTGTACGTATTCTTGATGTCTTGTTAAGGATAAAAGAAGAAAAATGTTCTAGTTATCTATTGCTGTATAACAAACCACACCAAGACTTAGTAGCTTAAACCAGTACAGTGGTACATTGGTACCTATCGTTAACTTGTTCTGGGAGGAATGATGAGTACCAAAAACGATGAGTACCAAATTAATGTTTCCCATAAGGAATAATGTAAATAAATGTAATGCATTCCCAAACCAAAGACAATGTACATTTTTAAGGCAATATGTAAAAAGATAAGGTTGTATATCATTACTTTACATGAGAAATAAAACTAAAAATTAATAAATACTTAGATTTTAAAAAATAATAATAAAAGCTTCATTTTACCTGTACTGAGAAGGTCCATGGCCTAATGGGATGGTGGGAGGAGAGTGGTACGGGGGAGAGGTTACATGGAGTGGTGCTTGGAAGGGGAGTCCCCCTCCAATAGAACATCGGGCACTTGCACTTCAGGTGCTCTTTCTCTTTTCAGCCTTTTTTTCAGCTTGCACCACAGGCTGTGACACACTCATTGTCACCCTCACTAAAAACTTATCCAATGAGGACTGCTTCTGTCTTCTTTTCAGAATTCCTTGAAAGTTTGGAATTGTTTGGCCATTCAATAAACACACATTTCTGCTTGTCGGATCTTTGTCTGGATGGTACTTCTCCACAAAGTTTTGAACTTCTGCCCATTTTGCACACATTTCTTTAATCAGGAAACTGGGAACATCCTCCCTTATCTCCTCTTCAGCCACCTCTTGTGGCTGCTCCTTCTGTAGTTCCTGCAGCTCCTCAGTGCTGAGCTCTTCACGATGTTCCTCCACTAACTCCTCAACATCAGCAGCATCGACCTCCAGACCCATGGATTGGCCCAAAGATTTAATATCCTGCACAACATACCCTCTGTACCTGCAGGCTTGGGGGCAGCCTCAAACCCTTCAAAGTTTCTCTGAGTCACAGCTCCTGTCCACAAATTATTCCATGCCAAATTCATGCCATTCCTCTTTTTAAAATTAGCAAACCAGCCGTGGCTGGCCTTAAAAACCTTAGCACTCTCGTCCCTCGTTTCTGGTTTGTTTTTCAAAAGATCGGCATGCAACACTTTCACTTTTTCACATATCATGGCTTCCGATACACTGTCGCCTGCTAACTGCTTCTCATTTATCCAAATTAATAACAGCTTTTCAACTTCCTCAAATGTTTGGGAATGCTGCTTTGTTACTGCTTTAACTCTTTTCATAACATCAGCCTTTTTTATTGCTTCTTTATTCTTAATGATGGTGGAGACCGTTATTCTAGGCATACCGTATTATGCCTAGAATTATTAGTAGTAATGTGAATACTGTTCTCATATTTACCCATTATTATTATTTTTTTTTTTTTTTTTTTTTTTTTTTT
>JAKSZT010053764.1:35561970-35827164 GCA_026826555.1 Tolypeutes matacus | reverse complement strand
TTTTTTTTTTTTTTTTTTTTTTTTTTTTTTTTTTTTTGCTCAATGGTGGTGCAAAGTAATTTTCTTTTCTGCTCAGCACTATCACTGCTCATTTTCTTAGGACCACGATGAGGAAAAAAAAAAAAAAACACACAAAAATACACAAAATGACCACAGAAGCATAGATAAGATCTCAATGGGATGTGCACAGGGCAAGAGCTACTGCGTGACTAATGCATGACCCTTTGTTTTGGCTGAAAAGGGCAGTGAGTCATGAGGCAACCGACACTGACAAGTTCTAGCTTGCACGTCGAGTACCAAACAAACAACGAATACCGGGACAAAATTTTCATGTCAAATGGGTCCACTACCAAATTTGATGAATTTCAAAACATTCGAGTACCAAGGTATGACTGTAGTTTATTCTTATTTCTTATTTTCCTGCGGATTGGCTGAGATTGACGGGGCAGTTCTTGCTTGGGGTCTCCCATGAAGTACAGTCAGATATCAGCAGGCACTGTAGTCATCTGAAGGCTCACTTGGGCTGGACATCGAAGATGGCTTATTCACATGGCTGGCAGGTGATGCTGGCTGTTGGCCAAAAGCTTATCTGAGGCTGCCAACTGGAGTGTCTATATATATGTAACATATGTAACTTGAGCTTCCCACAACCTGATGGCTGGGTTCCAAAAGGGACTGTCTCAAGAGTAAATGTTCCCAAAGACCCATGCTTCTAGCCTCAGAAGTTCCAGAAGTCCCTTCCACAGCATTCTATTGGTTGAGCCCGTCAAGTTTCAAGGAGTAGGGAGTAGACTCCATCTTTTGATATGAGCAACAATATGCATGTAGAGGGAGGGAAGGAGGCTACCCATCACGTCTTAATCTTTTGTGTCCCACACTGGCATCTATATTTTCCCAACTGAGTTAGAAGGGGAGAAACATAATAAAATTACAATTTAAAATGTTGTTTTACTGTATCATGTTTTCTTTGCCTCTCTCTGGAAACTAAGTAAACATTTCTTGAATAAATGAATAAATGAAAGTCTGTCTCTCCCTTTTCCATTCTCCTCTTTTTTTCCTCATCACCTTTCTTCTCATTTCTTTTCTTCTTTCTAACTAAAAATAAAACAGAAAAACATATTCTAATTAGCTCATAAATCAATGCATTTCCACCCACATCTCCTATTTGGCGCCTGCCTGACTGATTCAGTCATCATCCTATATAGGAAGGTAATAAGAGAACTTTTAAAAATGCATGCAAAGGAAGGAGAGTGAAAAAAAATAAAGAGAAAAAGTGGTTTCTCAAGGGATAAAGGAAGCATAAATGGGAGGGGAAATAAATCAAGAAGGCTAAATAGCATTAAACCCAAGTGCCTGAAAAGAGAAAGGGAAAGAAGCCAATTTCTCCCTTATAATGTATACTGCATCCACCGGCTTCTTTCCATTCTATTGCCACCACCACCAGCCTAGTCCAACCTTATTTCCTAATATCTGAATTATTACTATATCTTTTTATCTAGTATCCCTGCCGAGAGTCTTTTCCCCCCTTAGAAACCGTCAAAAGCACTGTTTTCCTCATGGTGCCCCCAATTTTAAAAATTCACTGACTTCTGAAGGATAAAGTCCAATATGAGCATTGTAAGGATTTTTACCATCTGACCTAACTTTCCTTGCCTCTCATTACCCAAGACTCCCTTACATGAACCTATTGATTCCACTAGAGTGATCTACTCACTGTATCCAAATCCACAGGAAAAAAGATAGTGGATCCTACCTTTTAAAACAGCATGAAATCCGAACCAAGGAAAACAATGAATAACTGCAAGCACGTTCTGTTTTACAAAGCGGTGTGAGCTTGAGAATGATAGCACTTATGGTCTTGGTACCTTCTTAGGAATACAGCCTTCAGTCCTTTGTTTTAACTATCCCATGACTAGGTGCTTTCCCCGATCCTCTCTGCCTTCCCAAATCCTATCTCAGAAGGACCTATAAGAAGACTCTTCATGGAAACCAATATTAGCTGATTAAATTGGAAGATATGTGATTAACAGGGTTATTCTGGACTTGACGTGACTTTTTCACACTACCCCATCTGATCTGACTCTCTATGGAGATCAGATTGCCCCAAATCCATTCATTTTTACTCTCTAGACTTGTTCAGAATACAGTAAAGTATCATTTCACCCCAGTTCGGTAGATCATTCAACCCCACAAGTTTGATTTATAATAATTACAAGAGCAGTTAAGACCATTACTAATATTGTAACTATTTAGGAGCCCAATACAAATGAGATTAAAAAAAAAAAAAAGAATATGTGAAGGTAAAGATGTCTCATTATGTATACTGGGTGTGATCCATGATCAAACAGATTTTGTGGTAAGAGTTTATTGTCAGGTTTAATTAAAGCTGTAGATACAATTTTGAAAGTACAGACTTTAGGAGGCAGGAGAAGAGACTTTTTGAAGCAAAGTACAAATTAAGAATAATTACAGTGATGATCATGGAATGTCAACATCTATTTCCTCATGGTGAGCTCAGTACCCTTCAAAGTTTCATTGAATTCAAGAATGCATTTGGGGAGGGTACCTTTGAAGTGTTAAAGAGCAGGATAACTGGCAGGCAGCAAACATAAAAATAGACTAAAGAGTAAATTTCTGGGTAACCAACAGAGAAATTGTTTTATATATATATATATCTCTTATTTCAATGGATGTAGGCCATTTTAAATCAGCACACACCGCTCAGAACTGAGTGGGAGAGAGTGTGGTCTACAGTGTGAACTGTGGTCTATGGTTGGTGGCAAGGCTCCAGGATGTGTAGGTTCATTGGGGTTGGTGGGCCACGCTGTGGGAGATGTTTGTGTGGGATGTGGTGGGAGGTGTGGGGGGTGGGCAACATGGGAATCCCAGTGGGTTCCGTGTAATATTTTGGGTAATCTAAGCACCTCTTAAAATATATGTATATATATATATATATATATATATAAATAACATTTTTGTAAGCAAATACACATATATGCATATATATTTATATATCATTTTACAAATGTTTGTATGTATTGTGAGAATTTTGATTTTTACCCATAATAAAAAAATTAAAAAAAAAAAAAAAAAACACTTTTTAAATATCCAATTTTGAATGTGCACACAAGTATTTTTCATTTCTTTTTTGTGGAAACACTGCCTTATCTTGTTTATTCATTTGTCTTTTAGAGCACTTGTAGGTTTATAGATAAATCATGCAGAAAGTACAAAATTCCCATATATACCGTCCACCTACATATGCACAGTTTTTCCTATTACGATCATATTGTAGAGGTTTAAAAAGAATCTATTTTGAGTTCAAAACTGGGTAACACTAAATTTTATTTAGGGGTGACAATAAAGACAGTGAAATTATAAAGAAAAGCAAGTAAAAGATTATTATAACAGACAGGGGAAAGGAGGCTTCTGGAGACACGTCCAAGTTGTGTTACTTGAGATATGTGATGTTTCCATAGGTATTCACTTGATACTACTCACTTAACTTTAATGCATTTTGATGTTTATGAAGATGTTATGCAGAAAATCTACTGACGGTAATAATGTATTCAATTTCCATAGTGTGTTAGCTCACAGGTCTCTGTTACTGCTAGAATCAATGCTTTGCTCACGTTCCATTCTGCCAAAACGAAGCTGGTTGTGTACTAAAGATGACTTCCTGCTTTCCAGAAGAAATAGTGAACCTTGCCTGGCCCTCTGTGATATATTTTTTTAAGTGTTTTTGTGAATGGGTATGAGAAAATGTACTTCTTAATCCAAAGATCAAATCTTACATTTTGTATTATTTAAAGTACCTCAGAAGCATATGTGGCTCAAGCAGTTGAGTGCCTGCCTCCCACATGGGAGGTTTCAGGTTCGGTTCCTGGTGCCTCCTAAAGAAGACAAACAATCAGGGAAGCGGCTGTGGCTCAATCAGTAGGGCTCCCGTTTACCATATGGGAGGCCCCGGGTTCGGTTCCCGGGGCCTCCTGATGAAGGCAAGCCCGCCCGCGCGGCGTGGTTAGCTGACCCAGCGAGCACAAGCAGCAAGGGGGGGATAAATGAACAAATAAATAAAATCTTAAAAAAAAAAAAAAAACAATCAATGAGCAGACAATGAGCAGACATCGAGCAAAAACAACGAGTAGACATTGAGCAAAAAATAATAATAAAGTACCTGATACATTATTTCACAAATAGCATGCATTGAGGAATTGGTATTCATTCATTTATTCATCTGACAGATATTTATTGCCTTACCAACTGACTCCATAGCATTTCAGAGCAGTTTGCTAGCTAATATGGTTAAATGGCATTTGATAAGTGCTATAAAGACACTACAGGTTTAGCAGTTTCTCTTAGCTATCAAACTTATTTTAGCTAATGAATATCATTGACTCTCACTCCCATTTAGTCTTAAAAATAGTTAGAAGAGGACTGAATAGTTAGAAGGTAGAGATAAAAAAAAAATTGAAATAGAAAGAGTCAAAGACAGGAGGGAACAAAAAAGCAGCAAGGTCCCAGTTCAACCAGCAAGATCCCAGTTCCCTGTGCAGTTTAAGTTGAGCCAGACATTTTTCCTGTCTCTTTGCTTGATTCTCTCCCTTGCCCCATCCTCCATCTGGGGGTGGTGGTGGTCAAGCCCAGCACTGATGCCACTGAGATAGGTCAAAGTCAACCAAGGCAGGTCAAAACCAGCTTAGGGTCCTGGGATCAAAACTTGGCTATATAAGGTCAAAACTTCTGAGCAGCCAGAAGCAGGAAAAGCCAGAAAGTAAACATATTGCCTTTTCAAAGTGAAAAGTTAGAAAGTTAAAAGCAGGAAAGCCGAAATTAGTCATCAAGTCCTAAGGAGTGAACACAGAGCTGGAAGCTGGAGGGAAGAGGAGTCAAGAACATTAAGCGTCAAGTCAGGAACATCTATTTCTGTAAAAACAAGATGAAATAAGGAGCCCAAGACAGTGGCTGGGAACCATTCCTTGGGGGTTGATACTGGCTTTTGTTGGGTATGAATTAACTTAATTTACAAGCGCAGGATCTTAGCAGGTACTTTCTCTCCTTATAATTTCCCCTCCCATCTTGACAGTGCAAGTCCATTAAAAATGCTTACCAAAAATCATTTGGAAGGCATATAGGCATCCCTGCTAATAAGCCAATATAGCTCACACTGATTTGGCCATAAAGATGACCACATCTCTGGCAGACAATTTTTACCCAATGCCTCCATTGACTATTTTGGGAAACAAAACACTTGAACAAAAAGTATATTTAAACAAATGAAGTCAAGTACAAGCCACCTCAGACACTTGCAGAAGGAAATTAATGCCATAACTTACTTACCAGTGGTAAATTTACTGAGCACTTACTATATCCCATGTAGCATGCTAGCCCAAACTACTTTAAATACAATTTCCCAGGGTATTTAACATTTTTAAATTATCCCATTTGATTATAATCAATTGGATTTTTTCTGAGGATCTTGATCCTCTCTGCTCCCTCCTCACCCGCTGTTCTGATTTAAACCATAATTTCCTAAAGACTAAGATTATTTTGCCGTTATTTTTTCATTGTGATAACATATACATAACATAAAACATGCCCTTTTAACCATTTTTAAGTGTACAAATTCAGGGGCATCAATTACATTTTACAATGTGTGCTCTCATCACCGTCATCCATTACCAAAACTTTTTCATCACCCCAAATAGAAACTCTTTACCCTATTAGTCAACAACTCCCCATTCCCCTCCCCACACTGCCCCGCCTCTTTAACTTTCCTATTTTTTAGTCAAGCCTCAAAAAGTGAAGTATGTACTGGGGGCTCTAAGCCCCTCCAAGATCATCTTGCCCCCATCTGTCCCACGGTGGGAAAATGATGACTTGGCTAATCACTATGGAGTAAACTGTCCAGTGTTAGGGATCAGCTATAAAACAAGTATTTAATCTGAGTACCACAGAAGATGCCGGCAAATGCTGATAAATGTGCATGTTTTTTGTTTTTTATTCTCTCCTCCTCCTTTCTGCTTTTTAGAGAAAAAATAATAATTTTCAAAAGTCTGCTCTATGGTCTACTGTCTACAAGCACTTGTGTGTTAGCTGAGCCGGGGCTTAACAAAGGAGTTGGCTGCATGTGTCTGTGTGTCTGTATAGCCGCAGAGCACGATCACCGGCGTCCGGGTGGGGGTAGAGGAGGCTGTTCAGGCTCAGGCTCGTTTACATCAGAGAGATGGTAGGACCCTGAAAAAAGAATTCCTTTTTCACGGTGGTATGCTATATTTTGGGAAGAGGCCTTGGGGGAAGGAAGAGAAGCAGCCAGCGGGATGGATTCATATCCCTAACTGTGTGGGCAGGTATGGAGACAACTAAACTCTCGCCAGGTATCCTTAGAGAAAGGACAAAAAAAAAATGCTCACTCCTTCCCCCTCCCTCTCCACTTCCCTTGGTGTCCTTCCAAGGAAGGGCCCCTTGATACTGGCTTCTCAGTCCTCCCCCCAGAGGAGGTTTACCAGGGCCAAGAAGGCCAGATGGGGCTACTGGCAAGAGATGCTGCTGAGCCAGCACTTTCTCTTCCCACTTTCCTCTTGCCAGTGCTTTTGGTGGTTGCAGCACCTCCTCCTGATGAGGTTAGAATTACCCCCCTGTAGCAGGCGGCACCAGCACCTATCCAATTGCATTTACCAGGTACTCTTTTTTTTTTTTTTAAAGATTTTATTTATTTATTCATTTATCTCCCCCTTGCTGCTTGTGCTTGCTGGGTCAGCTAACCACGCCGTGCGCGCGGGCTTGCCTTCACCAGGAGGCCCCGGGAACCGAACCCGGGGCCTCCCATATGGTAAACGGGAGCCCTACTGATTGAGCCACAGCCGCTTCCCGTACCAGGTACTCTTTACCTGCTCACTGCTGCAATGGGCCAGAATCTTGCTGCTTTCATTTCACACTTCACACACCAGCTTTCTCTCAAGACAGTTATTTGATCACTAACCACTTTGAATATCATGATCATCGGCTCATTTATTTTTTCTATTTTAAAGGATGGTGCTGGTGTGTGCAGGGAGCAGCTGTATCGATTCCACATTTGCCAGGGCATCCGAGTGTGAGCTGCCTATCACTGTGCTGGCTTTAATAAAAGGTTATTACTGTGATCATTATTTAGCATTTATATAGCTCCTCACAATTGTTTACCCATTATTCCTCAGAGCACCCCTGTCCAGGTAATCAGTATTAGCAGCCTGCATTTCAGAGGCAATAAATCAGGAGTCCTACGGAAGGTTTAGGAATATCTATGAAAGGACACAAAATGAATAATCACAGAACTGGGAGCGGCTTTGACCTCTGTCCCTCCCTCCAGCATATGTGGTGAGTTCATTCTTTCCATTATCCTGATTGGCAGACCTTCCTAGGGTGATGTCCTTCTCCTCTTGCAGGATGCAGTTCATATATCACCTCCTCAGAGAGGCCTTCCCTGCTTACCCTATCTAAAACAGCATTCCCTCCCCAAAGCACTATCACGTCCCCGTGTTTTAATGGGCGGCGCAGAGCTTAGCTACCTGAAATTATCATATTTGTATTTTTGTCAACTGCCTGTCCTCACCATTCAAGAAGGTTGTTTCTGTAACAGCAGTGGCTTTGCCTGAGTTTCTCACTGCTGTATCCTCTTTGCTGAGAACAATGCTTGGCACACAATAGGTGCTCAATAGTGCTAGCTATGTGAATGACAATGACAATAGCCCAGTAAACACAGTCTGTTACTCACACCTCCTTTCATATACCTTTTCATCTCTTTCTAGACTTTCTGGATATAGTCACACAGACAGTCAATTATTCTTAATTACTCTGGCGCTAATGATCTAGTTTGTGTATGGTTTAGGCCCTTGGCTTCTTTTTCTTCTTGCTCCAGAACTTTCGGTCATTTCTCACTTTAGTTGAGAGGAGTTAGGTAGAAAATAGGGCAATGAAAGTCCTATTAGCCAGTTTTACTAGCTCTGATAGCTTTGGAAAGGTACAAAGTTGAAATTATTGATTCCAAGATTTCTTTTTCACCTTATTTGTGGGTTTCAAAAAAATCCATCTGTTTTATGTATTCAGTACAGTGAAGAGTGCTTTGAAGAAGTTAAAAGCACTGTATAAATGTAAGATATAATTATGTATGCATGTAGTCCCATTAACCTTAGTAATTGAGAGTTGGTTATACATTTAAGGTTTAATTAGTTTCGATAGAACAGTAGCTCACACTTCTCTAATGGATAGGGCCCAGACAAGGGCTTAGAAAACGTGCCTCTGGTTGATTGTTTTCCTAAACCATTAGATCAAGATAAAGCTTGAAATCCCTTCAAAGCCTGAAAGGTTGGCAGTCATGCTGATTTCTCATCAACAATTAAGAATAGGTAAACGGCACTAAATGTTTGGATCTTCTTGCTCCAAATTTCAGAGAACGTGAACAAAATTTCTTCTGTGCATCCCATCCCCACCCCCAAAAAATCTTGGGCTATTCTTAGAAGAAAGAATCCTTGGATAAACTAAGAATGAAATTTTCTATTTTAAAGGTTGTTTTTTAATGTTCTTTAGAATTCTGAGTGTAACCAGAAAAACGAGTTGCCTTTTTGCTTTAAATACAAGAAATCAGCATAATACCTTATATTTGATAACAGATATTGTTGTATTAGATGCTCACTACAGTCCTGTCCATGGATAGGATTGTTGTTATTTTACAGATGAGGAAATGGGAGCAAAGCCTCAGGCGCCTTGACAAGGTCTAAGAAATCACCGGAAGACTGGTCCGGCTCAAGGCTCCTGACTCCAGGGATAATATTTTCCACAATAACGTTAGAAAACCACATTGCAAGGGGAAGACTCATTCCTAGTACTGATGTAACACCACCAAGCTTCAAAGGCTGGCCAAATATTTGACTTTATCTTTAAACTCACCACATTTACTCAGAGGAGGCAGAGAAAGCAAAACACAGACTTCCCTGGCTCTTACAACTTAGTTGGGATGGGAGGCGCATGCATACAGTCATCGCATGTTTGTAATACAGGGTAGGGCACAGCAGGCACTAAAGGAGAGAGGCAAAGTACTATGAGATACAGGGAAGAGAGCAGTATCAGAAAACACTTCACTAAAGGGACCACTTCTCATGCCAAGTTCAAGATTTAACTGAAGATACATTCGCAAGAGGATAGATAGGATGTGGGGATGTGATTTCAATTTTTATCTACCATAGGAAGAAGTGAGTAGGCAATATTTTAAAATTATTTTTTAAATAGCAGTATTTGCAGATTAGTTATATAAATAAAAGTAATCACAAGAAGAACTAAAATAGAAATGGTTAAAGTGATTTTCTCTGGGAAGTAGAATGGAGGGAAAGGCAGAATTGGGGTTGAGAGGTGGGGGTAGGACCTGTTGTGTTTCTCTATAAACCCTTCAGCCCTGTTCACCTGTAAAGCTACATGTCTATTAATTTTTAATGGGCTTTAAAGAATGAGTAAGAGGGAGGAAAGAAGGCTTTCCTAGCAGAGAAATCAACACTAGCAGAGAGAAGAGGCAGGAGAGCAGAGGGAAGAGCAAGTAGTCCATTGTGACCGCAGGGTGGAGCTCATCTACATGGATATGGAAACGTAAGTGGGTACTCTATTGTTGTTAAATGGCCTTAGATGTGAGGACAGAAAAATACATGCTTGGACTGTTGTCTGCAAAGAGGCAATGAAGGGTGTCGAATGACGGGGTGACATGCTCAGAACTGAGCTTTTATATAAGGCGGCGCTTCTCAAACGTGAGTATGCATCAGAATCACCTGAAGGGCTTGTTTAAACACAGATTGCTTTGGAAAGATCGTATTTGAATATATCTCAATAAAACTGCTTAATAAATAAACAAATAAATGTGCAAGAATCGCCAGAAATAGCAGCTATGTACAGCAGGGGAAGCACGGGGAGATTGAGAGGTGAAGAATTTTCTTGTTTGTCTGTTTATTATTATTATTATTGAAATAATGAAGATGCTTTAGTGGTGGCTAAGGTGATGAATGTACAATTATGTGATTGTACCAGATACCATAGATTGTACACTTTGGATGAATTGTATGCTTTATTAATATGTATCAATAAAATTGATTTGTTTAAAGAAAACACACACACACACACACACAGATTGCTGAGCTCTACCTCCAAAGTTTCTGATCCGGTTGGTCCAGAGCAAGGCCTGAGAACGTGCATTTTTCACCAGTTCCCAGGTGACACTGAGGCTGCTAGTCTGGGGCCCACCACCTGAGAACCAGCACCAGAGAGCGATCCAGTAGAAGGAAAAGCAGAGACCAGAGAGGTGAGAGCATGGAGGGAAAACGGGTCTCCTCCCCAAGACAGACCAGAAGGAACAGAGCCATGGGCCCGGGAGCTGGTGGTAGGAAAGTACAGAGGAGCAGTCAAGAGAACCAACCGCTTCAAAGAGAACCACTGGCCCCCATTCTGGGTAATTCCACATCACAAATCTCAGGCAAATCCCCAGTGCCGGTTCCCGGCACACGAGAAGCCCTCAGTATTCCTTTTTAAAAGAGCAATCTTGTCTAGAAATTACGCTGTGAGTTGGAGCTTCCTTTCCCTTTTTCCCACATCAATAACCTCATTCTAGTGCAGTTTAGGTTGCAAAAGCATCTTCCAAGGAGCACGGCTATGTCTGCACCCAGCCAGATATGCGTATCTATCTGTCTATGTAAAATCATACTAAAAATGATTTCCTTATTATTTTATTTTAGTGCACCCTTGCCACTAAATAGCATTCTAAAGAAATATGGAGCCTGAGTCGCATTAATTTGTCTCTACCCAGTGCGGCAAAAAATTCTCAGCACGCAAAACCATATAAATTCTCCATGGAAGCATAGATGAATCTTTTATGCAATCAACAGTTTTTGGGTACCTACTATGTGACGAGCACCATGGATGTGCTTGGGATACAAAGAGTAGTAAAACATGGGCGACGCTCAGAGCTGTGCAAAATCTAGTCGTCTTCTTCCCAGGCTCTTAAATCTGCCTAAGGATTGTGTTTTGTTTGTAATAAAAACCCTAAAGCAGAGACAGACGTAGATATTAGCCTTTCTAAACTGGCCACCTCTGCTGTTTAATTATTCAATTAAAAGGAACACCGGGTCCTGGTGTATTTCACCAAGGCCAGATACATTTTGCAGACACAGAAAGAGAGTCTGGGGAGTATCCAGCCCCTACCTACTTTCCTAGTCCTTATTATCACTTACACCTTTTGATGCCCAAAGAGAGTGCCACTGGGGGCTTTTAAAATATCATTTCCTTTACTACCTCCCAAAATAACAGGGTCAGTTCAGGACCAGTGAGCGGTTGGCACTGTGACGTGATTCCCAGAAGTATTAATAGCTCTGGAGAAGAGCAAGTATTTTCACAGCTGCAGGTCTTGGTGCTGAACTTTCTACTGTCAGTGAGAATCATGTCCAAGTGAAAATATAGAAGTGGAACTGGCTGTCAAAGGGATAACGTGACAAGGAGTGCTGTTTACTCAAGTCAGAGAGCAACTGAAAACGATTTTTGCAGCTGGAACAAAACAAAGACAAGGGTTGGAGGTCAACTTCCTCCTTTTATTTTGGCTAATCAGCACTCCTAAGCTGTGTTTCTCAAATGTTTCGGGTCTGCTGCCCATTTCAACCTTGTAAAATGCCCCATATATCAACTTACTGACCTATACCCCTTTGGCACTGGAGGGAAACAACAGGAAATATGGTCAATCTCATTAGATTTAATGAAGTCATCCATGGCACCCAGCTCTCCCTGTCCCACATGTTATGAATTGTATTTACTACATATCACTCACATCCATCCACAGCTCTCCACCTTGGCCACCACCAGTGTAGCCCAGTCTCTCTCCAATAACCTTCTCACAGATCTTTCAACATCTTGTTTAGCCCCTTCAAACCACCCTTCCCATTGCACCCACAATAATCTTTCTGAAACCCAAATAATACTACTAAAATCCAAGTACCCCACACAAACCTAAACTAACATTTATCTCTGGCTCTCCATTACTCCAAAGACTTAAGTAGGGAGGTGGATGTGGTTCAAGCACTTGTGGGAAGTCCATGGTTCAGTTCCCGGTGCCTGCTAAAGAAGACAGTGAGCTGGTGTGACGGGGAGGCATGGTGAGCTGACGCAACAAGAGACACAGGAGGAAAAAAATAATGAGGGACACAACATAGCAGGGAACGGAGGTGGCTTAATCGATTAGGTGCCTCCCTCCCACATTGGAGATCCCGGGTTCATTTCCTAGTACCTCCTAAAGAAACAAAGAAGACGAACAGACACAGCAAGTACAAACAATGAGGGGGTGGGGAGAAAGAAAGAAATAAGATAAATCTTAAAAAAAAAATAAAAGACTTAACTAGTTGAATTATCCCAGAGAACTCTGCATAATCTGTGCCACCACCCTTACCCTCTTCCTCTTGCACCACGTCCCTCCCTCCTCACTCTCTCTGATCTCACTCCCCAGGTTCCCTGCCTGGAACACTCTTCCCGCCTGCTTTACCAGGTCATCTACTCACCCTTCAGCACTTGACCCTTGTCATTTCCTGAGGGACACTTAGGAAGACCCATTTCTCCATGGTTACGCCAAAGCCCATGTTTTAAACTACTCTGGCCCCATGAACTAGCTCATGAACCCTTCATAGAATGTTTCCCAGGATATTGATACAATCTTGTGTGATTATTTGATTTCTTCCTGGTCTCCCCCATTAGATGGTAAGCTCCATAAAGGCAGGAACTCTATCTTTTTTTTTTTTTGCTTACCACTGTATCTCAGAGTCTAGTACAGTGTCTGGCACATATTAGATAATAAATATGCTCAGAAATAAAGAGGGAATAAAAGAAGAAAAGAAAGGAGGGAGGGAAGGAAGGAGGAAGGGGAAGCAAATTGGTACTGCTAATATAACATAATGAGGAGGTCTAGCATTTTTAAAGAGTGATAACAAGAGGTAACATTAAACTTAGTAGTGCTAGACACTATTTTAAGATTTATTATCATGGCAACCCTATGAGGTTGTTATTTTTATTATGCCCATTTCATAGATGAGGAAACTAAGCCTCATAGAGATGAACTACTCAAAATCCCACAGCTAGCAAATGTAATGCACTTCATAACTAGAGAGATATTACAATCCTATAGACCACAAGAAGCCAGTCTGCTCTAGGCACCTTTTTGCCTGATCACTACTAAAGGTTTTAGCAACTGCTTTTTTTTTTTTTAGGCTCCAGGGCCAGAGATTGAACCCTGGATCTCATACGTGAGAAAACGGTGCTCAACCACTGAGCCCCATCAGTTCCCCTGAGTTGGTTTATTTGTTTGTTTGCTTTTTTGTTTTAAGGAGGCACCGGGAACCCAACCTGGGACCTTCAGGCTTTATCCATATCCACTCCTGGCAACTGCTTTTAAGGGTCAGAAATTTATGTCATTTAGAATTGGACTCCGAAAGTACAAAACTCTGTACCCACTTTGTAAATATGGCAATCACATCAATAGAAAAAGGCCAGAGAAACTCTTACCCCATTTCATCTGCCTTCTCATGATGAAAATCTTCTACTTGAACAAGGACAGACTGATTAAAACAAGTACAGTGGAAAGTAGCAGGCAGTCGGTCCTCACCTCAGCTTTGACTGTGTTGTTTAAAAGTGAGCAGAACAGAAATAGGAGATGCTAAACGACTGGATAAAATAAAGAGAAACAGAATTCAGAGCCTGGTAAGAAGAAATGAAGAGTATATTTCTAGGAAAAAAAGACTAAACATATTGAAGAAATATTTGTTTAGAAAAGACGAAAAGGAGCATGCTGCCTCCAAATAGCTATAGGCAGCCCCTTGCTGAGCAAGCTACCATAGATGAGTGTATTGGGGGCATAACCTGGGGGAGAAAGTCTAAGGTTTAGACAAAGTGAAGGCAAGAAGGGGGACGGAGGAAGGGAGGAAGGGCACTAAATGGAAATAATAAATAACTTAATTGCAAAATGGAACTCTAGATGGAGCAGTTCTCTTTATTTGGGTTTTCACTGAATTAGTGTCTATCGGAAGATGACTGGTAGGAAAACATTGGCTCTTTGACAGGAAACAGAACTGGATGATCCGCTAGTTGCAAAATATAACTTGATTCCATGGGTGGGATCCACATAAAGAGTAGAAGGCGGAGGAGAAAGGGAAGTTATAGTAGGAAAAACTTTGAAAATGTGTCCAAAAACTTGGAGTGTACTCTAGTATCTGAGAGAGGGCATAATTCTAGAATCTGATTCCTGAGATTTAAATCCATACTCTATCATCTACTAGTTGGAACCTCCCTAGACCTCAGTTTTCTAGTTTTTCAAATTAGAGTTATCATCACACCTAGCTCATGACATTTCCTTAAGTGGCAAGTGCTCAATAAATATCAGGGTCACTGCCGCTGGCAAAGAGGATATATTGCCTAATCATGTAAACCTGTAGTACCGGCCTTATAGAATCATGTTGGAACCAACTGGAAACAACCAGGAATAACATTGTATTGGACTCTCCTCTGAAGAAGGTCATTGAAATGCACATTGATACTCCTTTGATGCAGAAACTCAGGGTAAGATGCCATCTTCCAGAAACCGCCCATTCTAAGCTTGTTCTGTGAAATCATTTTCTTCTCTCCCTGTTTTAACTTTCATTCTGCGTCCTTTTCCCATTTGCTTCCTTTTCTCTCCTACTTCGTGCTGTGCTTTTTAGTCCTTTGAAACCTCTGCTCCTCTCCCCATGTGAGAATCCCGTCCAGACAGACTAAGCAGATCCGTTTCCTTTGGGCCTTAAACACTGGAGGCTGAAGAGGGAAAAATGTTTCCTTTGGGTGGGTGCCAAGTGGTGAGAGGGAGGGGGTAAGAGTTTTTAATGACACAGCAAGAAAGAAAATATTTATGTTTCATTTAATTGAACTTTTCTTAAACTCACTACTTTTTAGTAGGTGAAAAAAAAATCAACAGATGAGAACACTGGGAACGAAAATGCACATAGCTTTAGCTTCATGCACAGAAGTGGAAAAAGCAAATGGGGCAAAGGGGAATCTAGTAGAGACATCTTATGGAAAGAGTTTCCCTGCTATAATCTGAGCCTAGTAGCTCTGCCTCTATTACTTTTTCCCCATGGTTAGTGTAGATTCTGTGGCCAGTAAAACAGGCAAGATAATGAACATGCTGATTACTTTCCATCTATTTCCATCTGTTGGGTCCACCACAGTGCTTTGGGGAACAAACTTCTAGAGTGTCACACTTCAATTAAACCTGGCCAAGGGAGCATTGGAGGCCATTTACCATTTTGGGTGACTCCAGAAATTGCTACTATACTCACTGTTTATTAAGCATATGCTATGTGCTAGGTACTGTACTGACCACTCTATACATATGAGATCACTTAAGTCTTCCAAAGTTGGTATTGTTAACTCTTTTTCACATATGGGCAACTTCAAGAAATGTACTTGGGTCACGTGGTGGGTGAGCAGCGGGGATGCGATTTTAACACAGATTAGTAGGACACAAAACCCTGCACTTAAACTGTAGCATCCTCAGTCCAGTTTTCTACCTCTAACTATGCTTGGGAGGCTTATTATTTTAGGATTTATGAAGACAAGAAACAGAGTAGCTGAGAATGAGAACCACTTGTGTGTGTGTGTGTGAGTGATATTTCATTAATAATACAGTGTATCATCGTTGTATTACATGAATTCCAGTGGGACCCAGAAACATCCAGTTCCTCCCACTCTTCCCGACTAAAAAATATTTCTGTTCGACATGAGATTTCTCTTCTCTCTGTGTCTTCCAGGTATTCCTCGTCCACTTCTCTGTGGGTCACCAACCTTTACCTCCCAGCTGGGCCTCAGTTTTTCATCTGTACCTGAGGTACTGAATGCAGGTTATCAGATAATGCATTTAAAACACTTTGAAGAGCGACTGGCATATTACCAGTACTTCAAAAATGTTACCTATTATCATCATGTCACTTCTTTGAATGGGGGGGTCATCTTACCATTTGAAGAACTTTAGTCCTTGTTGATGGGCTTGCTCGAAAATAGGGATATTATGCTCTTGCCAAGGAGGCTTTGCTTTTCCCCAGAGCACTCTAAAATGCTCTTAGCTGATTTGCTCATTAACTGCCCGGAAAAGGCTCCCTCTCTGTCCACAGGTCCCGGAAGCTCCTTGCATCTTCTGAGGAGGGGAGGGTGTGTGCACTATCCCCTTGGCCCCCCTGTGATGGGGACGATGCTTTCAAGGCTGATGGAAATAACAAGAGTCACCTCCTGCTTGTGGACTAAGCTATGAATGGCTTTTTCCCCACTGTGTCAAAACTTGAGGGACATGAGACCTCCTATGTATGTCCACTGAAATCCCTCGGGTCTAGCAACTCAGGAAAGCTTCTGTTTAATGTTGACCCTAAACAGGCCTTGGATACATAAGTAATGATACCAATCCCAAATGGATCTATCTGCCTTTTCTATACATCGCCACAGAGGATTTTCTATCTATCCTGGAGTATATCTTCTCATGAAGACTCAATCTCCAAGCCCCATGCCCATTAAAGTCACAGAATCTTCACATCGAGCAGTCTAGAAAATTATCCAGTGCAATGCCCCCATTTTACAACCCAGCTGTCCATCAACAGATGAGTGGATAAATAAAATGTGGCCTATACATAAAGTGGAATATTATTTAGCTATAAAAAGGAATGAAGTTCTTATACAGACAACAATGTGGATAAACCTTGAAGATATAATGTTGAGTGAAATAAGCCAGACACAAAGGGAGAAACATTGTATGATTCCACTTATATGAAATCTCTAGAATAAACAAATTCATAGAAACAGAAAGTAGATCAGAGGTAAGTAGGGGTGGGGGGAGTGGGGAGTTACTGCATAATGGATACAGAGTTTCTGTTTGGGGTGATGAAAACATTTTGGTAATGGATGGCATTGATGATATCACAACATTGTGAATATAATTAATACTACTGCATTGTATCCTTAAAAATGGTTAAAATGGCAAATTTTGTCATATATATGTTACCACAATAGAAAAAAAAAAAGAATGTAAATAGCAGTAAGACCTCCAGGGATATGAGCTAATGCTTCATTAATATACCCCTTGGATTTCAGCCTCTCACATCACCCCTATTTTGGGGTCCCCAGCACTGCACTGCCTTGTCTGACAGTTATGCTGTATGGCACCGGGATTAAAAAAAGAAAAAAAAATCAGTCTACTAAAGAAGTCCAAGGCTGTTGCGTGACTGAGCAGAGAACAGCAAATTAAATTTGCAGCAACATGAAGTTGAGCCATGTGCCTGAGAATGATACTGACAGCAACCCGGCAGGGGGACTCTCCTCATGCCAGAGGTCAGAGGTCCTAGGCCATCCTGACATTCGCTTCCTCTTTTCTGATCCAGACCAGCTGTCCCTTCATACGTAAACAATGAGTGGAGGGCCACAGTTATGATGTCCATGTGTTAGTGACAGCATAACTGAAGGTACAAAAAGTGTTACACAGAAGAGCCTTCTGAGTCTCCATCCATGCCCTGAAAGAAAGCTTCAACCCACAAGGCCAGTATCTGACTCAAATCACTTATCACTTAACCACCTGGGCAGAAAATCACAGCCAATCACTGGCACTGTCACCCATTTCTTGTACCAATGCATCCGTAGAACAACCCATGGGGAGAACTCCCACAGTGTGGCGAAGGTTTTATGAGTGAAGTGATTAAAAGCTTCACTTTAAAGACAGCTTTAAAAAGTGTGAACAAAGCAGTAATTCAGCAGCAGTTTCCTCAGGACCCCATGGACAGTTACTTCAATCCAGCCGGGATAAGAGCTGCCCGGGGGAGGGAATGGCAGTGGGGCAGAGCTATGGGTTCAGAACCTCAATTAAATCCTTGCTGTACTACTGGCTGCTCCTGTCAACTTGGGAATCTCACCGAGGCTCGGTTTCCTCAGATGCAAAATCGGAGATACCCAAGTCATTATGCAGTTATGAGAAATAGTGACGTCTGGCTCCTTCGTTCTAAGAAGCTTATAGAACAGTGCCAGGCGGGCAGCAGGAGGTCGATAAACAATAAGAAGAACTAACACGTATCTAGTGCTTGTTCTGTGCCAGGCATTGTTTGAAGAACTTCTTAAGTGTATCACTTCTTTAATCCTCTCAACAGCACTAAAGCAAGCACTAATGTAATCTCCATTTCATAAGTGAAGAGACTGCAGCATAGCAACAAGTTCCCACTTGTGGTAAGTGAAGGAGTCGGGACTCAAACTCAGGCCATCAGCCTGAGCCCAAAGGCTATGCACTTCACCCATAAATAGCGGCTACTGTTTGTCCTGAGAGTGATCCATAGAAGGCAAGATAGGGTTAACAAACCCATTTGTGTCCTTCCTTTCTTCTTCCTCTAACTCTCGCACCCCCATGGAACTCACTCTCCACATAACTCTGAGGAGAGCCCAGGCCTTTTAGGAGCCCCAAACTCTGCAGAGTTTGTCAAGGCTCAGCTAAACTCTTCTGGGTTGAGGGGAGAGCATTCTAGAATCTTTTCAAGCTTTTCTCTCTAGGTTCTGAGCCTAATCTTTATTTTGTAACTGATTTACCCTACCCAGAAATCAGCCTCTGCTACCTTCTGTGAGAACTGGGTAGTCTCAAGAAATACTCGGCTGGCCAACCAGAAAATTAAATAAGAAAGTCACCAGGCCCTGAAGCCTAATTCTTAAATGCCAAACAATTTAGAACAATGAGTCACTCTTTCAAAATAGAAATAGTTGTCATCCTGTGTTTCAGTTCTCGAAGCAGCATAACATAGAGTAATGGTTAAAAACACAGCCTGGTTGCCTGGATTCCAGTCCCAGCTCTAGCTGTGCGACCTTGGGAGAGTTTCTCAACCTCTCTGTGCTATAGTTTCCTCATTTATAACCTGGAAGCAATAACATACCCTACCTCATAAAGTTGTTGTGAGGATTAGTGAATTAATATATGTAAATACTTTAGAACATGCCTGACACATAAAGAGAGTTATGTAAGTGTTAGCTTTTGTTATTATCAATTTTATTCTATTCTGTTTCAGTCCAGGTGTACAGGCTTTGCAGCAATGTCTTTAAAGAATAACGGTGCTGATGTTTTATTCATTTTGAAAGTGGTTTCCCTATTTTTACTATCTCGCTATCAGCCACCCAACCCCTTATAAACCCTCTCCCCACCATCTCATCTTTTCCTTAAAAGCAAATGAAATTACATTTAAAAGCCTCACGGAATTACAACACTCAACATGCTCATAAAAATCAGGAAATGCAAAAGTCAGAATTCTCTGAAGACATTAACTCAGAATCATGGCTCTGATATAACATTTCAGAGGGCTAAGTGTAGCCTCCTGAAGCTCGGAGGCCTTCACTAACTGGCCCCTCCTCACCAGCTGCTTTTGTCTTCCAAAATGCCTCCTATGGATATCAGCTGGCCTGTTCACTTGCCATTTCAAAGTAACACTTCCCCTGCTTCAGACTCAGCATAGAGCAGAGGTCCTCAAACCCTGCTGAGGGTTCTGGTGCCGGCACCAGAACCCCCTGTAGGGTTTGTGACAACACCCATTGCTGAGTTTCTGATTCAGCATGTCTGGGGTGGGACCTGAGAATCTGCATTCCAACAAGGTGCTCCCGATCTGGATCACACTTTGAGAACCACTGCCACAGGCAATTCCCTCTGCTTCAAAAAGACATCCCACCCCCACCCCCAAATTCAGGTATATCACATCCCATAGACCCCACCAACCATACTAAAGGTGAAATAAAGAATTCTGTTCATGTATGTATATTATACCTCAGTCTTTTAGGAAATGGAAAACAAACTCTGTTCCAACTCCTACACAGCTTTGGCAAAACAAGACTCCCCTCATTTCAGCTGCTTCCCTTATTGCCAGCCACCCACCCTTTATCCTCCCAGTCAGGTAGTGTTTCTGCCTGTATCTTTGCACAGATGCCCAGGGTTGTGTGTATGTTGGTATGTCTCTAGCCCTTCTGGTTTACATGCACACATTTGTGTTTCTTCTTCTCCCCCATTAAACTATAAAGTCCTTGAAGGTCTTTCTCTCCAAGACTCCAAATCACCTGATGCAGAACATACAGTGCGTGTTTAATAAATGCAGTTGGCTGACCAATGTTGACTATTTTATAGGACCTTGGAAGCAAAGTGAACAGACATGGCCAGGAGAACCTTAAACTTTGCATCAGAGACCAAAGAGTGTTTATCTTTGCAACATCAATATAGCCGAAAGATGACCTGGCTGCTTAAAGCAAACACCACAAAATGGTTTAGCTTGAACAATGGACATTTATTAGCTTATAGTTGTGAGGCTGAGAAAATGTCCAAATTAAGGCATCATCAAGGCAATGATTTCTTCTTGAAGATGGGCTGCCAGCGATCCTTGGCTCCTCTGCCACGTGGCAAGGGACATGGCTGCAGCATCTCATCTCTCTCCTCTTCCAGGTTTCGTTTACTTCAGCTTCTTTCTTCTGTGGCGCTCGCTCGCTCTCTCTCTCTCTCTCTCTCTCTCTCTCTCTCTCTCTCTCTCCATTCTGTTTATAAAGGACTCCAGTAATAGAATTAAGATCCATTCTGAATGAGGTGGGTCACTCCTTAACTGAGAAAGTCTCATCAAAATGTCCCAGTTACAATAGGTTTACACCTACAGGAATTGATTAGATTTAAGAACAGGTTTTTCTGGGGCACATACAGCTCCAAACCACCACAATGACTTCCCATGCACATGTATATATGCAAAATGTTGCCAATTAACATTTTAAATGCTTTGAGGCCACTCTCATATATAGCATCTGTGGGTCTTCTTACGAAGATATCAGAATATAACACAGCAGAGTTTGCTACATTTTTACGAAAATTTCAAAGAAGGCATGACTTCTAGAAATATTAGTGAAACTGTAATCAACTTTCACTTTATGGGACATCTGTGACTGTGCACCAACTACATTTCAATCTTTTCAGAGTTAAATGCAGGTATATTAGTCCTGAAGACTACTAACAAGAATATTTTCCAAGAGTTAATAATAAATCCAGAAGTTATCATTATTATGTACTGATTTACAAATCACATGAACGTAAATGATCAAAGGATGAGATTATTATTGCTGTATCTATTGAACAGCTAAGAGTTGAACTGCACCAAGCTAAGGACACAGGATATTATCAATCTTTTCCAAGCAAGCAAGGGCTATTAGAAAGCTAATCAGAGAGCAAGGCTTCTGATTCAATGCCCTCTGAGCTCTAGAATGTACATTAACCATAATGACATTGGAGGTCAAATATTTACCCAATTCTGTTGGAAGAAGTCAGTGTTATACCTAGTCCCAATTGATGTGACAATGTGTGGCCTCTTGGTAGATTTTTTTTAAAAGCATTTGATGCTACATATAACCTCCTACTGATCCTATTCTTCTCTGATCATTAAGTTAAGGAGAATTATACCTGGTGTATTCCGAACACTTGGTTTCTTTAAGCTTAAATCTTTCTAAAGTTCAACCAGGGACCAATAATGAGTTCTAATGGAGAATAAGTGTAGGTTGTTTCTGAATTTTTAAAAAAAGTGATTTCATGCTATTGTTAGTTTCATAATAAAACGTAGTGACATATGGGTTGATTTCTTTTCCTGGTCTGATTCCCACTATTGCTTTTATCCATCCAAATCAGGCCATGTTTTATAAGAGAAGCTGTATTCCTGTACTTCAGTTGGCCTTTTCTTATACATACTACATAATTACAGGCAGTACATTTTTCCACCTTGCAATTAATTAATCTTTCCCCCCAAAGAAATCAGGACAATGGAGGATAATTGTCTTTAAAGGTTAAAATCACATTTTTTTTGCCATATCCCATGCAGATGTCAAGCCAGTCAGACCCTTGGCTTGTTGGAATGGCTTTAAAAGCAAAAAGGCATTTGTTTCACATTAAAATATGCCAAGAGCAGCCACTGTCAAGAAAATCTGGAAAATAATCCTGATCCTCCTCTGCTATTCTAGAAGCAAAGCTAAAGTTGACTTCAAAGGAAACTGTTCTATATAGGAACCAATTATGACAAGATGAGAATTCAATCTAGTTCAACCAGTGCTAACAACTGTGGATCATATGAAAGTAAGACTTAACACAAACCAGGTCTTCAAGAAAGTTCGAGAACATTAAAGGGCTGATCAGAGGTCAAAAGCTTTTGTGACTCTGTGCTTTTCTTCTTCCAGTACTTTGTTGTGACTTATTTTCTAGATTGCATTTGAGTTTCCAGTTAATGGACTACTCCTAGATTTTGTAGACAAAGAGAGTAATCAGTGGAGTAATTAACCAAATATGTTTGCATTAATAAATACAGATTTTTAAAAGTTGGTTAATGTGCCTAACTGGTTAAGGTGTGAAGAAATCCCTAGTGAGAAAAAAAATATTTTTTTAATCTATTTTTGTTTGTTTGTTTGCTAAGTTTAACTCTGTGAGAGGAGAAAAAGAATTAAATCTTAAATGAAAAAGACTTGGAAATGAGCTCATTTTCTGCATTTCACTTACAGGAGAAGGCTGGCAACTTAGCATCTTTGTCAATGGATAATAGTTCCTTTGCCACAAGGTAAGGTTCATAGAGAGCTTTAAGCTCTTCACATACAAACTGATTTGAGTTGTTTTAGGCTGAATCTTCCACATTTTTTCGCATGTCCTATATTTATACTTTTTCTCAGTTTCTGCTTATCGCAAAATCAATTTTGTCCCCATATAAAAGTCTCATCAAGTTCCCAAATATGATTAAGTCCATTAGGAAACTTTCCAAGTCTCCTCAGCTAAAATATTTCCATGTATTTCTGAAGACACATCCTCTTGAAGTTTAATACTTTTGAGAAAACATAGAGACAGTTCAAATTCTATGGTGTTGTTCTGGACTGCTCTGGGGGTACCATTCAGAGTAATGGGTGTCAGTTGTCAATATGGCAGAATACGCACATGATCTTCAGAATCAGACTTGGGTTCAAGTCCCAGCTTCATTACTCTGTACCTGTGTGATCTATGATACTTCACAGAACTCTTCCAAACCTCAGTTTCCTCATCTGTAAAATGGCAATAGCTATCCCACGGGATTGTTGCAGAAAATAAATAAGATAATGCATATAAAACACTTGGTCAGCCCATAGTAAGCTCTCAATAAATGTGACCTGCTGTTATGATTGTTTCGTTGATGTCAAGAAACTTCCAAGTCCTCTCTTTCATATTAGTTTAAAAATGCCATCAACATTTATCCTGGAGATGGCTCTTCACGTTATTCTGCTACAACATACTGCCAATCTATAAATTTATGTTCACTCACCCAATGTGTTTGTTCAATATCCAGTCCACAAGTACTTATTTATTTTTTAAGATTTATTTTCATTTATTTATTTCTTACCTTCCCTCCCTCATTGTTTTGCACTCACTGTCTGCTCTCTGTGTATTCTTCTATGTTTGCTTGTCTTCTCTTTAGGCGGCACTGGGAACCAATCCTGGGACCTTCCAGAGTGGGAGAGAGGCACTCAATCTCTTGTGCCACCTCAGTTCCCTGGTCTGCTGCATCTCTTATTGTCTTTCCTCTGTGTCTCTTTTTGTTGTGGCATCTTGCTGCGCCAGCTCTGTGTGTGAGCCAGCACTCCTGCGCAGGCCAGCTCTCTGCTCAGGCCAGCTCGCTGTGTGGGCCAGCTTGCCTTTCACCTGGAGGCCCCGGGGAATTGAACTCTGGACCTCTTATATGGTAGACTGGAGCCACATCCGTTTCCCCCAGAAGTATTGATTAAGTGCTTAATTTGTATAAGGTGTGGCACCAGGGAAAAAAAGGGTACCTCTTCCTAATTACAATACAAAGCCATCACTGCTCTTCAAGGGCTCACAATTGCATGGAAAAAGTATACTTTAAAAAAAAAATTAAAATTTAGTTTAGGAGAGTTTAAAAAATGGTACTGTGATGGTTTAAAGCTGGATGGATCCCAGGAGATCATGTTCTTAAAGCTAATCCATTCCTGTGGGTGTGGACCTATTGTAGGCAGGACTTTTTGATTAGGTTACTTCAATAAGGCATGGCCCAGGGTGGGTCTTAATGCTCTTACTGGAGTCCTTTATGAATGGGATGAACACTGTAGCTGAGAGAGAAAGCCAGAGAAGCAGGAAGCTGAAAGCGATGAGACCCGGAGGAGAAGGGACAGACCAGCAGACCCAGAGGAGAAGGGAGAGACATGTGCCTTGCCATGTAACAGAGGATTCCAGAATCACCAGCAGCTGGTCTTCGGGGAGAAAGCATTACCTGATGATGCCTTGATTTTGACATTTTCACAGCTTCTGAACTGTAATCTTGCAAGCAAATAAATCCCCATTGGAAAAGCCAACCCATTTCCAGTATATTGCATTTTGGCAGACTAGCAAACTAAAACAGGTACACAGAGGACTCTTTTAAAAAGAGGGCATCTTGAAGGATGAATAGGAGTTTAATAGGTAGAAAGGATGGCAGCAGAATGGAGTTCCAGACAAACATATAGGGAAAGTCAAGTGATTAATCAGAAGTTGATTCATGATAACAAAATGAGAACAAGAGAAAGATTATAAATGGGGGCATTCTTGAGGTGAGCCTTGAGGGGGCACTTGGCTAGCTTGAGCTGGGCCACAAAGAACAGCTCGCTGAGACCAGGCTGTATCTGTTCTCCAGTTCTTTGTCTCTCTCCTCAGGGAGCTACATGCTCTGCCTCTATGAACTCCACATTTTCATGCTGGCCATGTACCCTTCATGAGACATTGTTTTCTTTCAAATTTATACTCTTTTATTTCCTGATGATTTGCTTACAAATGTAAATGATAAAATGCAGGACCTTTAACAAAGAAACAAATTTAACAAACAGAAAAACATACTCCTCTAATGTAGACCATTTAGCTCTACAGTCTGTCCTTGCGATGGTCCAGTGGGCTACATCAGTCCTCTGATGAGAACAGCTACCATGTTCTGTATAGTCATTATGCATTAGTTTCCTTTACCTCATTTAATCAGCCCAGCCCTAGGAAGAGTAGGAATCACTCGCACCCACATTACCTAGATGAGGAAATGGAAACTTGAGTAAATCACTTGCCCAAGGCCACACAGCCACTTGGTAACAAGATGTACACCTAACCCCAGATCACCTGACTTCAAAGCCAAGGGACTCCAGTGATTGGAGCAGTGGTTCCAAACACCAGGTCCTGAACTGGGGCCAGGCAGTAAGGACAGACGTGCTCTCTGGTCTATTGCAAAATCAAAAATCAAAAAGCAAGGTAGTGACCTTTTACATAGGGATAGGTTTATTAAGTATAAAGAATGATTCTTCTTTCCTTGTAATGTCTGTCCTTTCTTTTATGAAATGTTGACATTGAAGATAGGAATTGCTTACTTCACAGTGAATGTCCTTATTTGACAAAACAATTTTTAATAGTTATACCGGTGCGTTTTAATAAAGTTTTTAACACTCTAGAGAAAAGTTGGCATTCCATTTCAGTTTTCTAATTTAAAGAAAAAAATTGTTTGCATTTCCAGAAATTCAAAATCTAAAATTTACTATCGGGCTAGAGAATATTTCCCTCCCTGTAAGGCACATGTTTATCTTCTGTTGTCCACATTACTAGCCAGTGTAACCTTGAACTTTAAATTTTTCATTGCCTGATTTTTAAGTGCTGCCACATCTGTCCCCCAAACTTGGACCTGTTTCTTAAATGCACTTACATTTACAGGAGGATAGTAAGTGAATAGATAATGTAATAGCTTTCTTCTGCTGTGGTTTCCACAAGAGTGAAAAGTCCAGCGTGTTTTTATCATAACTGGCTGGAAACATTCCCCATCAGAGATGTCAAGTCATAACAATGTAGGGGGTGAGGGATCCATTTTGCTCTCAGAACTACACAGTTCTTCTATAGAAAATACATTCTTAAAAGCTGTTTGCAATATCCTACATTAATTTCCTCTGGTAAGGCATCTCATACAAAGGGGTCTTATAAATGGATTAAATGTGGTTGGATGCAAAAGCACAGTAAACCTTCTGTCGGATGCTCTTGAGGGTGGACGCCACAAACAGGGGCTTCCTTCATAAGGGCTCCCTGCGAATAGCTGACTGGAAGTTCTGTGACCAGTAATAACCTCCTTAAAAATAAACCACTTATACCATCTTCTCAACAGTGCCCTATAAAATTATACCAGGAATGCATGGCTTTTCTACCCTTGGCAAATGCCTTCCAAGTTGACAATAGGGTCAACAAAGAGAGGTGGCAAGGGTTGGGTGGCACTTGCTCCCTCAATGCTGCCACTGTGTGTCCATCATTGTGAGGCTTCCATCTCTGATCAGCGTCTTCCTCAGAAGGAGCAAGTCTGGGATGGGGTAGAGCAGAACCTGGCCTCAGCATTTCCAAGGTCAAGTGAATCAAAGTTGAACCACAGAGAGGTGCAGAAACTGCAGGACTGGGTTGAGTTAGAAAGAGCAGATTGAGGGGCTAGAATGAGCCCTCAGAGCAGGTGTTGCCAAGAAGGGTGTTAGGTGGAGTGTCTTGCTTTTGCATGCTGAACCAATTGAGGCATAGATACAGAGTGGTAGAGGGATCAAAATCTTATTATTTTTTTTTTTTTAAGATTTTTTATTTATTTATTCATTTATCCCCCCCTGCTGCCTGTGCTAGCCGGGTCAGCCAACCACGCCATGCGGGCGGGCCTTGCCTTCACCAGGAGGCCCCGGGAACCGAACCCGGGGCCCCCCACATGGTAAACGGGAGCCCCACTGATTGAGCCACAGCCGCCTCCCAAAATCTTATTTTTAATATCAGGTAAATACGTGTTAGTGATCACTCCTTGGACCAGAGGCCAACTGCTTCCCTCAAAGTATAAACTTTGGTAAGCCTGCAAGGGGAGAGAAAGTTGGATTTGCAGAGCAGATAGACATCCAGCCTAACTCACATTCACTGAGATGTTGTGAAACTCAGGTCCCATGGAGAGCTCAAGAGAGAGAAACTGGTCACATGTGTGCATCAACTTCACCAACGAATTCACACGACTGAGCTAGGTAGACATGTAGATGTGGGACTTCATCACACCCTTCAGTCAGCAATATCATTTTCCCTCTCACTGGGGAGAGCCAGTGAGAGGGTGAGGGCAGACAGCCATTTCTACTCAACCCTCCTCAAAGAGGAAAGCTTCCTGGGAAGTTTGAGGCAGACATGTAGAGAAAGGGACAAGTCAGAAATTGCAGAAATTTCCCCAGCAAGATCATAGTTTCTGTACAGTAACATGTTAGAATTTCTCCAAATTCAGAAAAGCTTGCTTAGGCCAATCCTCAGATCATGATGAGAAACAATAAAGTGCCGTGCCTTGAAATCACACTGCGTTATGTAGTTTTAAATAACTTTTCTTTAGTTAAGGAACACAGCATCCCAGCTAATATCCCGATATTTATATTATAAAACTTAACTGGGAGCAGATGTGGCTCAAGCAGTTGAGCTCCCACCTACCACGTGGCAGGTCCCGGGTTCGATTTCCAGTACCTCTTGAAAACAACAACAACAAAAAAAAAAACAACAACAACAAGCAAAACAAACAATGAAACCAACTTAGGGAAGCCAATTTTGCTCAGTGGTTGAGTGCTTGATACCCATATACGAGGTCCTGGGTTCAATCCCTTGTACCTCCTTAAAAACAAAAAAACAAAAAAAACTTAATTGAGCCCACACATTCTTTGTCTTAAACCATTTCTTACTCTTCAAAACAAAACCAATCAGGACACCAATGGTGGAAAGAACAAATTCTCAAAATGAAAAGAAAAAAAGTTCATACATCTACAAACCAAATAAATCATATTGCATTTGGTATCATCCAAGTCAAGATTTTTTTTCTCAAGTGCTAACAAGACGGTTTGAAATTAAAGTCCTCATTTCCCACTCAGCCAGCAATCTCCCAGAAAGGCAGTCTCTAGCATGTCCCAAAGTAGCAGAAGGATGTTCCGCTATTGCTTCCAGCTAGCTGCATTCTCTCAGCCTAGGGTTCTGTGAGGGGTGCATTACACTCTCATGTGTGTGTGCGTGCATGTGTGCAAGATAGAAAGATCCAAGAGCAGCACTGAGGGGCACCCAGGGACCACTGCAGGTTGTAGTCTGTCGGGGGAGAATGAGTAGCACGTCATCACTCCATGGACAGACAGGCTTGGCAGGTCGTGTGAGCAAGCGGGCTGTGAGCTGTCTCCAAGACCTCTCTTTCCTGTCAGGCACTCTGAGGACAAAAAAAAGGGAAAGAAACCTGAGGTGACACTGAGCCAGGTAAGAGGTGTATTATTCATAAAAAATGGAAAGACTCACTTCCGGATACTCCCAAATCCTGTGTGATGTACTGTTCTTCTTTTTAGAACAGTATCCAAGGCAACACTGGGAGCTAACAATTAGAAAATATGTCAGTTAGGCTGGAGAGAAAAAGCTATGTAGTAGGGAAAAAGAACAGATGGGAGCAGAGCTGTTTGGATACTTGTCTCGGCTAAATCCAAACTCAGTTCTTGAATGTTGCAATTTGTCCTCAAATGGTAAAGTCTGGCTTGAGCTTCTGGATTTTTCTCTCTTGTACTACAGATATTTATTGGGGCAGCTATGCCTCAACCCTCTTCAAATGGTAAAATAAGAAATCTATTTCATTAAGTTTAAGAATTATAACTGCAGGAAAACTCGAAGGGAAGAGTCTAGAAGCTTAATTGACAGTTTCCCTCAAACTTATCACACCCCTTTATCCTTTCATTCTATGTTTCCCCCAACCCCCACATTCTAGTTCTTTTCCTAAAACTTATTCAGGCATATTTTCCCTAGGACCTACAGAGAATGCATCCTTTATAAACTTAGAAAATAACTACTTTTGAAAATTTCTTAAGGCAAAATTCCTCCAATTCCAACAATCATATAATAAACGTCTATTATAAGCAACGCATCCCATTATGTGCTTTAGAGGATACATAAAATGTGCAAGTCCTCTGCATTAATTATCTACTGCTGCCTAACAAATTACCCCAAAGCTTAGCAAGTTAAAACAGTAAACATTTATTATCTCCTGACCTGTTCTGTGGGTCAGGAATTGGGGAGTGGCTTAACTGGATTGTTCTAGCTCAGGGTCTCTCACAAGGCTGCAATCAAGGTGTCTGAAGGGGCCGTAGTCATGTCAAGGATCCACTTACAAGCTCATACACAGGTGCCTTTCCACAGGGCCTCGCCAACAGGACAGCCTGGACTTCACATGATGGCTGGGCTGAGAACATGTAAGGGGATGGGGGGTGGGGGTGGGCAGGAGGACATGCTAGAGAGCACACCTAAGAGAGTGTGCCCAAGATGGAATCCAGTCTTTCTACAACTTTGTCTTGGAATCAACATGCCATTACTTCTTCCATAATCTATTCATTAGGAGTAAGTCAATAAGATCAACTCGCACTCAAGAGGAAGGGGTTACCCAAGGGCATGAATACCCAGAGGCAGGGATCATTGAGGACCATCTTAAAGGCTGCCTACCAGACCCTGCCAGGCTCCTTGTCTTGGACAAACACTGACATGTCCAGATAACAACACATGCAAGGAAGTTCTGGTAAATTCTTCAACAACAGGAGAAGAGAACATAATTTCAATTGGGAGATGCTAAGAAGATTTCTTAAAGCAAAATGTGAGTTGGATCTCAGGCCTCAAAAAGGACATTTCAGGCAGCAGGACAGCTTGAGCAAGTGGCCTGAACTTAAGTGTACATCAGAATCACCTGGAGGGGTTGTTTAACCACAGATAGTTGCCCCCTATTTCCAGTGATATCGATGTCCTCTGTTCAGGGACCCCGCTTTTGAGAAACACTGGCTTGAGTAAAGGCATGCAAACTAGGGTATATTTAGAAGGTAACAAACAGACCTTTTTATCTGTTAATTTGGATTGATTTGATTAGTTTCCTGGTCCTTTTAGAGTCAGTGGAAATGAAAGTCATTAGTGTATTACTTAGTATAAACTTTTAGTTCTGGGAGGGATTCAGAGAATCTAAACCCATCATTTTACAAATGAGGGAAGTGAGGATAGGGGAGGGGCTCCAACAGATAGTAAGAGTTTTCTTTAAAATCAGATGGTTTCTTGTGGTTCCCCTATTCAAGGGCTCCTGGAAGAAATATACTAAAGCACTTTTCCTGTGGAGTCTGAGTGCTTTCCTGTGAAATGAGTTTGTGACTGATCCTCCCAATAGAATACTCACCCTCTACAAAGCATACATTCCCTACCTTGGTATGGAAGGGAGGCTGAAAGAACTCTCAGAGCACCTCTTGGTCCATTTATATGAGTTTCCCTGTGCAAATGGGTTGATGTAACTCTACCTTACTTTTAAGTGATGAGAAGCCTTACCACACTTCTACAATCTCTTAGCTTCCATTGCTCTTTTTCTGTTACAATGCCCCACTTGAACAAATTTGGTTGCCTGAACCTCTCTGGAAAAAATGGATTTGGGGGGCTGTACTTTTTTAAGGTCTAAAATAATAGGTAAAACAAAACAAAACAAAAAACAAACACAGAATATAAGTGCAAACTGGGGTTAATCCATCTTACTCCTGAAATATGGCTTCTTTGGAAAGAGGGTAGTAAAACACTGCAGTCTATTCCTTGCAATGTGTGTACAAAATTAGCTTGGGGCCTTTGAGCTGTTGTCTGGGCTTTTTCACCTTTTACTTGGCTGTGCTTAGGGAAACAGTATGAAGATATTAAAAAAAGGAGAGGGAAGGGAATCTTGCATGCACTATTCAAATATAAGCATTTCAGTCAATATTCCCCTACCCCAGCCTTCTTATACCCTTACTGTTTGCCCAGTTTACTGCCCTCCACTCTACTCTGGCATATGTTCCTGCTCCCCAAAACAGAAACAAAGTTCCAAAGGCAACTGAACCATGACCCTCTTTCCGCTTGTGGTTTCTGCGTAAACTCACTTAAGCACAGGTGCCTATTTAATTGTGACATTCTGAGAAGTCTAGAGCTCCCAGCCCACACTTTCAGTGCCTTTACCAATTCAACCACAAATAGTTTTTTCTTCTCCCACTGAGCACCATTTAATACGCTGTATCTGGCGTTCAGTGGAAGCAGTGAACCACAGACAGAGAGAAAACATCTTGCAAGCCAGCAGACAGGTCAGAACCCTGCCTTCCCTATTTCCCAGCTCTTTGAGCTTGGTCAAGTTACTTAACTCCAGGCCTCGGGCCTTGATTTCCTCACTGTAAAATGGAGTCATTGGGAGGCTCAGGGACCTCTTGTGAATCCCTAAAGCACCTTGTCCGACTAGGTGCTTATTTATTTATTGGGGGACAATAAATGCTCAAGAAATGGTAGGCATGCCAGACCCGGTGGTCGATTATACACATGATTTTTCTCCCAAAGAAGCTTACAATCTTCATCTATGTTGTTATCCACTTCATTTTGCTTTTCGTTGGCTCAGAACAACTTTTGGGTATCATATTCTCAAGTCCAGCTAAACTAGAAAAATCCAAAGTTACCCAAACACTAACTAGTCCAGAGGTAGCTTCTGGCTGAAAACCTATCTATTCCACTGAAGTGCCCAAATTGCTTTTCCCAACCAAGACAAAGTTATTAACAGCAACGTTATTTTCTAAGTCATTAGTAAGGAGTTGTCAGAAAGGAATCATTCCCTGCATCTTTTGGGATTTGATTGAAAAAAAAAAATTTAATTGTTGGAGCCGAGAAATCCACAAGTGACACATATTCATCTGAAACAAAGATGACTTTTTCAAAAAGGAATCGGTGGAGCACACAGACATGGAAAGACACTTGGGCTGTAAATTCTTCCCAGTCTTCTCTGGGGAGGCTCCTGCCTCCGCCTGCTCTTCGTCAGCCTCAATTTTGATGGGGCGATTTTTAGCCCAGCTGCCTCCATCATTTTGGCACAGAAAAAATCCTTTAAAAAATGTTACACTTCATCAAAGTGTATCATGAGACTTCACGGTCATTATCTCAATGGCCGCTCTGATGTGCTACAATTGGCAGAGACACAAACAGTAGGGGGTGTATGAGAAGAAAGCAAACGTTTCATGTGGAAAGCTGGCAAGCCTTGCCAAGCTTCTGTCAACAACTCCGCGGTCTGATCCAATGCACTGAGCGTGCTGATGATGCTCTTGTTTCTGGAGGAAGTAAACAAGAAAATGAATTCCACCGCACAACACAGCCTCTTTGTATCTTCAAAATGGTGTGACTGGACCGGGGCCAACTACGCTGAAAGTTTGGCCATTTATGTCATCAGGGCCCCAGGACTGATGGAGGCTTTGATTATGACTTGGACCCAGTTATAAGACCGTTCAGGGGCAGCCACTCAGCAAATAAAGGCATTGATTGGTTGTTGGGTCAATTTTGCCATAAGGGTACAGAGCATGGCTCTTTTGAAAAGTCTAATGGATTAGCTATACAACCAGTCCCACTGTAGGCCTTATTTTTTCAAGGAACTTCACGACGGTTTTCCAGCTTGGCAGGGAACTCTTCCTCCAGAGCAAGCTTCAGAGCTGTTCTTGTTATCAATAGTGGGGCTCAAAGGATTAGACACAGCAGGCTTTACAATGTAATGAAAACAGCTGTTGAAACAACAATTAAGGCAAACAATAGTTTGCATGGAAAACTATTAATTATGTAAAGTTATGCAGAAAGTGGAATACTCTTTTATTCATAGCCTTCTAAAGCGACTGACATCGTTGAGCCTTCCACTCTGTGGCTCTTAAGTGTCAGGAAGTGGGGGTGCATGAAGGAAGAGTTTCCATCGCCTGTGGGTTGAATGCAAGAGAGTTCGAGGCTGCCAGTTTGCCTCAAAGCCAGTCAGGGATAAAATATTCAGGAAAAGAAAAAAATCTGTTAAATTTACATTACCTTGGGTACCTCAGGTTTTTTCATACAAACTCAGAGCTGTGCTTTCACAAGTATCAGATATTCAATTTGAGCCTAAGTAGTTGGATTCTACTTTTGCTTTTTTTTTTCTTTCCCCCAACTATTTCTGTAGTATGCCCTTTTTCAGGCCTCATCCTGAGAAGATGACTACCAGGAATTTGTGGAGTCTCTTGTTCTCTGGACTAAGTTTTAATTACCTTGTGACAGATGGTCCAGCTTGGACTCTCAATCATTCCTCTTCCACCTCCTTTCCCTTCTCTCCTAGAGGAAGAGCTCATCTCTCCTTCCACTCTCTCTCCTCACTGGGGCTTTTAAATTCATTGCTTCTCTCTCTTTGCAATTTCCATCCTTGACTAACAGTGCTGGGAATTGACTTATGGCCCTTTGACTACCCTGTGTTCCACATCTCACTTTCCTCCTATACGGGAATCACCAAGCCAAGAAGTCCCATTAAAAAGGTTATTAACTGTATACATAAACATTGCCTCCTGCCTACAGTTAGATTTATTTCTGGTCACTTCCAAGTAACTGGTTTTAACACTCTTTCTAGCACACCCAGAGCCTTTTATTTGACTATATTGTTTTAGAAAGGCCTTTCGGAATTTAGCTAATTTCATGCTGGACCTCATTAAGTGGGATTTGACACTCTTTGATAAATCCAATAAACTATTAGTCAAGTCTCACTCCCTTCAGGGAAGGAATGAAAGCTGTATTAGTCTTAGGGTCTCTATTCTAAACATGTCACCTGAATTTAGTAGTGCATCTCTGCTGAAATGCAATTGACTTTGTGATGGAATAGAACTCTCCTGCAAACAAGAAAGCTGTCCTTGACTATCAACAGTAAGAGAGCATCTTCCTTTTGCAGAAAATCCTCATTGAGTTTATATGTGCATTGTGGGATAATTCGGCAAATTTAATTTATTGACAAATGAATGTTAAAATGAACATATACACACAAATACTCAGAGTATTTGGTTTAATACTTTCTTCCACCCAGCATACAAGAATATAGAATATTCTCATTCCCTTCTAAGGATAGTTTAGAAATCTTGAGAGATCGTATCTCTACAAGGCCCCAGAATATAATAGAGTGTGCAAATGAAATTCGTTACTACGGTCACAAACAATAATCCAGTTAACATGTATGTGTGCAATGCCTTTTAAATCATTTTAAACTCAAAACCACATTCATTTTTTAAGTCTACCCCAAAGTCAGTACCGGGTTCCAGAATACTACAGTTCACACTTGGCACGAGAGATTATGAAACAGCATCAAGATTGCAAAAGCAATTATTCCAGTTATCCAGATGTGATTTTTCAATCATTCTAGGAATTTTTTTTAGCAGTTCTTATTCCGTGGCACTACTGACAGCTCTCATGCTGGCATGGTGCTTACATCTCTTCATTATTAATTCAGCTCATGGAGCTTAATTGGACAAGGCTAGAGTGAATTTGACAAACATCACAGCAGCAGAAAAAGCAATCACTCTTTCAAGATGAAAATTTGTTTGATGTCTTACTGTGTAACTCATTTACGCTCCTCGGGAGTCATATGACCTGAATGTTAATCAGCCATTGATTGGTTTCTCTCCTTGGACAGTCACGTGACTCGAATATTAATGGCCTGGCGCATCGCGGCTGTACCGTTAGGCAACCGTGTGATTGGCTGCCAGGTTAAGATACAGGAGATAAGTGGGTGCTTGATGAGCACTTGACAGAACTTCACAGAAAATTAAGGCCCTAAAATAGCATGAGAAAGTCTTGTCAAATCAAGCATGATTGCCATTGAATGCTTAAGGAATTCATCATCTGCATGAAATTGATACACTTCAGTACCAGCAGGCCCTGTAGTCAGCAGGGACTCATCAGATTTTTATTTATATGTGTTCACCAAATCACATTAATTCTGAGAGCTAAAACATGCTAAGGATGAAGGTTATTTTCTGTTCAATCTAATTTATCTATGACAATAATCATCACTAATAATGTGTCAAATTGGATTGCAGTCATTTTATGCATGCATGCTGATTTGGAAAATAGTGTTAAACCGTCCCGCAGTAATTAACAACCGGTAAAGGTATGCAGGGCCCGAAGTAATCAGCATATCTAGATGGAAAATTAAGTTTTATAGAATGGATTTATAGATACATATCCTTATTTAATTCGGAATATAAATTATCCCTGGTAAAAGCCGGCATCATTTTTATAACACCATTAAGGCCAATAACCATTGAGGGACTCACACCCTTAATTTGTCTATCCTTCATTTTTTTCTATCATTTTCCATGGTTAACTTTCTAACGGGTGTCACTTCCTTGTTGGCAAGTCCTTATTTTAGCAGGGTTTGGTAGATGCATGAATATGCACTGGTTTAAGTGTTAATCATGGCTGAAGGAAGCCACATCATGCCTCTTACTACACAATGATTTATAATTACTGGCGGGGGCTGGGAGGTGGGCAGGGGGCAGACTACAAAGCAAAGGGTGGAGCTAGACTTTGGTCTTTTGGTGTTTCTCTATGATTTCCCCTCACAAAGGGACAATGGGAAATTTTACAGATTAACTCCTAAGGGATTAATGTTTCTTAGGGAATCATTTAAGCCTAAATTGCTTTAGTTGAAATATGTTTTATGGACCAGAAGGATTTGGGTTTTATTTGTTGTTGTTGTTGTTTTGTGTATATTTTTAAAGAACCTCCTGGTTTTATCGGGCATTATTGGAGTAATGGAGTATTGGAATAATGAAATCGTAAAGAAATGGTTTTACCCTTTGGTGAGCTTGGCAAAAGCACTTGAAGAATTATACCTCCAAAATAAAGGGGAAATATATATCCATGTCAATTGTTTTTTTTCCCATAGCCCCCGCCCCCCCCACTCATTCCCCAGTTTAATCTCCTATGCTGCCCTATTCCCTCCCCCTCTCCCCGTCTCTCAGGAGGTCTTTTTATTGATTAAATGAATCTGCTCCAAAGGCTGGCTCCCAGGCTCTTTGATCTAATCCGATCTGATCTTATCCTATCGCTTCAGCAGGACATCGGGGAATTAACAATAAGCAGCTTTACCACAAGTGTTTAATAACTCAACACAATCTCCTTAGGGCTCGAGCTGCTCATGTTTCCATCTAGTCCTCGGCAAACGGCAAACAGTGTAACAGACTGGCCATCCCCCCGGAACCTGAGGAATTTCCATGCACTGTGAAACTAATCGCTTCAAGTTCCCTCATAAATCACACAAAGCAGATTTCAGCATCTTAACAAATTGGAAAACAAAACAAACCAAAACAGCTGAGTGGGTTGTGGGTGGGGAGAGGACTTGCCCGCCAGCAAAATGGGAGTGCGAGAGAAGCAGGGTGTTCAAATATTGCCGTGCCTGGAAGGGGCAGATGCAAAATAAATTCTGTCTTCTCACTCAATATGTTTCTCATCTACTTAAATTTTAACATGAATAAAATAATTTAGTCAGGCTCAAACCTAACAATGCTCCAAGCCCACAATGACCGTATTTTTCCCCCCTGACTGTGATGGAATCCATGTGGTTTTGACAACAGTTCCTTTGAGCATACAATTAAACAAGGACTGTGCATCCTGCTTGATGCAGAGAGCTGAGGTGTTGGGCTGACCTGGTGTGTCCCCTGGATTTCAAACCAGCGCGCATGCATAAAGGGAGCCTTAAATGATCACTCAGTAACAAACAGCCATTCTTGACATGCCTTTTTTTTTTTTTTTTACCCAGAGGCTTCCCTTCTATATGCATCCCTATCTCTAAATTGCAAAGGCAGAATTTGTTTAATATCTTCCTTCCCTCCAAAAACGTATTATCTCCCTCTTTTCTGAATATCACAAGCACGGTTCCTAAAGATGATCCTCCTCACCTTGAAGGCAGAAATTTCAATGTAGTGGCTCACTCTTAGGCCAGCACAGAGAAATGGGGAGGGGAAATGGGCTTGTGAAAATGGCTGGGATTATTAGTGCCATGGGGAAAATATCACTCTGGCTCTAATCTAAAGTAAAACATCTTTTCGTTGCTGTATTTAATACCTACTGTACATCAGAATTACCTATAAAAACATGTTTCATAGCAGAGAAACAGTCCTATCTCTCCACTTCTCTGTCACTGCTATCTCCATTACTCTGGCAGTTCTGAGATTTCTCGCTACATCAACAAAGTAACGAAGTGCCCTGTTACTGAACATCTGGGGGCAGAGGGAATTTTATGACTCTGGTTCAAGCCAGATTATTATTGCTATGGTGGGATCTTTTTCCACATCCCCAGGGCCCAGGGTATTTGCAAATTCACTCAGACACAGCTGGATGCTTTATTAGTTGCTTTCCTACTAAGTAAAAACATTTATTTTTAAATCCTTCTCCACCCACATCCATCCAGATTTTCCCACCCCTCTCTGAGTCCAACAGTTAGACACCCCCATCAGCCTCAACTCTGATTTTGTGATCTACTCAATATGGAATGGCACACCACCATGAATAGTGTTATTATTTCCTCTTTAGAAATGCCTTACTTTTTTTTTTTTTCCCCCTCAGATAAACTATGTCATAACAGAAAAATCCCTGTGAAGTTCTCCAAAGAACTCTGTGCTGTTTCCAGACCCGGGAACTATAATTATGCCTTGCATAATTAAAACAGAAAGAGCACATCCCCTGCCAACTGCGAGTGCCCCTGTTTACATCACAAAGATATAGCGAGATGTACTCAAGAAGGTTCCAGCCAAAGTAATTGAGAGGGCTGCCTGAACCCAGCTCTGCTTTCTAAATATTGTTCCTGGGTGAGCAACAGCGAGAGGCAGCGAGAAGGAAAGGAGGGGAGTGGAACCCAGCCAGCAGCGGCCTGTTTGCTTTTCCCGCCTGGGCATGAAGTTATCAGGTTCAGTGACCAGGGTTGGTGTTGACTGAAATTTGGTTGTACATTTAGTCCAGGTGCGTCTACTGGGGAGCTTGGGCTCTGTCATTCCTCTGCTGGTGGCCTTTGGATGTTCTGAATCCCTGCACTCACACGCAAAGGGTCAGAGCCGTCAGGCCAGGATGTAAACACATTCTTGACATTGAGTGGTACAATGAGGTTTCTTCTGCCTGCAGCTGCCATCAGTTCATGAGCTTTTCTTTCTTTGGAGTTTCCTTGTAGGCTGCTAAAATTGGATCAGAAAGAGAGAGGAGAAGAGGAGGAGGAGGAGATGGAGGAGAAGGAGGAGGAGGAGAAGGAGAGGGAGGGGGAGGAGGAGGAGAGGGAGGGGGAGGAGGAGGAGGAGGAGGAGGAGGAGAATAGAAGGAGGTGGAAGAGGAGAAGTAGAAGGAGGTGGAGGAGGAGGAGGAAAAGGAAGAGGATGAGGAGGAGGAGAAGGAGGAAGAGGAGGAGGAAGGCATGGATAAAAAGGAAAAAAAAAGAAAAACCAAAGCCACAAGTTGAAAAAAAAATCTCTATAAAATAAAAGCACATTATGGTTTTGTATACTTTCGAAATGTAGCCAAACTAAACCATTAAATGAGGATTTTGTTTCACAAAGTCTGCAAACTATTCAACAACTAACCCACTATACCAAGAACGTGGTGCCAACCAAAATATGTCAAGATTAGTAGCACTCAATAAAATCTCAAAGCCAAACGACACGAAAGCTGTATTTCACGATTAGAGCGCTTCCTTATGTCAAGGAACATACACATTAACTTGTTCAAACACGGCGATGGGCTGTCACTCTGTTTGTCAAAAGCAGAGGAAGGGGAATCTAGTGTTTACCAAACCCATCCGGATGATACCGCAGGTTTTCTTCCTTTGGAGTAGACAGCGCGGAACCTTCCAATTAGTCTCTGCATCAACTAAGAGAAGAGATGGGGCAGGGCACTTCCTATTTACAAATCTGGGCAGTAAAAGTAGGGTTTGAAACGCTTTACCCAAGGCAGCCACACAAGCACAGAGCTGGGATTAGAAGCCAAAATGCTCACTCTTCTACCAAATCACCAAGTTCCCGGTCAGGGTCTCAAGGGGGAAAATTACAAAATATAAGCTCCTTGTCTCTTTCTTGTAAGTGAATCTTTTTTTTCCTTCTTTTTATTCCTAAGAATTAACATTTGCATAACGCTTTAACAATTACAATGGGCTTTCATATATATATATATTTATTTCCTCACTGAATCCTCACCACCGTCTTGGCCATTTATATATTATTATCCCCATTTTACAAAAAGAAGTCCAAGTCTCGGAGAGATGAAGTGACCTGCCCAAGCAGTCGCTTCCAGAAACAAGTAGAACCAAGCCGGGAGGCCTCTGTCTCACCTCCAAACTAAGTGGGAACCAAAAACACAACACTGCTTCTCCCAACGCGGAGTCCCTTTTTGTACCCAAATGCTGGCGTCTAAGCAGGAATCTAAAAACGGAGAGGGGTAATTATCTCATTCTCCCACTGTCAACAGTGATGAGTGCTGTGTGCTTCTACCTGGCAGGGGAACGAACAGGAGGCTGTTCTCTCATTTACAAAATATAGTCATAAGATATGTGCTTACTTTAGGAACACTTGAGATGGCTTTGGGGTGAAAAGGAAGAACCAGAGCCTGCCTCGCCCATTATCTGTGTGCTTCTGCACTTGTATTAACTGCTGTCCCTTCAGCCTGGCAAGCCACCCACCAATGCTGATAGAGAAGTAGGGGCTGCTCCCATAGGCAAACTTTTGGCTGTAGTTGCCTCCATCTTCCCAACCATCTGCTCCCCTATGCCCACACGCCCAGACATATCCCTTGTTCTCATGGACCCTCTTGCTGCCGTGGGAGGGGCGGTCACTGCCTCCCGGTGATTGTCACGTAAGCCTTTGGTTGCGCTGTAAGAGAAGTAGAATTCAGACCAGCGTTTCATCAGTGTGGCTACTTCTGGTTTGCCCCTCACACTGCCAAAAGGGATCCAGCAAAGTCTAAATGAAGTGGTAGCGTCACTTCTCCAGCATCCTTTTTAGTCTGATGAGAGGCCAGGCCTTTCAAGATCTGGGCGCTGCCTCGCATTCTAGCTTCATTCCCTGCCACGAAACCACAGACACCTACCTCCGGCCATCCCTGGCAGATGACTTTCCGTTCGCAGACCCTGCCGTGGTCTTTCACACAGGCGCGGTGAAAAGACCACTCTGCCTGCAATACCCAAGCCTTCAGTGTTGACCTGGTAGCCACGGCTTCATCTCCAATGTTCAACTCAAATGCCAGGTCCCCTCCTGCCTGAGTCCTTCCCAGCTAACCAGTCACCAAACCGCTGATGTGTGATTACGTGGGGGCTGTGACACACCTCTATGATGTGACCATCCCCTACCACTGCACTTATGAGATGGCCTCTCTGTCTCCTTAACAGACGGCAAGTCCCATGGAACAGGGACCTTCTCTTACTCATCCCCCAAGGCTAGCACAATACTGGTCAGAGACAAGGCACTTGATTAATGTTTGACGAGGAGACAAAAAGGGAATGGAAGGAAACAACAACTATAACAACAATAATCACCGAGACTCATCGAATGTTTGCAATGTGCCATATTTGCTAAGCACTGCAGTTTTATTAACCGACTTTATCATCCCAATAACCACGTGAAGTCGATAATATTGTTGTCCTCAGTTTACTGCTGAGGACAAAGGCAAACCAAGATAAGTAACTTGTCCAAGGTCTCGGATTTGAACCCAGGTATCTGCTTCAGAGCCTATACTTTTAAGAAAATGTTTCCCAGGGTGAAAGAAAAGAAGGAAGAGAATAGGAAAGGAACAAAAGGAGCAGAAAAAATCACCATTTGTGCAAACTTGGGCAAGATGCTTATGTTCTTTGAAACTTAATTTCCTCATCTGCCTAGCTCAGGAAAGGCTCAAGTGAGATAATATATGCTAATGCATTATATTGCTGAGTACTGTAGAAGCACAGAGCCTCTATTTTCAGTGGCCAGAAAGCAGGAACGTAACCAAAGGCCTATAGCCTGAAGGCTGGATTTGTGGGTAAAGCCATTTTGCATAGTGGATAATCCCAAGGAGATACATTTCAAGGAAAAAAGAACAGGGAGACAGGAATGAGAGTTGGAAAGATGCACATTTCCTCCCACCAAGGACAGGAAGTAGCACCACTTCCACTGCACTGCATGTATATGCTACCCCCTGGAGTTGTGCATTTCAGCTGCTCTCACTAGAAGATTCTCCAAGGATGCTCTACAGGTCTGTTGCCCTGGTTCAGAAACCACAAATATGAGAATCCTACAAATTAATGCTATATGAAAACTTCCGTTTATAATCCAGTTTATTGGAACCTTTACTTAGAGCTGGGGTTGCCATGCCATCTGTAAAATAGAAGGACTTCTGTTTTCAACCCAGACTTTTCTGTTTTGTTTTCTTTTTAAAATATTGTCTTCAATGGAGCACCAATTAGATCTCTTACTTCATTTCAGAAATGCATTGAGTCTGAAACAGTGGCTTCATGGGGCCTGGGAAGGAGACATGTCTAGTTGTTCTACACCTAAAAAGGCTCCTCTTCTTTCAAGGTTTTCAGATGACCTACTTACCTAGGCCGGGAGCAGAGTGATTGAAATGCTTGGAGGAAACCAACCGTAAATAGAGAGGCTGTATTGAACCTAATCGTCTCCAGTCGCTGTAATCAACCCTGCAGTGTCAGGGGAAGGTTCTTGATTATCTCCCTGTGGCATTCTGTCTCATCACAGAGCTGATAATAAACTGATGGATTATCAAACAAGATTACAGCTTTAGCAAATAAAATCATGTTTTGTGTTAAGAGAGAAAATGCTTACTATCCCTATCTGCCTGGCTAAATATTTACATATCACAGGCTTTCTAGGGTCCCTGTTCTTTCAAATCTGATAAAAATTAAAACACACACACACTCACACACAGAGGTTAAGTTAGCAAAGAGGGAACACACTGTGCTTTTGCCACTAAACTAAATGAACCCCTGGGAGAAAGCAGGTACTGCCTAAAAGGAACTAAGTTAATCCAAGGCCTCCAGTGCCAGTGAGATCAACGGGTCCATATGACAAAAGAGACGGAACTCTCTACCGAATATCTGAGGAGGCATTCAGATGCATACTTTTAAAGGGAACATAAATAAAAGAAAATAGAAATCCAAAACACACATGCTGCTAAGAGTATGCGTGTCCATGTGTAAAAAGGGCTGCAAAGGACCTGCATAAAGTTTCACACTTTCAAAGCCCTTTCTCCTTCATTACCCATATTCTTCCTTCCCCATCTTCACCAGTTTTCCCCAACATCTCCATTTACTGCTGAGACAAGTGTGGCCTGGGAGAAGTTAAATGACTTGTAAAAGATCCCACAAGGCAGGCATCAAACCCAGACCTCAGTCCTAGTGCAGCCCCTTTCTGTTGTAACTCTCTGCTCTAACACAGGGCTGCTCTCTCCAAGGAAAGGAATACAGCAGGGTGTTGCTTTTAGAAGCTGCAGCATTCAAATTGACAGGATTTGAATTACTATTTGGTTTAAGAATTATCAACTTAAATAGAGTAACTTAAATAGGGGATGGGCATGCAGAATGCCTATTTTTTTTAAAAAAGAGAGATAGAAATCAGTTTAGAAATTTTACACTGGTCAGTTAAAATTTGTTGCAGTCCCAGGAAATAGCAGAAAGCATTGATATAACAACCAAAATGACTAGTTGCAGAACAAGTTATTTCAGATGATCTGACCTCCTTCTGTGATCGAGCAAGCTTGTAAACGTGCAATTCTGGGAAGCTTCTGGTTCCAGTTAGCTTTTCATCTGCCATACATAAAACAACATTGGCTCGACCCTCATTACCAAAGAATTTCTGTTCAGTAGACTAGGGAGGTCCACAAAGGGGCCAGAGGAAGGGGGCCCCTGCTTTGTCAGGGGCACCTGGTCTTTGAGGCAAATCAAGCAGAGTAACGCTGGGATGAAAACTTGCTAACTACTCGGGTACTTACTGTGCCTGGGGACAGAGGGTTTTATGCACTCAATAAATATTACTGAGTGAAAAAATAATTAGTACAACACATAATAAAAATGTAATACCATATTTCTCTTTTGTAATGGGAAGCCATCTATAAAATATATCAAATATAAACTGGTGGAATACTGACTTTTCCCCTTTAATAACCAGAAGGTTGAAAGGAGATAGAGGCTTTTAAAAAGTACAAGTACTACAATAAATGATTTAATGCATTTCAAAGTTTACACAAGTTTATCTAAACATCACTCCCACAATCTTTATTCCCATCTCCAGAAGGATTCTCTCTTTACAGTTCGGTGTGCATCCTGTCAGCCCTTTTACTGTGCTTTACACATATACACTGATATGTACTGCCATCAATATATGGTTTCATTTTGTTCAATGTAGTATGTAAACGAGGTCATACGTTACATACGGTTTTGCCACCTTATTATTTTCTCTAATATTATGTGTCAAAGATCCTCCCGTGTTAGTATACAGAACTCTATCTCATTCTTTTTAACTATCGCTTAGCATTCAAGAGTATGGGTGTGCCATAAATTACTATGGATTCTCCTACTGTTGGACATTTAGGTCATTTCCACTTTGGGTCAAAGTGCCACAAATGTTCATGTGTGTGTTTCTTTGTGTGTAGAGTGGAGATCTTAGGTTGAAAGAAATGTCTGCTTTGAATTTCGATAGGTACTGCCCAAAAGACATTTACATTTTATACTTCCACTTACAGTATATATTAGTAACTTTTTTCTTATCCCCTCACCAACACTGGCTATTATCAAGCATTTAAAATATTTGGCAATTTGATAGGCAAAAACAACTTTCTGTCATTCCTTTTTCTGTGAATTGCCCATTTGCTATGCTTCTTAGCTAATTGAACTTTAGAAAAAATATACATTATTGATCATAATCCATTTTGAATTATGTATGCTGTAACCATAATATAGGTCATAAACTTTTGTTCATAAACTTTTTAATTGTTGTCTTTTATACTACAGAAGTTTTAAATTTTCTGTTAGAAAAATCTGTTCATCATCTTTTTTCTTAATGGCTCCTGAGTTTTGTGCCTATTTAAAAGGACTTTTCCAATCTTATTTGTTTTCCTATTTCTTCTTCTAATAATCTTATTTATGTAGTTATTTTACATTTGTATCTTTAATGCATCTGAAATTCATTTTAGATATTTAATAGAAAGGTTTCTGACTTTTATTTCCTTTCTACATAAATAGCTAATGTTTTCATCACTTTTTTTTTTTTTAATATCCACACTTTGTGCACTCATTGGAAATGCCAACTTTTCTATATAATAAATACCTACATGTGCTTAGGTCTGTTTCTGGACCCTCTGGTGACTATTGCAATTATCTATGGATCTCTTCTTGGGTCAATTAATACCATTTCAATTTCTATGGCTGCATGATGTGATTTGATATCTGGTAGAACAAGTCCTCCTTCATAATTCTGTTTTCAGAATCTTCATAGCTAATATTACATATTTTCTCTCTCTTGAAATTTTTATTTCATAGCAAAGAGATAAATATCAATTTTATAACATGTGAAGTATAAAGAATAACAATGAAATAAATATAAATGCAAATTCCACTCTACATTTTTGTCCTCAAGATAAATTTTAAAGTCACTGTATCTAGTTGCTTTAAAAAACAAAAATCTGTTATAATTGAATTTATAGATTAACTGGAGAGCACTGATTTTAAAAATATATGTTCCCAAACTGGACCATGGTATTTCTCTTAATTTTTAAGTAGTTTTTAAGACCATCAGTTAAATCTTGGATTTTTCTTCATATAGATGTGTGCATTTCCTAATAGTTTTTGTTGCTTTTGTGCATAGGGTGTTTTTATGACATTTTCTGATTACTTATTGTGGAGATAAAGGTAAACTATTGATTTTTACAAATTGATACTGTAATGCTTATTAAGTAGTCTGGAGAGTTCTGTTTTTCACTGATTCTTTTGCATCTTGTAGATGGATAGCATGTATAATATAGTGAAACATTTTGTCTTTTCCTTCCCAATATTATATGTGTTTCTTATTCTTGTGTTATAGCTTTAGCTAGGACCTCTATTACAAGTTTGAGTACTGGTAGTGATAGCAAGCTTTCTTGTCTTGTTGCTGCTTTTAATAGTGTACTTCCTCTATTACATCACAGAATTTAGTAACTACTATAGATTTCTAGTTGATACCATTTATAAAATTAATAGTTTTTTCCTATGACTAGCTTAGAAGTGATTTTTTTAAATTTTATTTATTTTTTTAACTTTATTTTGTACATTTAATAATTGAAAACATAAGCAATTAAAAACTAAAAAGTAAACACAGATGAATAAATATATACATTTCTCAATTAAATGTAATGGATACATGTAAATTTTTTTGCTGTTGTTTTTGTTTTTTTGTTTGTTTTTTTGTTTTTTTTTTGTGTGTGAATCAAACAATATATTACACAATATATTTGGTTCATAGTAATGCATTCATACAGTATTTGTCCTTTTGTGTCTGGCTTGCTTCACTCAACATAATGTCCTCCAGGTTCATCCATGTTGCCATATGCTTTATGACTTCATTTCTTCTTACAGCTGCATAATATTCCATCGTGTGAATAGACCACAGTTTGTTTATCCATTCATCTGTTGATGGACACCTGGGTTGTTTCCAACTTTTGGCAATGATGAATAATGTGGCTATGAACATCGGTGTGCAGATGTCTGTTCGTGTCACTGCTCTCAGTTCTTCTGGGTATATACCCAGTAGTGGTATTGCAGGGTCATGTGGCAAGTCTATATTCAACTTCTTTAGGAACTGCCAAACAGTCCTCCATAGTGGTTGTACCATCCTGCATTCCCACCAACAGTGAAGAAGTGTTCCTATCTCTCCACATCCTCTCCAACACTTGTAGTTCTCTGTCTTTTTAATAGTGGCCATTCTGATAGGTGTGAAATGATATCTCATTGTAGTTTTGATTTGCATTTCCCTAATCATGATTGATGTTGAGCATTTCTTCATGTGTTTTTTTGCCATTTGTATTTCTTCTTCAGAGAAATGTCTATTCAAGTCTTTGGCCCATTTTTTAATTGGGTCATTTGTCTTTTTATTGTTGAGTTGTAACATCTCTTTATATATCCTGGATATTAAACCCTTATCAGATATGTGATTTCCAAATATATTTTCCCATTGAGTTGGCTGCCTTTTCACCCTCTGACAAATTCCTGTGAGGTGCAAAAGTGTTTAATTTTGAGGAGGTCCCATTTATCTACTTTTTCTTTTGTTGCACGTGCTTTGGGTGTGAAGTCCAAGAAACCACCACCTACTACAAGGTCTTGAAGATGTTTCCCTACATTTTCTTCTAGTAGTTTTATGGTCCTGGCTTTTATATTTAGATCTTTGATCCATTTTGAGTTGATTCTTGTATAGGGGGTGAGATAGGGGGTCCTCTTTCATTCTTTTGGTTATAGATATCCAGTTCTCCCAACACCATTTGTTGAAGAGACTGTTTTTTCCCATCAGCGTGGGCTTAGTAGGTTTGTCAAAAACCAGTTGACTGTATAGGTGAGGGTTTATTTCTGGATTCTCAATTCTATTCCACTGATCGATATGTCTATCTTTATGCCAGTACCATGCTGTTTTGACCACTGTAGCTTTGTAATATGTTTCAAGGTCAGGCAGTGAAATTCCTCCCACATTGCTCTTCTTTTTTAGAATACTTTTGGCTATTCGGGTGCACTTACCTTCCAGATGAATTTAGTAATTGCCTTCTCTAATTCTGTAAAGTAAGCTGTTGGGATTTTGATTGGTATTGCATTGAATCTATAAATCAGTTTGGGCAAGATTGACATCGTCACGATATTTATTCTTCCAATCCATGAACACAGAAGGTCTTTCCATTTGTTTAGGCCTTTTTAAATTTCTTTTAGCATTGTTTTGTAGTTTTCTGCATATAGGTCCTGTACTTCCTTGGTTAAATTAACTCCTAGGTATTTGAGTCTTTTTGTTGCTATTGAAAATGGCATTTTCTTCCTGACTTCCTCCTCAGATTGTTCAGTACTAGTGTACAAAAACATTACTGATTTTTGCGTGTTGATCTTATATCCTGCCACTTTGCTGAACTCATTTATTAGTTCAAGTAGCTTTGTTGTGGATACTTCAGGATTTTCTAAATACAGGATCATGTCATCCGCAAACAATGAGAGTTTTACTTCCTCTTTTCCTATTTGGACGCCTTTAATTTTTTTGTCTTGTCTAATTGCCCTAGCTAGAACTTCTAGTACAATGTTGAATAACAATGGTGACAGTGGGCATCCTTGTCTTGTTCCTGATCTTAGGGGGAAAGCTTTCAACCTTTCCCCATTGAGTATGATGTTGGCTGTGGGTTTTTCATATATGCCTTTTATCATATTGAGGAATTTTCCTTTTATTCCTATCTTTTGAAGTATTTTTATCAAAAAAGGATGTTGGATTTTGTTGAATGCCTTTTCTGCATCTATTGAGATGATCATGTGGTTTTTTTCCTTCAATTTGTTAATGTGGTGTATTACATTGATTGATTTTCTTATGTTGAACCAGCCTTGCATACCAGGAATAAATCCCACTTGGTCGTGATGTATAAGTCTTTTGATATGCTGTTGGATTCGATTTGCAAGTATTTTGTTGAGAATTTTTGCATCTATGTTCATGAAAGAGATTGGTCTGTAATTTTCTTTTCTTGTGGAATCTTTATCTGGCTTTGGTATTAGGGTGATGATGGCTTCATAAAATGTGTTGGGTAATTTTCCCTCCTCTTCAACTTTTTGGAAGAGTTTAAACAGGATTGGTGTTAATTCTTTTAGAAATGCTTGGTAGAACTCACCTGTGAAGCCGTCTGGTCCTGGACTTTTCTTTGCTGGGAGATTTTTGATGACGGATTCAATCTCCTTAATTGTGATTGGTTTGTTAAGTTCTTGTATTTCTTGTTGTGTCAGTGTAGGTTGGTTATGAGTTTCTAGAAATTTGTCCATTTCATCTAGGTTGTCTAGTTTGTTGGCATATAGTTTCTCATAATATCCTCTTATGATTCTTTTTATTTCTGTGAGGTCATTTGTAATTTCCCCCCTTTCATTTCTGATTGTATTTATTTGCATCTTCTCTCTTTTTTTCTTTGTTAGTCTAGCGAGGGGTTTGTCAATTTTATTGATCTTCTCAAAGAACCAGCTTTTGGTTTTGTTGATTTTCTCTATTGCTTTTTTGTTCTCATTTTCATTTATTTCCGCTCTAATCTTTATTATTTCTTTCCTTCTTTTTGCTTTGGGATTGGTTTGCTGTTCTTTCTCTAGTTTCTCAAGTTGTTCAGTTAAATCTTTCTCAAGTTGTTCAGTTGTTTGAGTTTAGCTCTTTCTTGTTTCTTAATATAGGCATTTAGGGCTATAAATTTCCCTCTCAAGACTGCCTTTGCTGTATCCCATAAGTTTTGATATGTTGTGTTCTCATTTTCATTTGTCTCAATATATTTACTGATTTCACTTGCAATTTCTTCTTTGACCCACTGAATATTTAGGAGTGTGTTGTTCAGTCTCCACACATTTGCAAATTTCCTTTTTTACTGTCTGTTATTGATTTCTAGTTTCATTCCATTATGATCTGAGAAGGTGCTTTGTATAATTTCAATCTTTTTATATTTATTGAGAGCTGTATTGTGACCTAACATGTGGTCTATCCTGGAGAAAGATCCATGGGCACTTGAGAAGAATATATAATCCGCTGAGTTTGGATGCAGTGTTCTGTATATGTCTGTTAGGTCTAACTTGTTTATCATATTGTTCAAGTTCTCTGTTTCCTTGTTGGTCTTCTGTCTAGTTGTTCTATCTAATGATGTGAGAGGGGTGTTGAAGTCCCCGACGATTATTGTAGAAATGTCTATTTCTCCCTTCAGTTTTGCCAGAGTTTGTCTCATATATTTTGGGGCACCCTGGTTAGGTGCGTAGATATTTATGACTGTTATATCTTCCTGGAGGATCGTCCCTTTTATTAATATATAATGGCCTTCCGCATCTCTTATCACTTTTTTGCATTTGAAGTCTGTTTTGTCTGATATTAGTATAGCTACCCCTGCTCTTTTCTGTTTACTATTCACATGGAGTATCTTTTTCCAACCTTTTACTTTCAGCCGGCTTGTATCCTTGTGTCTGAGGTGAGTTTCTTGTAAGTCGCATATGGATGGCTCATGTTTTTTTATCCATTCTGTCAGCCTGTATCTTTTGATTGGGGAATTTAATCCATTCACATTCAATGATATTACTGAAAATGCAGTATTTATTTCCTCCATTTTATTCTTTGGTTTTCATATGTCATCTTATTTTTGTCTTTCTTTTTACTCTTTTGGTTATCCTTTCTGCTTTTCTTTCTTCTATACACTCCTCCAAGCCTCTCTCTCCTGTCTTTTTCTTTCAGGTTCTAAGGCTTCCTTTAATATTTCCTGCAAAGGTGGATTCTTTTTTGCAAACTCTCTTAGTTTCGGTTTGTTTGTGAATACTTTATATTCACCTTCATATTTGAAGGACAGTTTTGCTGGGTAAAGACTTCTCGGCTAGCAGTTTTTCTCTTTCAGTTTCCTAATTGTATCATACCACTGTCCTCTCGCCTCCATGGTTTCTGAAGAGAAATCTGCACAAAGTCTTACTGGACGTCCTTTGTACGTGATCTTTTGCTTCTCTCTTGCTGCTCTGAGAATTTTCTCTTTATCTTTTACATTTGACATTCTGAATAATATGTGTCTTGGCGTAGGTCTATTTGGATTTATTCTTATTGGGGTATGGTGTGCTTCTTGGACACGAAAGTTCATTTCTTTTGTGAGAGTTGGGAAATTTTCAGCTATTATTTCCTCAAATACTCTTTCTGCCCCTTTTCCTTTCTCTTCTCCTTCTGGAACTCCAATGACACGTATGTTCTTGCGTTTTGTGTTGTCATTCAACTCTCTGAGTCCCTGCTCAATTTTTTCCATTCTTTTCTCTCTCTGTTCTTTTCTCTCTTCAATTTTAGCTGCTCTGTCTTCAGTATCACTTATTCTTCTATCATTTCGAGTCTGCTGTTGTATGCTTCAAATGTATTTTTTACTTCACCTATTGTGTCTTTCATTCCCATGAACTCCGTTACTTTTCTGTTCATGATTTCAAATTCTTCTTTACGTTCGCGCAATGACTTCTTGATGTCATTGATCTCTTTAACTATATTCTCTTTCATCTCATTAATTTGATTTTGGAAATGTGTGCTAATCTCAGTGATTAGTTCTCTCAAATTCTGCATCTCTTCTGGGACTTTGCTGTATTCCTTTTCTTGGGCCATGTCTCCTATTTTCTTAGTATGGCCCGTAATTTTTTGTTGGTTCTTAGGCATCTGGTTAGTTTGTATTTTACTTAGATGCTCTATCTCTTTCTCTTTTATGAGGTTTTAGTGGCAGGAGGCTGTGAGTTACCACCGCTCTTTGATTTTTGGCTCAACCTTGATTGTTAGGATTGTTCTGCCGGTTGCTCAAAACTGGGCACTGGACCCAGTAATTGGTTGTAGAGTCGTTTCCTAGGGCCTTGGGCAGGGAGGCTATAGAGGCCAGGAAAAGACTCTCTTACTTATTAATTTTCTTATGTGCACTTCCTTGGTCTGCCAGGAGATGGCGCTTGTTGGCTGCTCTCAATTCAATGCCTGTCAGAGCGTATTTGTTGTGACACAGACCAGATCAATGTGATAGAGCTTCCTGTCTGGGGGCTAGGAGCCCTGTGATTCAATCTTTCTGAGACAGTTCTCCAGACTTCTCTCGTAGTGCCCCCCTTTTCCCAGCTAGGAAATATTTCCACTCCCTTCTGAATCCTCAACAATCAGTCCCTGTTAGTAGAGGATGAGATTGGGAGGTTTGTATATCTTTAGCCCCTTGCAGGCTCCAAGGCAAACAATGGCGCAGCCCCACCCAACCTGGAAGGGCTCTCGGGACAGGGCAGACCAAACCTGGGAGTCCAAAGCAGGGTCAGCCCCAGGCTCTCTCTCCCCTCTCCCGTGGTGTCCTCAACAATTAGTCCAGGCTAGAAGAGAGGGAGGTCACGAGGATCGTGTTTCTCCAGTCCTTTCTGGGCTCCCAGGGCAAACCATCGTGTGTAAGGGTCCGCGGGGCTCTGCAGCCCAAATTTCAGGTCCAAACCTGAGTCAGCCTAAGGCTGTGTCCCTTTCTCTCTCTCTCCCCTTTCCGGGAGTGGCAGATCCCTGAAGCCCCCTTTGTCTGTGGTCGCAGGCCCAGGGGCCCGAGAATTCTGAAGAGTGTGGGGGAGGGTGCCGGCAGCAGCAGAAGCTGCTACTTGCAACTCACAGTTCTGTAGTCACGATTTCCTTCTTCTGTCCCTCTCTCCTCTGGGTGGTGTGCAGCCTTCACCTGCTGTCCTAAACCCTAGAAGATCTTTTTCGGGGCTATTTCAGCTTGTCCTTTAGCTATTTTTCTGGAGAAGAGATTCCCGTGTCTTACTAGTCCGCCATCTTCCCGGAAGTCTCTTAGAAGTGATTTTGTTTTGATTATTTAAAAACACAAATAGCCATTGACTTAGAGCAAGTGTTTTTTAGCACTATTGATATGAACAAATGGTTTTTCCTCTTGAACTTTTTAATATAGAAAACATATTAATAGATTTCCTAGTGTTCCACCATTATTGTATTCCTTGGATTCATTATCACTGGGTAATAATGAATTCAATTTGATAAACTAATTTACTTGGAATTTTATATTTATGATCATAAGGTAACATACCTGGCCTACAGTGGTTATTTTGTATGGGCAGTCATTGTCAGTTTTGGTATCTCAACTATGTAGAATGAGTCAGGATGATGTCCATTTATTTAGTTACAGCAGGGAGTAAGTAGTAATTAAATGTTTTTGGATTTAAAACCCATAAAATTGCTCAGGCCTTGCAACCTCTGGAGGGTAGGTGTTTTTTATTACCTTGTTAATTTCTATGATTATTGTTCTCTTTAGGTTTACTATCATTTCTTGAAATAATATTTTCCTAGAAAATGTCCATGCCAAAAAGGTTTTGAATTTGTTAATTTAAGGGCAAAGACAACTGACATATTTTTTTTCCAATTTACTCTGAACATATAGCTAAGTCATTTCTCTTGTTTTAGAGTGTATTTGTATTTTCTCTCTTTTTTCTTGACCAGACTTACCAAAGGTTTGCCTACTTCATATACTATTTGGAAAAAGTAGCTTTAAAGTCCATTGTTTTGTTTTTTTCTGTTCTCTATGTCAATAATTTATTATTTCCATTCTGGTACTTTCTTCAGTTTTGTGTTACTACTTATTTTATAAATTATTGAGTTTTTTAGGACCCCTTATTTTCTAAGTAGTGAATTAAGGCTATGAAATCCCCTCTAAATGCTGCTTTAGCTATAATCAATAAGTGTTAATAAGTGTTAATGGGTAGTGCTTTCATTTTATTTATTGATAAATGGTTAGTAGTTTCTGTTTTTACTTCCTCTTTATCTTGAGTTATTTAGAAAGGATGTGTTTTTTTCCAAATGCATAGATTAGGGTTGGAGGTTCTCTTTTTATTGTTACTATCCAATTTTACTGTATTTTTCTCAGAGAATATGGATTCTATGATTTCTTCTCTTTGGAATTTATGGAGCTTTTCTCAGTTGACTAATACATGATCAATTTTGTCAATGTTCCATGGATGTTTGGAAATAAAGCAAATTCTCTCTTTGACGAAGACAAACTATATAAATATATAAAATATGTATGTTATATATTATATCAGGATTATTAAATGCATTTTTAAAATTCTATCTATAGAATTTATTAGTTTTTGAGAAAGTTTTATTAAACTCTCCTACTATATAATTGTGTCCATTTCTTTTTGTATTTCCATCGCTTTTTTGCTTTATAGTTCCTAATTTTGTCTTGCATACAATTTCATGACTAGTTCATGATCTTGTCAAACTTTTTGGATATTTTTGCTTGGGATGTCACATGTTTTAACAGCATAAAGTTGTTTTTTCTTTAGCCAGTCTGAAAGTTTCTGTTGTTTAAAGGGGAAATTTAAGTCATTTATATTCAGTGTGACTACTTATATGTTTTGACTTGTTTCTGACCATATCTTTTTATGTTTTCTGTTTATCATTTTTTTGCATTCAAAATTGTCTCTGCTTTTTGTTGGCTTAATCTAGTTGTTCCATTTTTTCCTTCTTTTTCAAAGTGTTTTAAAACATATGCATCCTTTTACCTATTCTTAGGTATTGCCTCTACAATTTTAACACTCAGATTTAAATATAGTTTTTAAAGTCACTATCTAGAAATAATCAGTACTTCTATTATTCATCAGATCAAGGCAAGAATCTTCTTTTTTTAATTTCATTTATTCCTCCCCCTGCCCCTGCTGCCTGCGCTCGTTGTTGTCTCTCTGTGTCTGCTTGTCTTCTCTTTAGGAGGCACTGGGAACCGATCCTGGGACCTACAACGTGGGAGACAGGTACTCAATCGCTTGAGCCACCTCAGCTCCCTGGTTTTGTTGTGTCTTTCATTGTCTTTCTTCTGTGTCTTTTTTGTTGTGTCATCTTGTTGCATCAGTTCGTGGCGTGGACCAGCTCTCTGCGGTGTGGGTCAGCTTCACCTTCACCAGGAGGCCCCGGGAACCAAACTCAGAACTCCCCAATATGGTAGACAGGAGCCCAATAGCTTCTCCAAGGCAAGAATCTTAAGACACCTTCAAATATGGCCCCTCTCCTGTTTCCTATTCTCTAATCCCTGTTTTCCCAACTCTACCATTTATAGGATGGGATTTTACTCCTAGATTATTAACAACTATATCTATATTATGCATTAATAATTCTCTAACTCAGATATAAGTTTAATGTTTTTTGACCCACATTTTTCTCATTGCTGTATTCATTTTGTTGTTATTGTTGTTTTAAGCAATATTTTTAAAAATTCATTTATTTATTCCAACCCCCCCTTGTCGTTTGTACTTGCTATCTGTTCTCTGTACATTTGCTGTGTGCTCTGTGTCTGTTTGTCTGCTCATTAGGAGGCACTGAGAACCTAACCTGGGACTACCCATGTGGGAGAGAGGAGCTCAATCAGTAGAGCCACCTCAGCTCCCTGCTTTGTTATGCCCTTCATTGTGTTTCTTCTTTGTGTCTCCTTGTTGGGTCAGCTCACCGCACCTGCCTGTCGCACCACCTTGCTGTCTTGCTCATCTTCTCCAGGAGGCACCGTCAACCAAACCTGGGACCTCCCATGTGGTAGGTGGGAGCTCAATCACTTGAGCCACATCTGCTTCCTAGCAATATGTTTTTAGTATTACTTTCAAAGAGGGCCAGTGGCTTATATATTTTCTTATTCCTTTCATATCCAAAAATATCTTTATTTTTTCCTCTCACTGGAATACTAGTTTGGTTGGGGAGATAATAAAATTTAGTACTTTGACTTTCTATACTAGTCATGGGTTTCAAAAGAGCCTGAAAGGGGAAAAAAATGTGTTAAATGCTGCTTGGAAATAAAAGTACTGAGATTTATTTATTTTTTTTAAGATTTAGCCTCCCCCCCGCCACACGTTGTTTTGCGCTCGCTGTCTGTTCTTTGTGTCCATTCGCTGTGTGTTCTTCTGTGTCTGCTTATCTTCTCTTTAGGCGGAACAGGAACCGATCCTGGGACCTTCTGGAATGAGAGAGAGGTGCTCAATCTCTTGCGCTACCTTAGCTTCCTGGTCTGCTGCATCTTATTGTCTCTCCTCTGTGTCTCTTTTTATTGCATCATCTTGCTGCGCCAGCACTCCTGCATGGGCCAGCTCTCCACTCAGGCCAGCTCACTGCGCAGGCCAGCTTACCTTCACCAGGAGGCCCTGGGGATCAAACCCTGGACCTCCTATATGGTAGATGGGAGCCCAATAGCTTGAGCCCCATCTGCTTTCCTGATGTTTTATACACATAGGAATTGTCTTTTTTTTTTTTTATTTCTAATTTTGCATTGAGTCAAGAAGCAAAGAAACTGAAAATGGGATTTGTTCATATAAACTCTTATGTAAAATGAGTATCATCTGCTAAAGTAAATAGATTAACAATGGAAAGGACATTGCAAGAGCTTCATCTGAAACCCTGATCACTTTCTAAAAGTGTAGGAACTATATTCACTTTATAAGGGGTCTGATTCAGGGTAAATTAAACATAGTTTTCTATAATAGTACCATTACTCAAACATTTAGCTATTGATAGTATGTAATGCTAGTAAGAAGGAAACCAGATCATGCCAATATGTTTGTATTTCTTTAAACTTTGCCCTAAAGTACTCTATTGTTTTTACAATAATTTTCCTTTAGAATCATTATATTTGAACATTTCAATAGAGAACAATTTCTAGAGAAGCATCTACTTACCATAATATATGTTCTCAGTTACTCTTGTCAATGGCAAACTTAGTTATTAGAATCACAAAACTTAATCCAAAAAGTACCATTCACCACGTAAGTGTCATGGGATATTATGAAGAAGAAATATAATCTCTGAAAGACTAGTTTTACACATTGGAACCTACAAAATAATAGCACCTTTTTCCCCCTCCTTCTACTCTTCTCACCACATCTCCTTCCTCTCAAATGTCTTTGTCATTGGAAAGGGAGAAAACTAACTTCACAAAAGCTTACTCAAACCAAGGAGAACAATTCATTGTTATGTACTTCAAATCTGCTGAAAACTTGTGCTTTGTAGACCACCCACACCATTCCTCACCAGCAGAGCCTCCTAAATGACTAACAGTGTCCAAAATAGAATGCACAATTCACGGCTGCTGAAAGGTCACAAAGAAACAACTCTAGATGACAAAATTTTATTAGACAAATTAATCAAGGGATATCAATGTAAGTAGTTGTCTTTGGCTAGGGTGGCCTGGGAGAGGCAGTGAAGCTAAGGGGACTCTGAGGCCATTTTCTGCATTCTAGTGTACTATGTAAAACTTTTACAGTGAGAATATAATCTTATTATTAAACATACGACCAAAAAAATAAAAAAAGGAAAAATGACAAACAAAAAATGTTAACAGTAAAAGGACCATTAGAAATGACCTTGTCCCCAACCCCTCTATTGTGAAATAAGGGAACTTATACCAAAGAATGTAACTGACACACCCCAGGTCACAGAATAATCCAGTTTCTAACACCCAACCTCCATTTATAAGAGGCAGGGGGAAAGGATGATACAGAGTTTCTCTGATAATAGAGCAAGGCATCTTCTCAGGCTTGAGAGATGAGCTAATTTGTAAACCATACAAGAAACATTTGATCAAATACTGGAGGAAATAAGGAAATATGTCCAAACCAGGGGATATGGGTGTGGGTGGAAAGGTAAGGATTTTAGTCACAGACTTAATCCAAGGATTTAGAACGTAGGATATGGGAACTGGCCAAGATATCAGCCTCAAGCTGGACTAACTGGTTTCCTCCAACAAGTGTTAGAGATGGGGTGTTTCCTTTGTGAGTTTATTTAGTGGATTGTAAATGGACAGCAGTGTGGGGCGGCAGCTGATGGCAGAGGCTAGAATACAAGGACTGTATGTTGATTCTAGTTTAAGGGTTTTTGCACTACTCAATCATGTATCAAACACCAGTATTGAGGATTCCTTATGCCCTCTGAGTAATGCAAAAGCAGATATAAAAAGTTAGAGACCATGGGAATATTCTTGCTGACTTGATTTTGTGATAATCAAGGTAGGCTTTAGCTATCTGAGAAACCATGAGTGTGTCCCCAGACCTAGTTTTTCTCTCTAGGTCTGGTTTTTAGAATGCTGGTAATAAAATAAACCTGATTTATTATATGACCATCCTGTATGGGAAAAGATTGTAACTTTGGGTATCTTTGGTCAACCTTACGAGATATAGCAGGGGGATGGATGTGGTTCAGGTGGCTGGGCATCTGTCTCCCATATGGAGGGACCTGGTTCGACCCGTGGGACCTCCCAGTAAAAATAATAATAATAATAATATAGAAGGTGCGTGGGCCGCAAGGCCCTGTGAGCAGGTGAGCCATCAGGCCCCGTTCGTGGGTGCACCGCCAGGCCCCTCGAGCGGGTGAGCCGTCAGGCCCCGTATGTGGGTACACCGCCAGGCCCCGCAATTGGGTGAGCCACCAGGCCCCGTGCACAGGTGTGCTGCAAGCCAGGCAGCAAGATGATGACATAACAGGAGAATAACACAAGGGAGAGCCAAGTTGAGACGCAACAAAAAACCAGGAACTAAGATGGCACAGGCGGTTGTAGGACGCCTTTCTCCCTCATCGGAGGTTCCAAGGATCGAATCCCAGTGAAGACAGGAGGAGCAGGATGAGAAGAGAGGGCAGGAAATGGACACAGAGAGTTGCCCAGCGAATGGACACAGAAACAGCAAAAAAAGGGGGGTGGGGGTGGGGAGGGTAAAAATGGATAAAAGTAAATAAATAAATATATAAATCCTTAAAAAAATGAATAGGGGAGGAAGATTCAGACTATAATTAGTAGTAATACTTTGATGATGCTCTTTCATGATTTGTTAACAAATGTTTCACAACAATGCAGGATGTTTGTGGGGGGGTGATGTGTGGGAACCCTGTATGATATTTTGCATGTTTGTTTTGTAAGATCACAATGTTTACTGAACACTTATACTTTATGTATGCTCATGTATGAATGATATACTGCAATAAACTGTTAAAAAAAAAAATAAAGCATATGACAACATGAAAAAAAAAAAAGTTAGATACCCATGGGTAAAAGGAGCTAAAAGCAATCACTAAGGGCTATATTTTCTTATATTCCTATAACCCAATGTGAAGGTTAGGCTAATGTGACAACTCGGCCAGGTAATTGTGTCCAGGTGTTTGGTTCAGCAAGTACTGGGCTAATTGTAATACAAGAGCATTTATGGACTTTGATCACCAGTGAGTTTACTGCATGGTTGGCTGATTACATCTGCATCAATCAGGGAGATTGCATCAGCAATGGGTGGCGCTTTTATCCAATCAGTTGAATGCCTTAAAAAGGGAAGTGATTTCAACATTCAGAAAGAATTTCTCAGCTGGTCTTTGGACAGCCAACTTCTCCCAGAAACTCATCAAGGACCCTTCATTGGACTTTCATCAGAGCCCCTGGTTTGCAGCCTGCCTGCGGAACCTGGACTTGTGCGTCCCTACGGTTGCGTGAGAGACTCTTATAAAATCTCATATTAAGGGGACGGATGTGGCTCAAATGGTTGGGCGCCCGTCTCCCATATGGAGGGACCTGGGTTCGATCCCCGGGACCTCCCGGTAAAAAAAAAAAAAAAAAAAAAAAAGTTTCTAAAATCTCATATTATTGACAGATATCTCCTGTTGATTCTGTTTCCCAAGAGAACCGTGACTAATACACCCAGCAATATTATTTTCATGGGATTAGGACTGAGTCTCAGCAAATCTTTTGGGCCACTATTTGACAGGTTCTAAAATGATGGTGTTTCAGGGGAACCCAAAAGAGAGGGAAAATTTAGAGACTTGAACACAAATGTTTCTGGTAATGATAATGACTCCCAGTCATCTATCAATACTCTTTTCAGATAGAAAAACAAAATGGTGTCTTATAGAAAAATAAAAAAATAAAATAAAATTTATAAATACCAAATGAAATTCACATTTACTCAAAGTCTAAACAAACTTCTTGATAATTAATCTCCAGAATGTATAAATCTGCTGCCAGCATGTGCACATAAATTATAATAAAGAAAGTCAGTATGCAATTTGATTCAAAGTGCTTTTTAGTGAAGTACATAAAGATGCATGCTGAGGAGATGCGGGTATATTTAATTGGATATAATGAAAATAACGATGTGTGTTTAAAATAATGATATATTAAAAAAAATTTAATGTAAGTGGCTGAAGAACCTGTAATAAAAAGTCAAAGCAGTAACTACTTTTTGATTACCTGATTATTCCCAGAGCTAATACCTTTCGTTTAACAAGAAATGCAGATAATGCTTTAATAATGTCACCCTGGAGGACTTCAGGGAACCCTGCCGGCAACGTGGGCCTCTGCTTCCCCCTCTTCACAGTGAGTTCACCCTCTAGGTCTCTTCTCCTCATACCAACACCTTCATCTAAGAGAAATGTCTCCAAGAAAGGCAAAATGGTGATAACTGGTGCATATAGGCAATGGGTACCTAAGGTTTGGTATATTTTTCCCTCCACTGCTGTTTGTTTGAAATGTTCTATTGGGGGGGGGGGACAGGGGCGACAAAGTCATGCTATCTGAGAACTGTAGATTCTCTAATGTTTGATAACTTTGCTTCTTCCCCAAGCAAAAAACATAATTTATTAATAAGTCTGTACATACACTGGTTCTACTACATGGGGCCTCAAATTCAAATAAATAAATAGCAGATAAATGTACACTTCTAACTCTTAGCCCTGGCAAGCAACACTCCTGTAAAGATGGCTCTTTATTTGGGTTGTCTCCCCCCATCTTGCATCATTCTTTGCTCCCCTTTCTTGTCTATCACCATTCTTCCTGCCTCAAGGTGAATCAGTGAATCATACCTACCTCATTATTTTTCAAAGCCTGGTTCTCATCCACACACCAGGATTTCTCAGAGGAACAGCCCAGGTAGCAGTGTCCTACTGTCCTGACATCTCGTTACCTTCTGTCCTCTGCTGACCTGCTGTAGCCTGAAACCAAGCCTAGTTCAACTCCCAGCACTACTGTACAGGCAGTTTGTGTCCTTGAACCCCACACACTATAATTCATGGTCAGATATTGAGAGAAGCAAGTGGCTTCATTGATATTTTTACTCCTGCTTTAATGCCTAAGTCTCTGCAATCAAAAGGGGAAACTAGGCTTACAATAGATTTATAATGCTTCTTCAAAATAAACACGAGGGGAGTGGGTGTAGCTCCGTGGTTTGAGTGCCTGCTTCCTATGTATGAGGGCCCAGGTTCATTCCCCGGTATCTCCTTGTATTAGTCAGCCAAAGGAGTGCTGATGCAAAATGCCAGAAACCAGTTGGTTTTTATAAAGGGTATTTATTTGGGGTAGAAGCTTACAGGTCATAAAGCGTAAGTTACTTCCCTCACCAAAGTCTGTTGCCACATGTTGGAGCAAGATGGCTGCCGATGTCTGCAAGGGTTCAGGCTCCCTGGGTTCCTCTCTTCTCTGGCTTGTTTCTATCTGGGCTCAGCTGCACTGCTCTCTCCCACATGTTTACTTCCTGGGCTCCAGCTCAAAATTCCTACTTCCCTTCTCTGTGGTATGGGTTTTCTGTGAGTCTCTGCCCACCAAGGGGGCAGGGACTCAATGTCCTACTAACATAGACCAGTTAAAGCCCTAATCATAATTTAATTATGCCCAGAGGAACAGACCAGTTTACAAACATAATCCAATATCTATTTTTAGAATTCATAAACAATGCCAAACTGCCACACTCCTAAAAATAAACAAACAAACAACAAAAAAAGAATAAACACAATACCATAGCTCTTTCTCTCTCTCTGCCATGGTTGTATGTGCATTTGACTCCCAGCTTTGCTATGACTTCTCAAAAGACTTTCAGATTAAGGTGATTCCTGGCCAAGAAACAAAAAACAGAATTGTCCCATTCCTCAATGGGTTTGAATGAAAACTGGCAGTAAAATCAGGTACAACTCCTAGAGGAAACAATGAAGAAGAACCAACCTGAGTCTGTAAGGAATCACACATATGCTGGTACACCTGTTTATGCTGTACCAAGTTCACTAGCATCTGGCCATATCAAGTTGAAAGAGCCACTCTTCCTGAACAGTTGGACTTATTTTATAGGGTTTTGTTTTTATTCTTCTTCACAAATAAGTTGTTTCAGTAATAAATATTTAAGACCTTTTGTTTGGGGAAAAAAACAACAACATATGGTATGTGCTTCTATATTTCCTCCCTTACTTTTTTTTTTTAGGAGGTACCAGGGATTGAACCCAGGACCTGGTACATGCAAAGCAGGTGCACAAGCACTGAGCTACACCAGCCCCTTCCCTTACTTTTTATGCTTAATAGTTGATCAACTATAGCCGTGGAGGAACGGATGTGGCTCAAGCGGTTAAGTGCCTGCTTCCCACATGGGAGGTCCCGGTTTGGTTCCTGGTGCCTCCTAAAAACAAACAAGCAAACAAACAACAAGCAAACAAACAACAAGCAAACAAATGATAAAACCAACTCAGGGTAGCTGATGTGGTTCAGTGGTTGAGCCCTGGCTTCCCACATATGAGGTCCACAGTTCAATCCTTGCCCTGGTACCTCAAAACAAACAAACAAACAAACAAACAAACAAACAAACAAAAAAAACCCCAACTACAACCATGTTTTCACTAGTTTGAAATAGCTATTCTGGACTCTAATGGGTTGAATTGTGTCACCCCAAAAGACCTATTCAAGTCCTAATTCTGGAATGTGAACGTATTTCAAAACAGGGTATTTGAAGATGTTATTAGTCAAGATGAGGCTAAACTGGAGAAAGGCAGGCCCTACTCCAACGTGACTGGTGTCCTTACAAGAAGGGGAGACTTGGACACATCCAGAGAGACACAGAAGGGGAGACGACCATGTAAGGGGACAGATGTGAGGTCAGAGACAGATGCAGCTACAAGCCAAGGAACCCTCAAGGCCACCAGAAGCCAGGACAGGGGCCTGGAAGAGATCCTTCCCTGGAGCCTTCAGGGGGAGCACGGCCCTGCTGACACCTTGATTTCAGACTTGTAGCCCCCAGAATGGAGAGGCATTGAGCTTCTGTGGTTTTAAGCCACTCAGGTTTTGGTGTTTTGTTACAGCAGTCCTAGGAAATTAAAATAGGGATCTTTGAAAGATAATTTTCAAAAATGTGTCAGTTCCTCCAGCAGCAGTTTTACAGCTTCATCTTAGATGTGACTGTGAAATCAGGGGTATCTTTGCTGCAGGAACCCAAATTCATAGAACATCCAGGAAACAATATACAGTGGAAATAGAGGTCAAGAAACATTTGGCAATATTTTGCTTACTAGCAATTCAATTTCAATTTACATGGACCATGATACCAAACTTTTGATTACTCAATGGTGATGATCCAGTTTATAAATTGATAGCACCCTTTCTTTTCTTACTTTTGTTTTTTGCTCTGATGATCTTTTCATTACCTTATTGCTCACTATCAACTTTAGCAAAGACAGGACAAAGGAACAAAGGTAGGAAAAAAACACAAGCTAATCTAGCATCCCCATTTTAGCATCTCTGTAATAAGCTTATTTGAGGGAAACTTGAAACCACTGACCAAAATGAAATCTCCAGAGTTCACAGACCCACACTGTCACTCTTTCCCCAGCACTAAAAGTCATGAGGGAGTTGCTTTTGTATCCAACTTTAGCAAGAGAACCATGAAATCCAATTCTCAAATACTGTGACTGAATTTTTGAATGATTTTCCAGCTAACATGGCTTATATAAACAAGTACACTGTGAGTATCTATGGGTCCTTTCTTGGTGTCTGAAAAATCACAGCTACTCTACATCCCACAAGTGTGTTTGCATCTGAATTCTTACATGTTATATAGGTCTCAAAAGATGGGAAAGTCTTCTCTCAGGAAGTCTTAACATTGCCAAGTTATTCTTGACATTTCTCACTATTCCCTCTCATTTCCTTTTCACCCATCCACTATCACTGACCCAGATCTCCACTACCAGATTTGTATAAGGCAGAGAATGAGGAAACACACTGAGAACAAGGAAGGGTTAGGAGGAATGAAAAAAGCCAACAGAAACTTTGACTGGGGCCAGAGTTTGGAGATTATGCTTCAGGCTAAGCACAAAGCAGCCAAAATGTTTATTTTGCACTTAGAGGAATTTTCTTCTTCAATGTCAAGAGGCAGAAGCCAACATTTAGAAAGTCGCTGTTTTCCCAAGACTTAAAAAAAGGTAGCTTTGATCATGCACATTTTCTTCGAATGCTTGTAGGTTAGAGCTGATGTTCTTCCACCGGATGGATTGACAGGTCAAAATGCAATCAGGATGAAAAAAAAAAAAAAAAAAAAAACATTTATGTAAGCAAATGCACATATATACCTATATATCATTTTACAAATATTGGTTTGTATTGTGAAAATTTTGATTTTTACCCACAATTAAAAAAAAAAAAATGCAATCAGGCTTAGGAGCCCTGGCTCCTGGCCATAACTGCAAATGAGGTAAATACAAATTTTACATACAAATTTCCAAATCATATCTTCAATCTGCCAAGATCTTCTCCTTCACCTGGTATTGGAAGGCTCCAACTTTGACATGCAAATTACAATTCCATAATCTTTGAGGCATTGTAATCTCAGGGACTTCTTATTTTCTAAATCTTAGAAGGAGAAGGAAAGTTATGCAGGGGGCAAAATATGTAAGGAAAAAGAGGAAAATTAATATATATATGTTTGAAAAATAAAATGGTAGAAAAAGTTCGTAAACTACCACCCTCCACTCCTCCACCGCCCAAAAAGAACAAAGAGTAGGACTTGGCCTACCAAATATTAAAGCCTATGTGAAAGCTACTAGATGCAAAACAACAAGGTGTTTTTGCTAGGATTATTGCCAGACTGATGGGAAAGAACAGGAAGTTCAGAAACAGGCCCAAAGTATATATAAAATTTAGTGTATTACAGAGTTGGCACCTCAAATCAGTGGAGAAAGATTGGATTTAGCTATAAATAATATCAAAAAAACTGGCTAACCATTTTAGAAAAAAATAAGTTTAGATTATTGTCTCACATCTCATGCCAACAAATTCCAAATGGATTTAGTACTTAATTATAAATGATGGACCCACAAAAATATTAAAAAGAAATTACACATAGGGGTCGGATGTAGCTCAACTGGTTGGGCATCCGTCTCCCATATGGAGGGACCCAGGTTCGATCCCCGGGACCTCCTGGTAAAAAAAAAAAAAAAAAAAAAAAAAAATTAATTGAAAAAAAAAAAAAGAAATTACATGTGATTAAGAATTCCATTCTAAGGAAATTTTCCTTAAAAATTAAATATATAGGGAGTTAAAGAGATAAATATAGAAAGATGCCCAACAAAACATCATTCATAAAAGCAAAATAACCTGAATGGCTATTAAGAAGAGCTTGTTTAAAGAAATTATAGCACATCTACAGAGTGGAATAAAATAAAGCTGAAAAAGTAGTGTAGATCTGTGTCTATTCATTTAGAAAAATACCCATAATCTACTAACTAAAAAAGGGGGATTACCAAACAGAATTATATCACAATCCAATTTTTGCAATAATAAAATTAAACCAGTTTGCATATGTGTGTATAGGACTGGGCAGACGCGGGAGTCAAGGGGAAGACAGGTCCCATGGCAGCCTTGGCCAACCCTACAGGAGCCCTGGAGCTCAAATGTCCCAGGTTGGGCCTTTACACCCCATCTCAATGAATTGTTGGATGGCGGGCCATTCCCGGAAAGGCAGGCACTTTTCTGTGGTGCAGGCAATCCCTGAAGGGGCTGACAACTAAGAGTTGCCTGCCCACCACACTCCCAGGAACAGTGCTCACTGAAGGAGAAGCAGAACAATTCACCTCCACGTCACAAAGTAATTGTAAGTTTGTTATTTCAACATATCAAGATCTTCTGAGGACATACCGATGGCCAGGAACTATGTCACTCTGAGCAAGTTTGAGGTCTTCTTTTCTTACACTCTTTCAACAAACATTTACTGAGCACCCTATCTGTGTCAAGCACAATGTTAGACACTGACTGGCTCAGTGACCAATAACACAGATGCAGCCTTCATGGAAATGACAATGTAATGGGGGAAACAGTTTTTTAAAAAAGAAAACATCTGTAATTAAACAAAGTACTTTTCCCTAGGTCTAAGTGCTCTAAAGAAAATCAACAGGGTGAGTAACTGGAAAGATAGTAAATGGGAGATGCCTCATCACAGTGGGCCCAGGGAAAGCCCCTAGCTGGCCATTGATCAAGAACATTCCAGACAAACTGCAAATTAAAATTACAATGAGATATCACTACATTCCTATTAGAATGGCTAAAAAGTAAATAAAAGAAAAAAACTGAAAATGCCAAGTGCCGAGAAGCATGCAGAACTGAAACTCTCATTCATTGCTGGGTGGTGGGAATGCAAAATAGTGCAGCTGTTATGGAAGACAGTCTTTAAAAGATTAAATATAGATTTACCATATGACCCAGCAATCCCATGCCTAGATACATACCCAAGAGAATTGAAGACATATGTCTATATAAAAATGTGTACATGAACGTTCATAAAAACGTTATTCCTAAGAGTCAAGAAGTAGAAACAACCTAAATGCCCATCAGTTGCTGAACAGATAAGCAAAAGGTGGTCTATCTATATAGTGGAATAATTTTTAAAGAAATGAAGTACTGATACCTGTTACAATATGGATGGACCTTGAAAACATCATGCTAAGTGAAAGAAGTCAGTCACAAAAGACCACATGGTGATAATTTTTATATATATGAAATGCCCAAGATAAGCAAATCATAGAAACTGAATTAGTGGTTTCCTGGGCAGGAAATGGGAAGAGACTGCTAATGGCTATGGGGCTTTATTTGGGATGATGAAAATGGTCTAAAATTTATTGTGGCGCTGATTGCATAATTCTGTGAATATACTAAAAATCATTAAACTGTACACTATAAATGGGTGAAATGTATATGTGAATTATATATTAATAATATTGGTATAAAAATAAATAAATAGTTAAGTGGATGTGCCTCGAGTGGTAGGGCTCCTGTCTACCATATTGGAGGCCCTGGGTTCTGTTCCCCGGGCCTCCTGGTGAGGGCAAGCTGGCTCGCACCTGCGGAGAGCTGACGGCCAGTGCCCGCAGAGAGCTAGTGCAGCAAGATGACGCAACAAAGGGAGACAAGCAGACACAGAGGAAACACGCAGCGAATGGATACAGAAAGCAGATGGCGAGCACAAGCGGAGCACAAGTGTGTGTGTGTGTGTGTGTGTAAATAAATAAATAAATAAATAAAACTTCTTATTAAAAACAAATAAATAAATAATATCTGTTATGGGATCACAAACATTAAGTGTTTGCGATCTATGGAGAATTAACTAGCTCCCATATATTACCTTCTGGAAGCTCACCTACTCTACCTACTCATAAACTTGGTCTTAGAAACTCAGAAATTACCTATGTGGTTATCAGATATGGTAGAAATAACACTGGATTTTAAATTAGGAAGCTGTGATTCCAGCCCCAGCTCTACTAGTATTTGAACGAGTGACTCTGGATGAGTCTCTTCACCTTTTGTATTGCCCGTCTAAAAGGTCACGATGATAATACTCTCTTGACAAACTGTGGTGGAGGTTATTGTGGTGAAGATCAAAAAAGTCATACAGTTGAAGATTCTTCATATAAAGCCCTATAGAGATACCAGTTCTTATAGTCTGAGAAATCAGGTTTACTACTTTTCTCACAGATACCAATATCTTTGGCAAAGGGGATTCCAGGCCAAAAAAAAAAAAAGATAAACCATCCTTCACTACCTTCTTTTAATTTTGCCTCTTGAGGTCAACTTAAAACAGAATCTTCAATGGCGGATAAAGCCTGGCTTCTAGTCCCCACTCTTCAACCTCAGTAAGCCTTAACCTCAGGTCCTTACCCATAATCACAGAGAGTTGAACTGCAGTGTTGGAGGTGCAGGCTCTGAAGCCAGAGAGACTTACATTCATGGTTTGGCTATGTGATGGAGAGTCTTAAGATGTCTGTTACTCACTGTATTTATTTCTACTGCTGCTATAACAAATTACCATAAATTTAGTAGCTTAAAACTTGACAAGTTCCTTCACAAGTTTATTTTCTTACAATTTTGGAAGTCAGAAGTCCACAGAGGCAGACTTTATAGCAGATACCACTTTTAGAAAGCAGAGTCAACTGACCCTGTGATGTGGCTACCATTTTGGTTAAGATATACAGGTATACTTTCTCTCCTTAAGCATAATTTCATTTCCTACCACCAAAAAAAAAAAAAGAGAGAGAGAGATGAAAAGCAGGCTACTGAGAAGGGCCCTTCTCTAGGCTCCCCATTCCAGAGAGTGCCTGCCAAACCAATTAATACCTCCTGAATGTTATCTCCCTGCTATGTTAATGTTATGTTAATAAATGCAATTAAGATAACATTCAGGAGGTGTTAATTGGTTTGGCAGATGTACATGAATAAGAAGCACAGATATTTTGCTTTTCCCTATTTATGGAGGCAGGAAGTGACACAAAGTTGGACAAAAGGAAACTTAATTTGCCTCCAGTCTCTTTTGATACCACTTATGGCTTTTCTGTTAAATAATATATGGGATTTTTATAAATGCTAATTTAGAGGGTATTAGAAAGATGAAATGATTGTCAAATGTTGCAAAAACACTGAAATTGTCTTTTGTCAGAAGAATTAACTACATGGTGCTTAGTCCCTTTAAAATGCCCTATATGATATACATGTGTATAGTTGTGTATGTATACATATGGTATGTGTGTGTGTATCTATATATGCATACACACACTCTTTTAAATGTGTTTATGGCATATATGCAAATAAGCTCTTGTGCTAATCTATGAAGCAGATTGTTCCAGAGGACTAACTTCTAGAATATTTTTGATGTAATTAGTTTTTTAACATATCTTGGCAATTTAAGAGTTAATGTTTCTTTTATGATAACTTACAAGGTGGTAGCTTTTAGTTTTGTGTTTGGATATTACACACATGTACATATACATAAAAGCATACCTTACTTTGCAAAACAGAGGTTTCCTCTGAAAGAAGACTAACTTTATACAAACTTGGAGCAAAGAGATGTTACATTATCTTGTCATCAAGGCCACTGTGTTCATTTCTGGAACCTGGCATTGCCAGCGCATCACAAAACCTTTGGCAGGCTTAGTCTTCCAGGACTTTATTAGGACACCTCTAATAAGAGTTCCATTAAGATCTGGGATCTGAGAGGATGTCTGAGCACAGACCCAATGGAGGTTCCTTCCAGTCCCAGTTCCATTTAGGTCTACTCTGTGAACTAAGTGGGGGCAATAAATGGAGACAGTATACAAGATACTATTCAAACTGGACTTAAAACAAATTGGAGGGGGCGGATGTTGCTCAAGTGGTTGGACATCTGTCTGCCACATGGCGGGACCCAGGTTCGCTTCTATTAAAAATATAGAAGGCATGCAGGTGAGCCAACAGCCCACGGGCATGCCTACAGAGAGCCAGGCCCTGCCCAGCCACGCAGGAAAATGAGGACACAGCAAGGGAGAGACACAGGGGAGAGCCAAGACGAGACGCACGGGAAACCAGGAACTGCATTGGAGGTCTCTAGGATCAAATCCCGGTGAGGACTGGAGAAGGATGAGAAGAGAAGGCAGGAAACAGACACAGAGGATCACCCAGCGAATGGACACAGACAGCAAGCGGGGTGGGGGGAGGGGAGAGATAAATAAAAGTAAATAAATAAATCCTTAAAAAAAAAATTTGAAGTGCATTTTAAGACACCTCAATTTTAAGACAGTATTGCCTGTAAAATGCACTAGCTCTTTAATAAGGGTATTCCATAGGGGTAAAAAAGGAGAAGACAGAGGAGGAAAAAAGAAGAGAAGGAAGAGGAAGACAAAGTTAAATTTTATGTTTATTGCAAGATTGAAGGCCAGTTCCAGAAACTTTGCAATGCATACCCATAATTAAAGAATACTATGCATTACCTACAACAGAGGTAACAATAGAATAAAGCAGGGGTTCTTAACCTTTTTTGTTCCACAGACCCCTTTGCCAGTCAGGTGAAAACCACAGACCCCTTACTAAGTCCACACTATACTGTGTATTATTTAATAAATATATCAAACCCTCACCAACACATCCCCACGGGAATGTTTTTTTGAATTTCAATTCCAACTCTCGGACCCCTTGTTAAGAACCACTGGAATATAGTCACTGCTTTGTTTCAAGTGGATTGTTTTTTTTTTTTGAACCAGTACCTGTTGCATAATTCCAGAGAATCCACCAATCCTTGAGAAATCTGTACACGTTTCCTTCCTACATGCTCATCTTCAGCACTTAACTGGACCTTTGTCACATTTCTCAATCTAATTTCCTTGGATCTTAAATATAGAATAATGAGACTTGCTAGCTTTCAACCTCTCAGTGCTGGCAATTTCGTAAGTGATAAAGGGATCCTGTTGCTTGCCAGTGAAAAGAAGCTATGAACTGAAGGTTGTTTCGAAATATCTTCTAACTTATACACACTTGTGTATGCAAATGTGTTGGGAATATTTTCCAGTAAGATAGAGTCATTATGGCTCAAATTCTTTAGGTTTTATAATCCTGGCTCCCCTCCAGGCTAAGGAGGTAGAGGAACTCCCAAACACAGTGGCACTGACTCTGTGTTTGGGGGCAGTCCCCACTGAGGCTGTTGCTGGGGTGGCAGTAAAGCCCTGACACAGATTCCATGAAGAATCTATTTCCAGACTATACAGATGTATCCTTTAGAGACGTGTTTCTCACACGGGGCACCTCCATCCATACTGCCCCGAGAGCTCAAGTCTCCAGAAGATGGGGTCATGCAATAAAATCTCATTCTTGAAGCAGTGTCTTCTAATCCAGGGGAAGGAAGGACGGAAGGGAGGGAGGGAGGGAGGGAGAATGTGAATTATACCCACTTTAAAGTTTTCACGGGTAAAATCTTTGCATTCATATTATGTGACAGAGAAAGCAGATCAATTTTATCTGCGTGATTGCTATTGGTTGTCTAAAACACTGTGTTAAAAAAGAATTCCAGAACAGGCAATCATGAGCATTGGAAGGGATATCGTGGAACACACACTAGGTGTTAGGCATCCTCACTCCATGGGTGAAATTGAGAAGCTGTGACTAGCTCTTATATTCACCAGAGTATAAGAGCAAACTCAAATAGGGAAATCTTGGTCTTACTCAAGAGCATTTATACATTCCATCTCTAGTTAGAAGTAGGTGGAGAATGACCTTATATTGAGGTATGTGTCTTTGTCAGATTCCTTAATTTTCATAAAAGAATGTCCATCTGACTCCTAACATTGCTAATTAGTAAGCAGTACACTGTACTCAGTTGAGTCAACCACCTAGAACAGCTGCTTTGCCTGTCAGGAAGGAGAATCTGAAACTTACTGGGGTAGTACGAGTCTTTTGTGGCCCCTAGAGAGTGATGTTTTCCATTGGTCCATTCCTGTGGGTGTGGGACCCTTTGGATTGGATTCAGCTGAGGGCCATTCAACTGGAGGGCTTCAGTGGGGCATAGCCAAAGGTGGGTTTTGGTCCTCTTGCTTGAATCCTTTATAAATCGGAGAGGCCACAAAAAGAGAGAGAAATGTCCAGTTGGTGAGAGAGAAGGCCCCAGGAGCCGGAAGCTGAAATCAGCAGAACACAGAAGCCAGAAGCTGAAAGCAACGAGGCCTGGAGGAGAGGGGAGAGGGGAGGACACTGCCACGTGCCTGAATGCCCACAGCTGCAACTTCGGGAGAAAGCATCTCCTGATGATGCCTTGATTTGGACACTTTCACAGCCTCAGAACTGTAAACTTATAAGATAATAAATCCCCATTGTAAAAGTCAACCCATTTCTGGTATTATTGCCTTGTCAGCCTTTAGCAAACTAAAACTTTTATTGATGTTCAATACCAGCAGGAACTAAAAAAATATTTCTTTAATGAATAAATGCATTTCATTTAGTGATTTCTTTTTTTCTTAAAAAAAAAAAAAAAAAAAAAAACATCCATTTTTAGCCTCATCTCTCCTTCCAATCAACTTTAGCAAACCAGCATTCTTTCCACGAAAAGTCTGTGATCAAAAGCCTTAAGTCAGGTATTTAGGAAAGGAAGGCCTAGATGAGATGCCAGTGGAGGTGCTTGGTTTTTATTTCATTGATTTTCCAATGCTTGTGGTCTTTAATGCTAGAAGTGTTTTTAAAATTTAACATATATTTTTGGTTCTAACTAATCTAACCATCAAAATTGGATAATTGGGTTGTAAGGTTTTTGATTTGCTATAGTTTATAATGTGTCCATAACAAATAAATACATTAATCTGCAAATGTCCCAATAGGGCCCATTGTTTTCAGAGCAGCTGAATGTCTTAAAGAGACCTTTGTGTGGAGAGATCAGATATTCTCCTAGTGGACCCAGCCCTCATGCTCATAAACAAGGAAGACAATAAAGAAGTATGAGTATACAATGTTAGGGTTTCAGGGAAACTTTTATTCCATTTAGTCTATGCCTGACCAAGGGAATGAGCAAACCCAATTTATATAATTCAGGAGAGTACAAGAAGGAAGCCACTTTACCCCTTTCACACGAGTCCTTCCTAACTGTGTCCCCCCCCCCCCAGTTATCCATTGCTTTCTGTAGTCCCAATCCACTAATTTGCCCCTCCTAGAACCCTTCCAACAGTGAACACTGTATTAGGTATCTGCATGCTTTTCTAAAAGAATGGAAATCCCCGTGGGGAGGGGGGCAGGAGTTAGAGCCTACGTAACCATCACTTCCACCACCACCACCATCGCCTTCCTCCTGTCACAACTGGCAGTGCAGCTTAAAAACCCGGCCTTTCCTTGGGACAGAGCCAGGAGAGGGAAAAGAGGAAACACTCTGAAAAGGTTCCATCACACACAGGTTTCTTTTTCTGATCTTCTGGCCAAAAAGAAAGTGTTTCTCACAAGGTTATGTCTATGCCTGCTGTGCATTTTCAGAATTCAGGCTACCTTCAAGTCAAAGCCAGTAGATATAAGAAGGGAAAAAGAAAAAAGGAAACATTGCCTTTGGTCATTTTTCAAGGGTTGACTTTCTTCCCCTATCTTCCTGTTATGATTCCTTTACAGCATCCTCACATAGTTGTTGTATATATGCTGTCCACGGTTTTTGGTTCTGATCAGTGGGATAGACAGGGTGCAGCGAATCTATTCCTTCTTAGTCAGATCCAGAACCCATATTGTCACTCTTTTCCCTATATCTTTGACCTTCCCTAGGCAGTCAAACACTCAAGAACTATTGCCAGAACTATTGCTCACTGCTCTGTACCAACGGAGAGCCTAGTACCAATTACTTGGCTATTGCTTTATCTAAATGGCAACCTTTTGTGGTAAACTTAATTCATTTGCTCATACTTAAATGAAAAAATTCCAAAGCATAACAAACATTTCTACAGAAGCCCAAGTGTCTGGATTCAATGCACCCAATATTCCTTACACCTGAATACTAAAGTTCCCTGTAGCTCAGCTTATTTGGCCAACACTTTGCTAAGATCCAGGTCTTAGTTTGGGTATATTGTTCAATAGTGAAGTTAGGAATGCTTACTCTGCAATCCATTATTTTCTAGCATCAACATTTTCTGGTAATTTATATTAGATTCTGATTCATAGACCAAGAGCTAGAAAGGACCCTGGTGTCCCTCCATTCCAACCTGCCATTTTATAACAGATGGTGAAAAAAGTCACAAGTGTGACATGATCCACTGAAATGTGCACAAATAGTCTGTTTAATGGAGGTACACAGGCCCCTCCTAAGTGCTCTTCTTTTCATACCATTCTTTCTTCAAGAAGGAGGCATGTCTTTGGTGAAATGTTGAAATGTCCTTTCCCATCTTGGACTTTTAGTAGGGGCTCTATTTCTGGGCCAATTCTCCCACCTTCTCTTTGAGATCTTGAATTTTTACTTTGGATTTCACCAAATTTTATCTGTTTATAATGCCTCAAGTGTTTCTTAAAGTTAAATGAACATACTAGAATTTGTGACTAAAATATTCTGGATGTTGGTAAGGGATAACTGCAGGAAGATGGGTCTATGCTCTTAAAACCTTTTTACCAGCTTAAACATCTATGACCATTATATGCAAAGGGCAGCTTTTCTAAAAAAATTTTCAGGCATCATACACAGCTCTCTGCATTTTGTTTATAGCCAGTAAATAAATAGTGTCATAGAATGAACATAGCTTGTCCAAATAGAAAACTTACCATGAGTAATAATTCACACTATACTTTTGGGGCATGAAATAGCTTTTATATTACATCTTCTGAACCTCATAACAATGCTATGGTAGGCAGAGCACACATATTTATCACAGTTATGGAAATTAAGAAAATGAGACTCAGAATGCTTAAGAGATCTAGTGTTCTCCTAATGAGCCAGGTCCCAATACTGATCATCTGATCACAAAACTCATGCTCTTTCCATTTGATTGCTCCATCTTCCTGCTCTTTCAAAGTTCTATATCCTCTGGAGTCTATCCTTTTCACTTGTCAAAGATTTAATGCTACCATATCTTCTCTCTTTCCTATACTCTCAATACCTCTTCTACTGAATATTCCTATTTCTATAAAAACATTCTTTAACATATTCAATTTTAAAGAGAAAAAAAAAAAAAACTTCCTTGACCCCTCATTCCACTCCAGCTTCCACTCTACCCCTCTGCTCTTCTTCCTGGCAAAACATACATATGTTATCACCATATCCATAGCAATTAACTCTCCATTGTGGGTTCATCCCCAGCACTTCATTGAAAGTTGTTTTGTAAACTTCACCAATAACTTCCCCATTGACCATTTCCAAAGGATAACTCTCTAACCTCATCTAATTCAAGCTTTCAGCAAAATCCCACACAGTTAACCAACCACTCTTTGCTTTGAATAACACATTTCTCTTTTTGTTTAAGTGACACCATGATCTCTTGATTTTCTTACTTATTTGGCTACTCTTTATCAATCGTCTTTGGTGGTACTTCCTTTAATTAACATCTAAATGTTGGAGTGTCTTATTGCCTAGTCTTCACCTCTTCCTTTACCTAATTAAATGCCTCCCTTTGGTGATCTTACCAAATCACACAATGTCCAGTACTATTTCTTCACTGAGGACTCTCCAAAATACCATATTTCATTGGTTTTTTATTTTTTTTTATTTTTCCTATCTTTGTTTTCTTTTTCTTTTTTCTTTCTTTCTTTCTTTCTTTTTTTTTTTTTTTTTTGCCATTAACATCATTGAAATCAAGTAATGTCTTAGAAATAATTGACTCTTTCAACTATGGTTGGTCAGGTTACAGTTGTACCAACATAGTTGTCTCTGCCTGAGCATGTGTACACTTGATTGTTTTTGGAAAGGCATAACTAATCAACACAATCCTTCAATTTCCACTAAATAAAAGACTTAAAGACCATTTGAGAATGGAGTATAAGTCCTGTTTATCACCTGAAAATCCTTATTGACATTTTCATCACCAGCATCAAAATTTAAAGGATGGGTGTCAATGTCTTAGAAGAAAGTCCCAGAGACAGTAATAGAGTAAGTGCTCTTTGAAGAAATGCTGCATTGTCAATGCATAATACTGTGTAAAACCCCGGATGCCAATGGCTCTGAGTCAAAAGATTATTCAGAAGATTTGAACTCAATGTTAGAAATCTTAACTAATTTATTAAACTTACATTTTCCATTTTTATAAAAAAAAGAGTGATATATGATAAAAATAAAAGTCTAAAGAATTCTAGAATACTTCTTTCAATAGTTGTAAAATAAAAATTCTAGGTGAAAAGAAAGCAGTCATAACTTACTGCAGTATCTTCTTTTCTTCACAAAGGTACATAAAATATTGGTGTGTCTTACAATGAATGTGATCTTAGATTCAATGCTATATATTATATCTCTATAATTGACCCCTCCGCTGAGTACAGAACTTAGATATCAAACTACCAACTAGGTATACCCACCAAATAATCTAATAGGCAGTTTAAACTTAAATCCAAAACAGAACTCTTACCAGTTTTCTACATCTCAATTACCACTCAACCAGTTGCTCAGGTCCAAAACTTTGATGTCATCCTTTATGCCTTTCTTACCCTCACGCTCCATGTGCAATCTATCGGCCAGGCAGTTCGACTACAAAATATATCTTGAAAGTGCCTATTTCGCTCCTCTGAATTCTTGGCAGCCTAATCCAGGTCACCACCATTCCTCACCTGCACTGTGCTGAGAGTCCCCTAACTGGCCTTTCCTTCCACTTGGTCCCCTTACATACCATTACTCATGCAACAGCCAAAGTGGGTTTGTTTGCTTGTTTGTTTTAAATAAGGATTGGTGGAAACTGGATTTGCGTTTATTTTTAAAACTTCAAAATATTTTGGATCATCCTGTGCACTTATCTCTTATTTTATTCCCCTCCTTTGACCCCAGAGCTAAGCCCTATCTTAAATTTGATGTCTATAACCTCCATGCATGTTTTTCCACTTTTTTGTAGGTGTGCATATCCCTAAATATATACAGATATAGATATCTTGTGGTAAAACATGATCTAAGTGTATTATATTTACCTCAACCAATGAAGCCTAAGGAAGTTGCTATGGGTAATTTTTTTTTGAAAGATTTATTTTATTTATTTATTTCTCCCCTCCCCCTGGTTGTTTTGCGCTCACTGTCTGCTCTGTGTGTTCTTCTGTGCCTGCTTGTCTTCTCTTTAAGAGGCACCAGGAACCGATCCTGGGACCTTCCAGAGTGGGAGAGAGGAGCTCAATCTCTTGCACCACCTTAGCTCCCTGGTCTGCTCATCTCTTATTGTCTCTCCTCTGTGTCTCTTTTTGTTGTGTCATCTTGCTGGACCAGCTGTCTGCAGGAGCCAGCTCTCCTGCATGGGCCAGTACTCCACGTGGGCCAGCTCGCCACGTGGGCCAGCTTGCCTTTCACCAGAAGGCCCCAGGAATCAAACCCTGGACCTCCTATATGGTAGACAGGAGCCCAATTGCTTGAGCCACATCCGTTTCCCTGCTATGGGTGGTTTTTCACTTAACATCTGTGCCTTCCTCAACCAAAAACTCTAATTTTATTAATCGTTTTCAAAAACTAATATTTCTGGGAAGCAGACTTGGTTCAAGTGATTGGGCTCCTGCCTACCACATGGGAAGTCCCTGGTTCGGTTCCTGGTGCCTCTTAAAGAAGACAGCAAGGTGGGATGGGCAGACATGGTGAGCTGATGCAACAAGATGATGTAACAAGAGACATGAGGAAAACATAATGAGAGACACAACAAAGTAGAAAGTGGAGGTGGCTCAGGCGATTAAACACCTCCCTCCCACATCGGAAGTCCCAGGTTTGGTTCCCAGTTCCTCCTAAAGAAACATGGAAGACAAACAGACACAGCATGTGCAAACATCAAGGGGGTAGGGAGAAATAAATAAATAATATTTTTTAAAAATCTAATGTTTCTAAACTCTATTTTTAATATGTCTAAATTACAAAGTAGTGAAATCACCTCTGAGACTTTATTATATGGCTTCACACAATATTATGGAAATTTTGATTATATATATTTTGATTTTCTTCAACTTTATGTCCAGATACCTTAAATCTCTTTTATTGGAACAAGTATTCTGCAATAATAAAAATTATATATATATTATGGTAGGCAAGGGAGTAAAGAGTTTATTAAGAAACAAGATCAGAAAAACAGTATACAACCTTAGACATGGTTGTGGGTGTGCTACAGGGTGAGACGTGCTACAACATATTTTGAGATCAAGACAAGAACTTTATCTCCCAGCTTTTTAGTAAAAAGAAAACTTATTTTTTAAAACAAAAATACTTTATTTAAAATTATGTAGAGAAGAAAATGTTATTTTTCAAAACCTTTCGACTAGTCAAGCTTAGTGTAATGGAAAAAAAATTCCCATCCTTATCTGATTCTGGAGCCATCAAATTTCCATTTTATAATCAATTGGATAAACTTTTTTTCATTCTGCCTCTCAGAATTTTGTCCTTTTGAGGCAGGCAATCATCTCGGCCTCAGCAATATTGTTTCCCATTTAACAATCTATTTCAGTCTTATTCTTGGCAGTTAACAATGACCTCGTGTTGCTGACACATTTTTAGTGTATGTGTGGCTGTGTATGAAATATTGCTTTTTTTCTACACTGCTCTCCCCTTTGATCATCAACCTTGTCTTGTCTCCTACTCTTCTTTGCAACTCTAATTGTTTTTCTTCTTTGAAACCATCTGAAAAAAGCAGATCCTAAGAGAATATTCTCCCTTTCCATTCTTTGCTGGCAGTTTAGAAATTTTCCAATTTCTTGCTCCTTGAGTATTTTAGGTTTTGTTAAGATGTTTTTTTCTTCCCATCCAGGCTTGACTATTCAAGACATATGTCTACCCAATCATCCTCCACAGTAACATCCCAAGGCCCTTGGGTGCTATAGTGGGAAGAGCATGGGGTTTTTCATCAAAACACTTAATGTAAGTCATAAACATACTACTTCCTGGATAGATACCTTGGAAAAATTACTGAACCACTCTGGGTCTCTGTTTCTTCATATGTAAAATAGGGGTTATCATAACACCTAACTTTCAGGGTTGTTCAAAGGATTAAATGCATCAGTGTATATGCATGATGCTTTAGAAGTATAATGCAGTGATACTGATTTTTGTTCAGTTCAGTAAACATTTCATTAGTATCTAAATGGGTGGCAAACTCAAAGAACCACAGATAATATGAATGTATGCATCTGGCAGGGTTCCATGCATTAGGGAGTAGGGAGAGTATGTACGTGGAGAACTAGAGATCACAAACTTCTGAGAAACTGCCAAACTGTCTTCCACAGTGGCTGTACCATTTTATACTGACACCAGCAATCGATGAGTGCTCCAATTTCTCTTGCATCCTTTCTAACACTTTTTATTTTCTGTTTTTTTAAAATTATTATTATTATTTTAAATAATAGTCATTCTAGTGGGTGTGAAGTGGTATTTCATTGTGGTTTAGATTTGAATTTCCCTAATAGCTAATGATGTTGAGAATATTTTTGCGAGCTTTTTGGCCATTTGTATATCTTCTTTGGAAAGATGTCTACTCAAGCCTTTTGCCTGTTTTTTGTTTGGTTTGTTTTCATAGAAAAAGTATTTATTGTCTTAATACTGAATAAATGAAAAGTTTTACGTTTTTCAGAAGAGGAAGAACAAATAAAGACTCTCAGGCGGAAACCGCAGAAATCCTAAGATAGTCATCTGGACCAGAGGTTCAAATATAAGTACTACACATGCACTGTCGACCTTCTTTCCCCTTTAACTTTTAAACAGAAGCTCTGCAGTATGGGGCAGGGTTGGTAGAAGGGGGCACCCTTTGAGATGTCCTGGTGGTTCTTGGTATGCAGCTGTGTCTCGCTGGGGCTGGTCGGACCTGGTGAAGGAAGCATGCTGGGGTAGGGGCCTCTCCTGAAGCTGGCTGGCTCCTTCTAGGTCATGGGTTGTTGGGTCCCAGGGAAGCAGGTCTGGGTCTGGTTCCAATGTGCTGTGAGTCCTAGGGAAGTTTGTGTGTTGAAGGCAAGCCTAGCCTAGTAGCCCAAAAGCACTGGAAAGTAGTTGCCAGTTGAAATATGGGTTGTGTCCTAAATTGCCCGTTTTTAAATTGGGTTGTTTTTCTTTTTTCTGTTGAGTCATAGGATTTCTTTATGTATTCTGGATATTAAACCCTTATTGTATATACGGTTCCCAAACATTTTGTATATATGTATATATACCACATCGGTTGATGGACCAACAATTTTTAAAAATCCCTGTGTAGGTGAACAAAACAATAATTGTCCACGAACCAAATTTGCCCTAAAGACGTCCAGTTTGGTCTACTATATACCATGTACTATGGTAGGCTCTAGGAGTACATAAAATAAATACAGAGTCTGTGGCAGACTCTGTGATTCACTGCCCATGATACCCCTATGTAGTAGGTGGAATTATACAAACAAGAAAATACATGTTCTTAATCCAATTTCTGTGGGTGTAAACCCATTATAAATAGAAACTTTTGAAGATATTATTTTTAGTTAAGGTGTAGACACCTGAATAAGGATGACTCTTAATTCTATTACTGGGGACCTTAAAGAGAAGGAGAAAGCCAAAAGCAGGAGCAGAAGCTGAAGTTAGCTGGAAACTAGAAGAGAAAAGAGAGGACATTGCCATGTGATGGGAAAGTCAAGGAACTCCAAGGATTGCTATTTGGCCAAACCACTATCAACCCCAGGAGAAAACAAGTCTAAAGCATCTAAAACTGTGAGACAATAAATTCCTGTTGTTAAGGCAACTTATTGTATGGTATTTGTCATAGCAACCAGGAAACTAAGACAGCCTCCAAGAAATGAACTGCTGGCCCAGCTGCTGGGAGTCTTGTCAACAGAGAGACTTCAGGTGTCAGCCTCTTTAGGGATGGCTTCAACTGCGGAGCTGCCTTGCCCAAGGTCATGCCCCTTCCCCAGGTATCCCATATCCAATGACTGATTGAGGCAGGGGTATAAAGGCCTGGCCACCCCACTCCAATTTGGAACAACAATGAAAGGCCATTCTATTTCCAGAGTTCAATATGGCATGGCTGAGCAACTTAATGGGTCTGTATCGGGGCTTGACTTTTCCCTCAGCTCACTTCTGCGTCCTTCCACAGATGTTGATCACAAAGGCACTCCTGAATAAATATCTTGTATACCAAACTCCATCTCAGAATCTGGCTTCCTGTGGAATCCCATCTGCAACACAGTGCTTGAACTCATGGGGCAAACTGTATGAGAAGCCAAATAGATCATTTCTATACCATGGGATAAGTAATAGGACAGACATACACGCAAAAAGTTATGGGAATGGAAGAGAAGAGCATCTAACTCAAGTAGGGGGCTCAGGTTAAGGCTTCCTAGGGCAGATGATCTTGAGATGAAGATCATCTCTTTGAAGGTTTATTGGGCAATAACCAGATAAAAGGGCAAAACAACTATTCCAGGTAGAGGAAACACTGAAACAAACACTAAAAACAAGCAACACTGCTGAAGCAGATGGTGCAAAGAGAAGGTAGCGCCGTTGGGAGTGAGTTTCGGTCTTTCAGGTGCAAAGCTGCATGCACCTGCCCATCTGGCCCACAACGTGACCTCTCAAGACTGATACTGACTCAGAAAGAAGGCTGAAGGAGGAGGAAGAAAGAAAAAGAAGGAATGGCTGTTCCCCAGACTCCATCTCACTATGAACCAGTGACATGGAAATTGTACAGAGGCTTGGTTTGGGGATCATCATGGGGAGGACTTCAATTCAAGCAAGGACTGGAGGCTGGAATTGGCCCAGTGGTATCAGCAGGAACTGGTCTGGGGGGCACATCTGGACACACTGTCAGCTCTCTGTAGACCAGGATTAAATAAACTCCACATACAAGTGGTATTTTAATATACAGGAAGAGTGGGAAATTCTGGAAAAGAAGACTATGGAAAATTTTTTCTACTTATGTTATAGTGCATTTAAAGCTAAACAAAGTTTATGGTCCCCAAGTAGCAATGATTTGGAATAGAATTGAAAGTTCAGAAATTGATAGAGCAAGAAATTAAGGTGGTAATTTCAACCTTTTTTTAAAAAATCAAACAGCAGATGGTGCCCAAGGAACAGGTGTCCAGGGAGAACTTTCAGCAGTTTGGTACTGACAGTTTAAAATGTAAATTGGGGAATGACATGAGAGGAAGTTGGAGAGGAAAGTTATAACTTAAGAGCTTGGTCTTGATCCAGTAGATTACTGGAATTAAAGATTTTCCTCCTAACTCTTTGAACACTTGTTCTCTTTTTTGTCCAACAAGCTTTACATGTTGGTCCTTCACAGAGCCTATTTTCTTTCAATAGACATGACTTGAGAAACTTCATCTACTCTTATCATAATTCAAGATCTAGACATGAACATCCACTCAATATCTCCATCGGAATTGACTCCAGGCACCACAACTCAGTATATCCCAATTGAGTTCATTACCTAGATTCCCTACTCTAGTAATATTAGCACTATCCACCCAATTGCCTAAGCCAGAGTTCCAGACATCATCAGTCTTGATCCCTTTCTCTCCCTTACCCCGCAAGTTGAATCCTTCAATATGTCCTATAAATGATCCCACTTCAATATATTTGAATCACTTCATATTCATTGCTAACTCCTTAGTTCAGTGAAAGTTCTTATTAACTGGCTGACCTGCCTCCAGTCTTGCCCCTTACAAGTTCATCTGCCAAACAGCATAATCCTTCCAAAACATAAATGTGCTCATTTCGTGCCTTAGCTTAAAGTCATTCAGGGGTTACTCATTCTTGGAGGTTGAATCATATCCCCCAGAAAAGGCATATTCAGGTCCCAACCCCTGGTTCTGTGAGTGTGAACCCATTTATAAATAGGACTCTGAAGATGTTATTAAAGTGTGCACAGAATGAATGAGGGTGGGTCTTAATCCAATATTGCTCGAATCCTTTTAAGCAAAATTAATTGGACATGGAAAAGATAAGCCAGAGGGAGCAGAAAGAATCTGGAATTCAAAGGAACCTTGAAGAGAAAGGAGAAGATGTCGCCATGAGCACTGCCAAGAAATGGAAAAGTCAAGGACCAAGGATCACCGGCAGCCAGCACCAGAACACCATAGTTGTCAGAAAGCATTGCCTTACAGATGCCTCAACTTTGGACTTCTCCTGGCCTCAAAACCATGAGCCAATAAATTCCCATTGTTTAAGCCACCCCATTGTATGATATTTGTTTTAGCAGCTAGTAAACTATCTTCTGTCGGTTTGGTTTCTCTGGAGAACACTAACTGATAAAAGCTCTTTCTTGCTTTCAGAACTTGGAAACATCATAGCTGAAATATCTTTCCCTGCCTGTCTCTCCTCTCCTTCCTTTTACCTGGTTAACCCATTAGTCCTTCAGGGTTAAACATAGGTATTACTTTCTCCAGGGAGTTCTCTGACACTTTACCTCTATCATAGGTAAGTGTCTTGTTTAAAATTCTATCATTGCACTTATCAATCTATATTTACCTCTATCACAAGATTACAAATGAAGGCAGGGAACATATCTAATTAATTTCTGAATTTCCAATACTTAGCATAATATTTGGAATATAATTGTTCTCAATATATATTTTCTAAATAAATGAATGAATGAAACAGTTTTGATTTCTAAACACTATTACAGCAATGCGAGTCATAGCTTCAAGAGGAAGGATCATTAGAAAGATTACAGGAGTTAATTATGACCTTAATCATAAAATGGGAATAAAATGCAGGAAAAAAGGAAGCTAAATAGAAAAACACTTTGGAAGTAAAATTCAGGAGAACTGGTGATTGGATGCTGGGGTGAGGGAAAGTGTGTGGTCTGAAATGATTCTTTGAATTCTACTTGAGCACCAGGGATTATAATACATTAACTGTGATATATAATAAAGGAGGAGGGGCAGTTGAATAGGGGAGGGCATAAAGTTGATGAGAGTGATAAATTCATTCAGGGCATGGGAAACGGACGTGGCTCAAGAGGTTCGGCGTCCATCTACCATATGGAGAGACCAGGGTTCGATCCCTGGTACCTCCCGGTAAAAAAAAAAAAAAAAAAAGAAAAAATTCATTCAGGGCATGTGGAGAGTGAGGTGCCTATGGGAGATCCAGGTGGAGTTACTTGGAAATCAATATATGGAGTGAGTGCAGGAGTTTTCAATTCATAAATGAGATGGCCTGGAGGAATAGTTAATGTGAAAGGAGGTCAAGCACAGTGCCCTGGGAACACCAACTTTGTTTAGATTGTGCTGGATCTCTTCCTTCTGCCCCTCCAAATTCACTCTCCTCCTGCCCCAGGAGACCGACCCACATGGATTACACCAATGGGCTTCCTTGTTTCCGGGTTTTGTTTAGGTTTAGTTCATGAGGGAGACCAGCAAGTGGTGGAAGGGAGAGAAGAGAGTGAAACCTGCATATTTATTCCCGAGATCGCTCCCTACTTGATCCCTCTACCAAATATCATATAGCTCCTTTCAGGTAGACCTCTTCATACAACTACTTCTCTAGGTTCTAGTAACTGGACCTTGCTAGGGGTGGTAATGAAGCCCCAGAGTCACTAGCCTGGGGTACTGTCCCAAATCTTCCTGCTTTTCCGAAACCATTTGTAGCCATTTGGCAGTTTGATGTAATGAATTCCAAAAATGTATATTGGATTATGCTTGTAAACTGGTCTGCTAATCTGGGCATAATTAAGTTATGATTAGGGCATTGACTGGGCCATGTCAGTAGGGTGTCGAGCCCCACCCCTTGGTGGGTGGGGGAATCAAATATAAAAGGCAAGGCAAAAGACAGAGGGAGTAGTTTTTGAGTTCCAGTTTTGATGTTGGAGTTTTGATGTTAGAGGGAAGGCCCCATTAGAAGAGAAGCGAGCTGTTCACCTGATAGTCTACAGCTGACCTTGTGGAGGAAACAGAGGCACTGAGCCCAGAGAGAAATGCAGCCCCAGGAATAGAGGAACCAAGAAGCCTGAACCGTGGCAAATGTCGGCAGCTGTCTTGCTCCAACACGTGGCAATGGACTTTGGTGAGGGAAAAAACTTAAGCTTTATGGCCTGGAAACTGTGGACTTCTACCCCAAATAAATACCCTTTATAAAGACCAACACATTTCTGGTACTTCACATTAGCACCCCTTTGGCTGACTAATATACCATCATACTTTGTAAATGATCTTTTTATTAAACTTTCCTCAATTACCCCACTTGAAATTGCCACCTTATTCCTCCTAAAACCCTGAGTGATACACAAAGGATGCTAGGAAAGAAAAGATAGGCAAAGTAATCTGATAAATTAATTCTGTTAAACTTAGACTCAGTGGATTACTTTCCAAAATAAAATCTTCTCTGATAACTAAAGGAATAACTCTAATAGTAGAAATTTCAAGCACCTAGGATAAACAAGAAAGTGGTTGTTAACTAGGATGACTCTAATGGGAAATTAACTTGTGAATGCCCAAAGATTAGTTTCTAGGGAGGCACCTTCCAAAGCGATACAGAAGAGTACATATGAGTCACTTACAGGTTCTATGGTGATAAAGTTTTCTATTATGATAAACATTGTAAGAATTAATAATGGCAGGGGTTACAAATAGCTGGGTATAAAATACTGGTGGGTGGAGGGGGTTTATAAAAGGATTGCAGTCCAGCCTACTTAAAGGGCCCAACAGGTTGGCATCCAAACAGGAAAAGGAAATGCAGGAAGAGTAGAGGAAACTCAGTGTCTACTCCACTGGACCACAAATAAATAGTATTTAAATATTTTGTTGCATTAAAGGTGTTTTGTTTTTTTTTTTGGCATACATATATGATCTCATCATTATTTTTGAATATATTAAAGCTGGACACTGGCTTCTCTTGGGCTCTTCAAGTCATATAATACAGGCCACTGTTGACTCTGCCCCAGTTCTGTGATATCTCCTTCCATGTCTGTATCTTCTTGGTCATTTTTTTTTTACTACTCAGAGTTTATGATTCACTTTCTAAATGAAACTCCTAAACCACTCGACTCGAGGCAGATATTATTATAGCTACAACTCCTCAGGATCTTTATATTGCCACTTTATAGAAAGTGGACAGATTGCAAATTGAATTTGTTTTTCTGTGATTTAGCCAATCAACCCTGCCAAAATGCAGAGGGCAAAAATAGTGGGGGCCACTGAAGAACAATTAAAAGGCAATATGCTTAGAAAGAGACCTATTAGTAATGCAAATATGAAATAATTGTGATGTTACTATTAAGGTCATGAGAACTTAGTGTTAAACAAGCCATGAGAACTTTGCCCTGATTTTCCACAAAGAAAGGTAGCATACCTAGGACTATGGGTTGTTTGCCCTGCTTATCTCATGTCAACAAACTAAATCATATTGAAGAAAAATCCCAACTTGGAAATAACCCTCTCTTCTAACTTGCTTCTCAACTAACTTCTCCTATGATATCCCTGACAAAGTCACTTATTCACTCTTTCACCAGATACCAGTTGAGCACCTATGATTGCCAGATATCATTGTAGCCCCAAAGACAAAAGCATTTTGGTTGCTACTCCCAAGAAAATCACATGAAGCCTGACCTTGAATGATGACTTCATGACATAGTCATCATCAAGTTCTCTGGAAATGAAATCTGACTCCACATGATTTCCATTCTTTTTTCTTCCTTCAAAAGAGAAAATTCTGTTCTGTCCTTGAATATTTATAGGGAGTGATTATGCTTTCATGCCACCCACCCCAACAGTCAGTTTTAGGCATGATATCTATCCCATTAGGTTCAATCACTCCTCATATGCCTCCGTGTCCAGACCACCATGACCTTGGCCATCCTCCTTTATTCACATTCAAGTTTGTCAAAGCCCCTCTAAAAGCGAGGAGCCCAAGTGGAAGCTACACCCAAGACGTGCTCTATAATGATCTGGACACTGTGTTTTTTTACTTACATAGCTATAATTTTCTTGGTTTTTTAAAAACATCCCTGCCATTCTGTCATGTGCATATGGGCTTTGGAGACAGACCCACATTTGCCTTAATAGATAATTCTGTAATCTTGAGCAAGTTGCTCTCTGCTCCATAACTTCTTCATCTGTGAAATGATAATCATGATTTTCTCATGGATTTATTGTGAGGATGAAAATACATGATTTATGTAAAGCCATTTGCATAGGACCTGATACATAGTAGATACTCCAAAAAGTTAGCTAGTGCCATTTATATCACTTCTACTTTGACAAACATATCCATTGGTTGTTTTTCACATTAACTGCTGCCAAATTCAGTATTATCCATCCTGTAGATAACTGATTTTCCCCTGAAATCTATGACTTCATATGTTTTCATCTTATCTTCCCAGTTTATCGGCACTTTCTCTAAATTTTTATCCTATTGAGTCACCTGCAGATTTGAATATGTGACCTTTAAGCCCTCATTGAAGACACTGATAATGCTGTGATTAAAGAAGCACCAAGGACAAAGAGCCCCGAGATGTACCAGAAGACCTTCATCCAGGTTTATATCTATTTCCATTTTTCATCAGTTGTTTAATGAGTTGTGAATAGAGATTACTACATTGACATCTTACACACATTCCTTCATCTTATCCACAAGAACATCCTAAAGAGAAAAATCAGACTGATAAATTTGTCCCTGGCATTCTCCAGAACTATTTGACCGGGAATTGTGTTAAATAAGAAAATAATATTTGCTATGACAATGAATTTATGCTGGCTGTTTTTTCTCTATATTAGAGAAGTTGTAGGTTTACAGAAAAAGAATGCATAAAATTCAGTTCCCATATTCTTTCTTCCCTATTATTAAGACCTTGCATTAGTGTGGTATATCTGTTACAATTCATGAAAGAACATTTCTAAAATTGCACTATTAACTATAGTCCATCATTTACAATAGGGTTAACTGTTCTGTGTTGTACAGTCCTATAGATTAAAAAAAAGGTTTTATTCTAGTACCATATAGATGACCTAAAGGTTTCTCCTTTAACCACATTCTAATATATAATTCAGTGCTATTAATTATGTTCACAATGTTGTGCTACCATCACCACTATCCATTACCAAAACTTTTCCAACAACCCAAATAGAAACTCTGTACATTTAAGCATTAACTCCTCATTCCCTACTCCCATCCCCACCCCGGTAACCTATGTTCTAATTTCTAACTCTGAATTTGCTTATTCTAATTATTCCATGTCAGCGAGATCATACAATATTTGTCCTTTAGTGTGTGGCTTATTCCACTCAGCATTATGTCTTAAAAGTTAATCCATGTTGCATGTATCAGAACTTCATTCCTTTTTATAGCTAAATAATATTCCATTTTATGTATATGCCATTTTGTTTATCCACTCATCTGTTGATGGACAACTGGGTTGCTTTCATCTTCTGGCAATTGTGAATAAAGCCACTAGGAACACCAATGTTCATGCTGGCTCTTGATGCTCATTTTCTTTTCTAGTTATAAATCATCTCTCTAATAATCTGCAGTATTATTTTTCTTCCTTCTTCTTTGTGGGAAGAATAATGACTTCCTAAATATGTTCACCTCCTAATCCCCAGAAACCTATGACTATGTTACTTACATGACAAAGGGGACCTTATAGATGTATTTAAGGTTAAGGATCTTGAAATGGGGAGATTTTCCTGGATTATTTGAGTGGTCCAAACCTAATCACATGAATCCTTAAAAGCAGAAGGCCTTTCCCAGTTGTGATCAGAGGGAGACGTGAATACAGAAGAAGGGTCAAAGAGATGCAATGTCGCTGACTTTAAAGATGGAGGTCACAAGCTAAGGAATCAGAGTCACTTCCAGAAGGTGGAAAAGGCAAGGAGATTCTGATGGGTGTAAAATGGTATCTCATTGTAGTTTTGATTTGCATTTCCCTGATAGCAAGTGATGTTGAGCATTTTTTCATGTGCTTTTTAGCCATTTGTATTTCTTCCTTGGAGAAGTGTCTTTTCAGGTCACTTGCCCATTTTTTATATGGGTTGTTTGTCCTTTTATTTTCGAGGGGTAGGTAATCTAAGCACCTCTTGAAATATATCTATCTATATATATATATAAATAACATTTTTGTAAGCAAATACACATATATGCATATATATTTATATATCATTTTGCAAATGTTTGTATGTATTGTGAGAATTTTGATTTTTACCCATAATAAAAAAAAAATTAAAAAAAAAAAAGGCAAGGAGATAGATTCTGCACTAGAGCCTCCAGAAAAGAGCACAGTCCTGCCGACACCTTGATTTTAGCACAGTAAGACCTGTGTCAAAATTCTGATCTCCAGGGAAGCGGCTGTGGTTCAATCAGTAGGGCTCCCGTTTACCATATGGGAGGCCCCGGGTTTGGTTCCCAGGGCCTCCTGGTGAAGGCAAGCCTGCCCACACGGCGTGGTTAGCTGACCCAGCGAGCACAAGCAGCAAGGGGGGGGATAAATGAATAAATAAATAAATAAATCTTAAAAAAAAAAAAAAATTCTGATCTCCAGAAGTGTAAAATAATAATTTTTTAAAAGCCACTAGGTTTATACTAATTTGTTACAACAGCCTTAGGAAACTCACTTCTCTTCCACGTTCTCCTAATTCCTCCTCCTCTTCTCCCTCTTCCTCTTTTGTAAATGTATACTTTGAACGGACTCAGATTTTTCTTCAAATTCACTTTTGACCAATTGGGGCTTAATTTGGCCAAACACACAAACCAGTCTCAGATAAGTCTGTAAAGGTGAGTTGCAGAAAATAGTCAATTAATCTCATAATAATAAATTACCCTTATCTCTTCATTAATGCTGGTTGCAAAGAAATGTCTCCATAGCAAAACTTTGTTAGAATTGTTTTAATCACTATAAATACATAACTACATTTCTTAAAAAAACAAAAACAAAACAAAAAAACTCTAAAGTTCATCTAGTCTTCATTCCCTCACACCTCTGAGATGATTCACTACAATTATGTGTGATTTTACTGAAAATATTCTACCCGCATTCAACACAAGCAAAATGTACTTTCCAGTACATTTGTAAGCCAGAGCCCAATTCTATCACTGTTGGGGATTGAATCATGTCGCCCACAAAAGGCATGTTCAGCTCCCAACCCCTGGTCCTGTGGGTGTGAACCCATTTGTTTGTAGGACCTTTGAAGACATTATTAGTTAAGGTGTGCCCAGACTGAATGAGGGTGTGCCTTCATCCAATATGGATGAAGTCCTTATAAGCAAAGGAAATTGGAAAAAGGAAGAGAAGCTACGGGGAGCAGCCAGAAGCTGGAAGTCACTGAAACCTAGAAGAGAAAGGAGACGACATCACCAAGTATACTGCCATATGATAGAAAAGTCAAGGAACTCCAAAACTGCCAGCCAGCTAGAAGATACTGACCCTGGTGGAAAGCAAGTCTTCTAGCTTCTGAAACCATGAGCCAATAAATTTCTGTTGTTAAGCTAACCCATTGAATAGTATTTGTTTTAGCAGCTATGAAATAAAGATAGTCACGGAAGAGCTTTATGACTTTCAACAGCCACTTCTATCCCTCTGCTTCAGTTTTCATACCTGGAAAAATAAGGAGAGTAGAATAGATAATCTGTAAGGTCTCCTTCTACCTCTAAATTGCTGTGTTCTATCAGAGAACAGACCAAAAAAATCCCGTTTCTTTACTGAAGGACAACCTGAATGAAGTACAGTATTTAGTCCTTTGCTCATGCAAGTCCCTCTACGTGAAATACACTCTCCTTTATTTTCTCTTACCACTTACATCTACTTTGTTTTCAAGCCCCAAATCAAATACCACTCATGAAAACTTCCTTGATCACAGCATCAGGAGTTAATCTTGCTCCCCTGTAGGCTTAATCACACACTGAGTTATGACTTTTTTTTGTTGTAATGTCTTGCCACTCCAACAGGTGTGCATCTTCCCAGGGATGGGGACCATGCCCCATGCCATTTGCCAATAGCAGGTGTTAAGTAAATATCCCACTTTGTCTATTATAACCTAAGGGGTGCCTGACTCCTATCTGAAGCCTATCCTCTCCTTGTCTTCTGGATTCATCCTGTCCTGCCTCTCACAGACTTGATGACAACCATTTTCCCAGATGTCTCCATTTCCTCCAACTTCACCTCATCTACCAGCCAAAGCCCATCAGCTCAACTATCTCCCATTTAAATAAATTCCTCCCTTGGCCCCCATATCCAACTCTACCTACAGCCTTGGCTCACTGCCAAATTTCATGAAGGTATTTGTTGACTTTTCCACACTGATTGCCTCAACTTCATCATCTCCCACTCATGGTGCTTCTGCCCATTCCAGGTTAGCTTCCACTCCATCCCTCCAACTAAATGTACTTCCCCCAAGATTACCAATGTTCTCCAAGTCACCATTCCTAATGGACACTTATTATATTTATCTTCTAGGCAGCAGTTTATAGTATTGACCATGGCTTCCTTCTTGAGTAATCTTTTCCATGGCTTTCTATATTACACTTTTCATTCTCCTTCTCATTCAGAAGATGTTCCTTTAGTCTCCATTGCCAGCTCAACTTGTTTTTTTCACCTCTTAAATGATTATCTTCCTTAGAGTTACATTCTGGACCCTCTTGTGCATTCTGTCTACAGGGACTCCCTAGAGACTCTTTCTATCCCCAAGGCTCCCACTGTCAGCAACAGAATAAATAAGACAAGCACTGGCTTTGATCTCTAGAAGTTTATATTTTAATGTAAAGAGACAGACAATTGACAAGGAAAAATAATAAGATAATTTCAGATGGTGATAAATGCAATGAAAGGAAATAAGTAACTGAAAGGAGAGAGATTTTAAGAAGGGTGCTCAGGGAAGTCTCTGAGGAAGGTACATTTGAGCTGAGGAAAAGCACTGATAAACAATGAGCCTGTTCTGAGAAGAACTAAGGAAAAGGCAAAGAGAACTAATGGGTGAGAAGGTTATTAGATGGAAAATATTCTTCTGTCCACTGAGAGCACAAGGATAGGAATGGCAAGTGATGAGGTTGGCAGGGGTCAGGTAAAAAGGGCCTTCTAGGCCAAGGTAAAGAGTTAGATTTTAGTCTAAGTATAAACAACAGCCTTTTTAAACTGATCTTCCAGCATATACCATTCACTGCTACTGGAGTATTCTTTAAAATGCACATTCATCACTGCCCTGCTTAAATCTCCTTAATGGCTTCCCCATGCTCTTAGGATAGGTCCAAACCCATTAAAAGGACCTCCAAGGGCCAGTCATCCTTGGTGTAGTCATGGCCAATGTCCAGGCTCGCCCTTTGCCACTCTCCTTCTCTCTCTGCGTGAAAACCTCACTGCCACTGATTCAGGTCCTGGGACACAGCAGGCTCGTGGTAAACACTATACCAACCCTGTCTAACAGAAATATAATATGAACCACATATGTGATTTTAAATTTTAAATTTTATAGTGGTCACATTAAAAAGTAGAAAGAAATTTGTAATATTTTATTTAACCTAATATATCTACATGTAATCAATATAAAACATTATTGAGATATTATAGTGGTTTGAAGCTGTATGTACCCCCCACCAATAAACATGTTCTTAAATCTATCTTAAATCCATTCCTGTGAGTGTGAACCCACTGTAAATAGGACCTTTTGATGAGGTTACTTCAGTTAAGGTATGATGCCTCTTGTTCAGGATGGATTTTTTTTTTCAAAGATTTGTTTTATTTATTTATTTCTCCCCATCCCCTTGTTGTTTTTCACTTGCTATGTCTGTTTGTCTTCCTTGTTTCTTTAGGAGGCACTGGGAGCTGAACCCAGGACCTCTGATATGGGAGGGAGGTGCCTAATCACTTGAGCCACCTCTACTCCCTGCTTTGTTGTTTCTCTCATTATGTTTTTTCTTCTCGTGTCTCTTGTTGTGCCAGCTCACTGTCTTCTTTAGGAGGCACTGGGATCCAAACCAGCGACCTCCCATGTGGTAGGCCAGTCACCTGAGCCACAGCCGCTTCCCCAGGATGGATCTTAATCCACTTACTAGAGGTTCTTTATAAACAGAAGGAAGACAAAGAGAGAAAGCCATGAAGGAAGAAGCTGAAATCAACAAAACCCAGAAGAGAAGGGAGACCAGCAGATGCCACCATGTACCTTGCCATGTGACAGAGAAGCCAAGAAATACTGCAGCTGATCTTTTAGAAAAAAGCATCACCTTGATGATGCCTTGATTTGGACATTTTCACGGCCTTCAAACTCTAAGCTAATAAATCTCCATTGTTTAAGCCAACCTATTTCATGGTATTTGCTTGGAGCAATCTAGGAAACTAGAACAGATATTTTACCTTTTTTTTTTGTTTTTCCATTTTAAGTCTTTGAAATCCTGTGTGTGTTGCACTTACAGGACCTTTCAATTCAGACCAGCCCCATTTCAAGTGCTCAATAGTCACCTGCAGCTGGTGGCTACTGCACTGGACAAAGCAGACCTAGACCTTAGCACCTACTGTTCCCTGCCCTGACCTCATCTAACATCCTCACCAACCTCTTCCTCCTCACTTCACCAGATAATATCTACTTATTGCTCACAAATCAGGAAGGCCCTTCTTGAATCCCTGCACCAGGGAAAATCCCTGTGCTCTGGCTTCCTAAAGCACACTGTGCTTCTACTGCATAATCCTCACCATGCTTATAATTATTTGTTTTCTTTACCCCACTATACTCTCAAGAAGAGCAAGAACCATATCTGCTTTGTCCCAAGCTATATCTAGCCCAGTGTCTGGTACATAAAAGTTATTCAAGGCATCATTGATGAAACAAATTTAAGGCAGCTTTCAAAGCACAGTCGGATTTTCATTATTTGCTGTAGTTATGTTCTATAAAGTCACCGCTAAGACTGAATGAGCAAATACAGTCATACCTTGGTACCTGACTGCTTTGAAACTCATCAAATTTGGTACTCGATGCATTGTGAGGCAAAAATTTTGTCCCAGTACTTGTCGTTTCTTTGGTATTCCATGCGCAAGCTAGAACTAGTCCGTATAGGTTGCCTCATGACTTGCTACCCTTTCCAGCCAAAACAAAGGGTCACACATTAGTTACCCCGAAGCTCTTGCCCTGTGCACATCACATTGTGGTCTTATCTTAGCTTTTGTGGTCATTTTGTGTATTTTGCATTTTTTTTTCTCATCATGGGTCCTAAGAAAATGAGCAGTGATAGTGCTGAGCAGAAAAGAAAATTACTTTGCACCACCATTGAGCAAAAAAAAAGAAATAATAGAAATAATAGGTAAATATGAGAATCCGTGTTCACATCACTGATCTTGCTAGGGAATACGGTATGCCTAGAACAACGGTCTCCACCATCATTAAGAATAAAGAAGTGATAAAAAAGGCTGATGTTGCAAAAGGAGTTAAAGCAGTAACAAAGCAGTGTTCCCAAACACTCCAGGAAGTTGAAAAGCTCTTATTAATTTGGGTAAATGAGAAGCAATTAGTGGGCAACAGTGTATAGGAAGCCATGATATGTGAAAAAGCAAAAGTGTTGTATGCCAATCTTTTGAAAATCAAACTGGAACCGAGTGATGAGAGTATGAAAGTTTTTAAGGCCAGCAACGGCTAGTTTGATAATTTTAAAAAGAGGACTGGCATCCATAGTGTAGTGAGGCATGGCAAGGCAGCGAGTGCTAATAAAAAGGCTGCTGATGAATTCGTTAGTGAATTTCAAGACTACGTAGGGGCAGAGGGTTTTATTCCCCACCAGGTTTTTAACTGTAATGAGACTGGAGTTTTTTGGAAAAAAATGCCAAGTAGAACTTACATCACAAAAGAGGAGAAGGTATTACCAGGCCACAAACCAATGAAGGACAGGCTCACTCCACTGTTGTGTGGGAATGCTAGTGGGGACTTAAAACTCAAGCCTCTACTAGTCTATCATAGTGAAAACTCATGAGTTTTCAAGAAGCATAATGTCATAAAAAGCAAACTCCATGTGATGTGGAGGGCAAACAGCAAAGCTTGGGTCACGAAGCAATTTTTCACCAAGTGGATAAATGAAGTGTTTGGTCCCTCAGTGAAAAAATATTTGCTGGAGAAAGATTTCCCTCTGAAAGTTCTCCTACTTTTGGACATGTGCCTGCCCACCCTCCAGGCTTGGGGGATGACTTACCGGAGGAGTTCAGCTTCATCACTGTAAGGTCCCTGCCCCCCAACACTACTCCTCTTATCCAGGCCATGGACCAGCAGGTCATTTCAAACTTCAAAAAGTTGTACCCCAAGGCACTTTTCCAGAGGTGCTTTGAGATCCCCTCTGACACCCAGCTGACCCTCACAGAATTCTGGAAGGAGCATTTCAATATCCAGCACTGCCTTAACCTTATTAATAAGGCCTGGAACAAAGTCCATTAGAGGGCAATGAATTTGGCATAGAAGAATTTGTGGCCAGAAGCTGTGACTCAAAGAGACTTTGAAGGGTTTGAGGCTGCCCCCAAGCCTGCAGGTGCAGAGGGTAAGTTGTGCAGGATATTGGATATTTGGGCCAATCCATGGGTCTGGAGGTCGATGCTGCTGATGCTGAGGAGTAAGTGGAGGAACATGGTGAAGAGCTCAGCACTGAGAAGCTGCAGGAACTACAAAGAAGCAGCAACAAGAGGTGGCTAAAGAGATTCCTTCAGGTGAGGAAGAGATAAGGGAGGATGTCCCCAGTTCCTTGATAAAAGAAATGTGTGCAAAATGGGCAGAAGTTCAAAACTTTGTGGAGAAGTACCATCCAGACAAAGCTCTGACAAGCAGAAATGTGAATTTATTGAATAGCCAAATTCAAACTTTCGAGGAATTCTGGAAAGAAGACAGAAGCAGTCCTCACGGGATAAGTTTTTAGTGAAGGTGACAAAGAGTGTATCAGAGCCTGTGGTGCAAGCTGGAAAAAGGCAGGAAAGAGAAAGAACACCTGAAGTGCAAGTGCCCGATGTTCTATTGGAGGGGGACTCTCCTTCCAAGCACCACTCCATGTAACCTCTCCCCCACACCACTCTCCTCCCACCATTCCATTAGGCCATGGACTCGTCTCAGTACAGGTAAAGTGAAGTAAATACTAAATACCCAAATCTGTCATTTAATATGAAGTAAACCTTGAGTATTATTGTACTCATTTCAAAGATAAGACACTTGATACAAAATGTCTTGACAAAGGCAGAAAAGGTAATAGAGTGAACATTTATATAATTCAATATAATTCAATTATCAGCATTATTATTGAGTTTTATTTTTATTCCATTCCAGTATCCACAACTACTACCTATTGTATCTCTCTGGGTCCAATAAAGCTCAACAGATCTTGAAAAAGAGAAGCAGATCCAAAACACAAAAAATTCTTAGGGCCAATCTGCCCCCAACTCTTCCTCTTCTTTTGTCCCTACTTTTGGTCACTTGGGTAGCTGGAGAGGGGCCTCTGAAGAGAATCATCATTAATTCTGGTTTATTTTATGGTCACAAGAATCCAGGTACGAAAATGTAGTATCTACTAAAGGCATATTTTTAAAATCACTCAAATTTTTCTTATTTGATATTTTGATGGTACATTTTTACAAGCTTTTTACAAAAGTAATTTAGCAATATGAATCAAAAACCTCAAAAATGTGCATTCAAGGGAATAGCCTAGGAATACCACTTCTGTGAATACCTATTAAGGAAAGAATCATAAACATGGAAAATTTAAAGCATAAAGATGTTCATCACAATGTCATTTATAATAGCAAATAACTGTCATATGCATAAAAGGTAAAGTACTATTAATATGATTATGAAATGATATTTTCTAAGAAGTGGCCAACATCATCCTCATACCAAAGCCAAATAAAGATACCACAAGAAAAGAAAATTACAGACCAGTATCTCTTATGAAAACAGATGCAAAAATCATCAACAAAATACTAGAAAATGGAATCCAACAGCACACTAAAAGAATTTTATACCACGATCAGTGGAATTTATTCCAGCTATGCAATGGTGATTAACATAAGAAAACCAATTAATGCAACACACCACATTAAAAGAACGAAAGAAAAACACACACACAAGATCATCTCAATTGACACAGAAAAGGCATTTGATAAAAGTCCAGAACCACTTCGTGATGAAAACACTTAGAAAACTAGGAAGAGAGATTAAAATTGATTAAGGGCATATATGAAAAACCCACAACTAATATCCTACTTCATAGTGAAAGACTGAAAGCTTTTCCTCTAAGATCAGGAACAAGACAAGGATGCCCACTGTCACCACAAGTATTCAACATTGTACTAGAAGTTCTAACCAGGGCCATTAGGCAATAAAAGAAACAAAATGCATCTAAATCATAAAGGAAGAAGTAAAACTTTCCCTATTTGCAGATGACAGGACCCTATATACAGAAAATCCTGAAAAATTCACAACAAAGCTCCTAGAGCTAATAAATGAATTCAGCAAAGTGTCAGCATACAAGAAAAACACCCCAAAACCAGTAGTGTTTCTACACAGTAGTAATGAACAATCAGAAGAATAAATCAAGAAAATATTCTATTTACAATGCCCATTTACAATGTAATTAAAAGATATTCCATGTTCATGGATTGGAAGAATAAATATTATTAAGATGTCAATTCTACCCAAAGCCATTTATAGATTCAACAATCTTAATCAAAATTACAACAACCTTGTTTGGACAAATGGAAAAGCCAGTCATCAAATTTATTTGGAATAGGGGAGCAGATGTGGTTCAAGTGGTTGAGCACCTGCTTCCTACATGGGAGGTACCAGGTTCAGTCCTTGGTGCCTCCTAAAAACAAAGACAAACAACAAGCAAACAAATAAAAAAAAAAACAACTCAGGGGAGCTGATGTGGCTAGTGGTTGAGTGCTGGTTTCCCACACACGAGGTGCTGGGTTCAATCCCCAGCCCTGGTACCTCAAAAAAAGAATTTAAAAAAAAAAAAAAAAAGGAATGGTAAAGGGTCCCATATTGCCAAAGCCATTCTGAAAAAGAAGGATGAGGTTGGAGGACACACACTTCCTGATCTTAATACTTATTACAAAGCCACAGTAATCAAAATATCATGTACTGGCACAAGGACATACATACAGAAAAATGGAATAAAATTAAGAGCTCAGAAATCAACCTTCATGTTTATGGCCAACTGTTTTTTGACAAAGGGGCAAAGACCACACAATTGGGAAAGAACAGCTTCTTAAAAAAATAGTGCTGTGAAAACTGGATCTCCATTTGCAAAAGAATGAAAGTGGACCCCTATTTCACAACATATACAAGACTCAACTTAAAATGGATCAAAGACTTAAATATAAGAGCTAAAACTATAAAATTCCTAGAAGAAGATATAGGAAAGCATCTTCAGGACCTTATGTTAGGCAATGGTTTCTTAGACTTTACACCAAAAGCAAAGCAACAAAAGAAAAAATAGATAAACGGAACCTCATAAAAATTAAAAACTTTTGTGCATCAAAGGATTTTATCATCAAAGTAAAACGACAAACTATGCAATAGGAGAAAATATTTGGAAACAACATATCTGATAAGGGTTTAATATCCAGAATATATAAAGAAATCCTTCAACTCAACAACAAAAATACAAATAAACCAATTAAAAATTGGGCAAAATACCTGTATAGACATTCCTCCAAAGAAGAGATACAAATGGCCAAAAAGCACATGAAAAGATGCTCAACATCATTAGTCATTAGGGAAATGCAAATCAAAAGCACAATGAGATACCATTTCACACCCAGTAGAATTCTAGACTACTAATTTAAAAAATGGAAAATTACAAGTGTTGGGGAGGATGTGGAGAAATAGGAACACTCATTCATTGCCAGTGCAAGTGTAAAGTGATACAGTTGCTGTGGAAGACAGTTTGGCATTTCCCCAGAAATTTAAGTATAGAATTACCATATGATCTGGCAATCCTACTTCTAGTTATATGCCCAAAAGAACTGAAAGCAGGGACTAGAATAGATATTTGCACAATGGTGTTCCTAGCACTTTTATTCACAATTACCAAAATATGGAAGGAACCCTAGTGGCCATGAACTGATGAATGAATAAGCAAACTGCAATATGATATGCACAATGGAATATTATTCCTATTCTTGTAAAAAATGAAGTTCTGATTCATGCAACATGGATGAACCTTGAAGACATCATGTTGAAAAAAATAAGGCATACACAAAAAGACAAATATTGTATGATCTCACTGACATAAAGCAATTAGATTAAGCAAATTCATAGAGTCAGAATCTAGAATACAGGTTATCAGGGGATGGGGTAGGGCTAGAGAATAGGGAATTAAGGCTTAAAATGTACAGAGTCTGTATTTGAGATGATGGCTGGATTTTGATGATGAATGGTGGTGACAGTGGCACAACATTATGAACATAATTAGTGGCACTGAATTATATATTTGAATGTGGTTAAAAGGGGGAAACTTTAGGTTCTATATATGTTTCTATAACAAATTAAAAAAAAAAAAATCTATGGAACTGCACAACACAAACAGTAAACCCTAAATGTAGTGGTTTGAAGCTGTATGTACCCCAGAAAAATATGTTTATAAATTTAATCCATCCCTGTGGGTATAAACCCATTGTAAGTAGGGCCTTTTAAGGAGACTATTTCAGTTAAGGTGTGATTACCTCATTCAGGATTGGTCTTCATCCTATCTCTGGAGTCCTTCATAAATGGAATGAAGACAGAGAGAGGGAGAGAGAGAGAGCTGGAGGGTGGGGCGGGGGGAGGGGGGAGAGAGAGCAAGAGACAGCGAGAGAGAGAGAGAGAGAGAGAGCACACCACGAAAGCAAGAAGCTGAAATCAACAAAACCTGGAAGAGAAGGGAGGATCATCAGATGCCGCCATGTGCCTTGTCATGTGGCAGAGGTGCCAAGATCACCAGCAGCTGGTCTTCGGGAAGACAGGATAGCCTTGACGATGCCTTGATTTGACATTTTCTCAGCCTCAAAACTGTAAGCTAATAAATTGCCATTGTTCAAGTCAAACCATTTCATGGTATTTGCTTTAAGTGGCCTAGGAAACTAAAACACTAAGTAAACTATGTAATAATACAATTCTAAAATTGTGCTTTCATCAATTATAACAAATGTACCACACAATGCAAAGTGTTAGTAATAGGGTGGTACATGCAAACCCTTGTATTTTATGTATGATTTTTCCGTAAACCCCAATTTCTCTAATTAAAAACCAAACTACAACCACCACCACTACAAAAAACCACACACATACACACATTGAATGAGCAAAGGAATAAAATATACATTCCATAAAATTCAAACTCACTCTCCTCATCTTAAAAATATTCTGTAAACTAACCTAGTAAATGGTATAGTGCGTTCTTTCCTTAACTTCAATAATATATGGACCTCCTCTTTCAAGGAAACACATTTGCATGGAACCCTGGTGTCACCCTAAATTATTTTTATTATAATGTCATTTTAATATGTGTAAACATAAAACTGGATATAAAGTATTTTTACCTACAGATCTCACACAAGATAAAATTAATGCAAAGTTGCAGGTCAACAATTTAGATAACTCCTAAAATTCCCATTAGTAATTATAAATTAATAGGGTGACTGTAAAAAGGCCACCTGCACTCTGAATGCAGGCTGCTGTCTGTGTACAAGACCATCTGAGTTTGGTTTGTTTACCATGTGCTATGCACTGACTCAATGTTTCCACCATTTGTCTCTGTTTAAATTATGCAGAACCTTCATTTGTACATCCGGTGATGAAGTCATGTGGCCTTCACTTGGTGAGAACACAACATTCACACGGTAACTGCTTGTGTATTCTTCCTTCTTTTTTAAAAATCACTTACTTATGACAATTAAAGAGGCTCTTCCTGGAACCAACAAAATCTTAAACACAGACAAACATGCAGGTCCTTGAAGGCATGTGGCAGCTCTATGTTAAAAGCTGACCATCCCAATGAAACCAGTTATTTTATATCATTTATTATTACAGTCAAAATGAAAACACAACATTAAATTCGCATAGAGAACTTGAGTCCCCTTGAGAATATGACTGCTGAATTTCAAGGATCTTTAGGCCCTAATTTGAGAAATATGAAGTAAGAAAGGTCCTTGACTTGGAATTAGAGAAACCAAGATAAACATCCCAGCCCTGACACTTACAGCAGACCCAGGATGTTTACCTCATAGATCTGTGTCTTAGTTTCCTATGACTGCTGTAACAAAATACCACAAACTAGATGGCTTAAAACCACAGTAATTTAGTGTTCCAAGGTTCTAGAGGCAGAAATCTGATATCAAGGTGTTGGCGGAGTCACGCTCCCTCTTAAACCAGTAGAAGAGAATCTGTCCCATGTCTCTTTCCTGGCTTGCCGGCAATCCACCGCGTTGTCTGTCCCAGTTATCGCGTGGTGTTCTTCTACCCATCCGTCTTTGTCCAAGATTTCCTCTTTTTATAAGAACACTAGTCACATGGTATTAATGGCACACCCTAATCCTGTATGACTTTGTTTTTACTTGCCTAATTCCATCTGTAATGACCCTGTTTCCAAATAACTTCAGTTTCTGAGGTACTGGGGATTTGAATTTCAACCTATCCTTTGTGGGGGACACAATTCAATTCACAGCAATTTGTTAGAAAGCTTAAATAAAATCATTGTGCTAACATTAGTTGTGAAATTATCTTTATAGCATGTTAGAAGATGCCTTCGCCAGGTATGAGAGCAAGTGATGGGCTTACATTTATTGGGGAACATAGTCCCAGGGAAGCAGGAGTGAAGAAGAGGGGAATGGGCTGTTGTTGAGTAATTATACAGTCCAACCTTGCTTTTCCCCTTTCTGGATGCACAATTTATTAATACAACTAGAAAAATACTACTCTACAATGCTACATTTAAAGTATATCCTGAATTATACTGTTTTTAAAAGAAAACCAAACCCTCCCCCCAAATTCTTCCTATAAATAGAAAATGTAAAACCTATTCTTTTTTTAAAAAACACTAATAAATGTAAACTTTGAGAAGATGCATACACGTAAATTGTAGTAACTCCACTATCCTGACAGCCATTTTCATTTTTGATGACCTACCAATTCTTCTACATATTCAACAGACACAATCATAGGGTTACATACCATAATCCACAGCTCAATGCGATTACAATTCCCACACCATCCAATTCCACCCTAATAATTACTCCAAACTTGAGCACAGAAGACAAATAAGCCCCCAAATTCAGCACCTTTGGATGGCAGGAAAAGTTGAGCAAAAAAAAAATGTCCCTGTTCTTCCCAAAGAGACAGCCCTAAGCAACTAGGTCTGCTTCAGAAGTCTCAAATTTTCATTTAGCAATCACAATGTTGTAATCATATTGCAGCTTTCAAATTGCTAATGCAAACATTGCTTCTTTTGGTATTCCTGCAATGTTTGCACTTAAGAGAAAATTGTTTTAATTTACCTTGAGGAAAGAAGTTTACTTAAACCAAAGCAAGGTAGGAAGGAAACAGATATCTGTGGAACAATAATTTTTATTTTATTTTATTTTTTTAGGAGGTACCAGGGATCAAACCTGGGACTTCATACATGGGAAGCAGGTGCTCAACCACTGAGCTACATCTGCTCCCCGCTTCTATTCTTTTTTTTTTTTTTTACCAGGAGGTCCCGGGGATCGAACCCGGGTCCCTCCATATGGGAGACGGACGCCCAACCAGTTGAGCCACATCCGACCCAACCCTTCTATTCTTAAAGGCTATTTTTTTGTGGTTGTTTTAGTATAGTCATACCACCGATTATGGTCATGTGTACATGAAAGTGTATTTGCTAAAACCAGGCTCCTGATTTAAAATGCAAAACTCTAGAAATGCAGACTGAATGCATATATATAAGCACCGTGTCTATATGAATGGCCCTAATCAAGCCAAAATCCTGTATAAACAAATGAATGTACGAATAAATAAATCCGATTTTGGAATAAGCTAAAAAGAAATAAAATGTATGATGTGGCTCTAAGTGCCCTTGGCTCACCATGATTGTTAATCTTATGTGACCTCTAAAAGCTAAATAGAGGGAAAAGTATCAATAAGCCTGCACTCTGTCCCATCATTCTTTCTACCAGCAATTTTGTAATTTCCACTTGTCACTTCCAGGCTCTGTGCCTATTCTTAGACATTCAATAACCCCTATTATAAGCACTGCATGTTAGGCATGAATTAATGAACAGTAATATCCGGGTTGCTGGCAACATATTGCTGGCAGGTAGAGTCAGGAGAGATGGGTGGTGGAGAGAAGGGGTATTGTGAGATGTCACGTAAGACAATATCATGGTGTTGAGTAAATGGGTGATCTATGCGCTCTTCAGACCCCAATCAAGAAAGGGTTCAACCTTCCCAGAGGGCTTCAAACATTCCCCCCACCATCACAACCCTTGGAAAAGCAGCCACTGGAGCCAAACAACAATGGACTCCCTCGAGCTCCAAGGTATGCAGCCTGAGTTTCTACAGATCAGAAGCCCCAGTGAACACAGCTGTTCCAAAGAATGAACAAAGGCAAGACACAGAAATAGGAGCCTCAAGGTAAAAAGGGAACGTCTCAGCTCACACCAAACCAAATAAGACCAAAACAAGGGGGAGCATGCAAAAGAGAATCCAGTGCAAACAAGCATAGGAAATTACCTTCACTGTACTAATTTGTAATAGCCACTGCCTCCTTAGGGAGGAGGGCCAGGAGGTGAATATAAGAATCTACTGATATATATATATATCTATGAGTGTAAACTACTAGGGATTTAGTCTCTGTTAGAGTGTACATCAGTTATTTTCAACATACTTTGTCCTCTTTGGCATCTCACATTAAATTAATTAATTAAATTAATAAATGAACAAATGACCCCCCAAATTTTTGCCATATATGCATATCTGGATTAGTTTTTAATTTTTACTGTGGTTAACATATAGACAACACAAAATTTCTCATTTTGTGTTTCCATGTGTACAACTGTTTGATATAAATTACATTCACAGTATTTGTATTACTATCACCATCATTACCAAAATTTTAATCACCCCAAACAGAAATTCTGTATCCATCAAGCAATAACTCCCCATTCCCACCCTTACCCACCCCAGGCCCTGGTAAACTTTACTCTCTGTCTCTATGTATTTATTCATTCTAGGTATTTCATCTGAGTGAGATCATATATCTGTCCTTTTGGGTCTACCTTATTTCACTCAATAGTATGTCTTTAAGGTTCAACCATGTTGTAGCATGTATCAGAACTTCATTCCTTTTATTTACAGCTGAATACCATTCCCTTGTGTATATATACCACATTTCATTCATTCATTCATTCATTCATTCATTCATTCGTTGATGGTCACTTGGGTTGCTTCCACTTTTTGGCTACTGTGAGCAATGCTGCTATGAATATTGGTGTGTCGATTAGGTTTTTGATTTCTGACTTCTGAATCAAGACTCTGGTTGCCAAGATGGTCAAATCAGTAAGAAACATTTCTCAGGTCTGTGTGTGATATAGTACATATTTATGGTGGCTATCTCCTATTTTACTTGCCAAGAATCCATGCCTCCTTCTGGGAAAGAAATCCCTTCTTGGAGTTGCTCCCTTCCACATTCCAATCATGTGGTTGAAGAGGGTAGGATTAACGTGTTGTAGGACCCTGTCCCACAGACTACTGTTGACTGGTCTAGGAGAGGGGCCCTGCCTAAAGCCAGCACAATCAGTACACCCCCCAATATTTGTTCCAGCCAGAATTAAGTAGAGTCAGTCCAATTTCAGTTTTAACCCACAATGTGTGAAACTCAAGATCTGCCATGAGAAAGAATGATTTGGACAAACCATAAGGAGCAGCAATGGAGACACAGGGAGGGGAATCCTAGTAGAACTTGGGCCCCTGTTTCCAGTTTTTGTTTGTTTGTTTTTAATTTCTAGCCATTTCCTTGTCTTCCCACAGACTGACTATAAAATTTTTTTTTTTTGCAAATCCTTTATTTATTTATTTTTTTAAATCTTAAACCATTTACCAAGTTTTTGGTTCAAATTGTATAGCATAAGTTAAACTTGAAATTGCATTCTATTAACCAATATGAGTAAATTTCTATAAGCATAGTTATGTTGAAATAAACTTTTTTTTTTATGATTCAATAAACTTTTTTTTTTTTTTTAAGATACTTAAATGTTACACAAAAAATATAGGGATTCCCATACGACCCACCTCCCACACCTCCCACAACCTCCCACATAAAGATCCTTCATTAGAGTGGCACATTAATCGCAATTGATAACACATCCTGGGGCTTTTCCATTAAGCATGGACCATAGTTCACATTGTAGACCACACTCTCTCTCACACAGTTCTGCATGTTATATGATGGTATAAAATGGCCTATATCTGTCATTGCAATGTCACTCAGGACAATTCCCAAGTCCTGAAAAAGCGCCCGTATTAAAACTGCTTTCCCTCTCCCTGTCCCCAGAGCCTCCAGTGGCCACTGGCTCCACATCAATGTTGTAATTTCTTCCATTGCTTGAATCACAATATGTCTACAGTAGAATACCAGTAAGTCCACGCTAATCCATAGATCTTCCCCCAATCATGAGGAGCCCACAGACTGACTTTTAATCTCCTCTTCAATTGTTTGACATATCCCAGTATCCTCTTAAAAAATTCCTAGCTTTTTCCTAAAGGAATTCAATATGGGTTTCAGTTGTAGGCAGACAAGGGTATCCTGAATAAAACAATATACTGTTACTTTCTCATTCCTCAAAGGATGAACATGAAAATGGACAATAGCTAAAGGACTGTGGAGTGATCCCCAGTTATACCTTTATTTGCGCTAACCTTAATAGGTGGCTTACCACAAAGTTAGCCTCAAGGCTTAGGTTGATATCAAAGTGAAAAAAAAAATCTCAGTTTTCACATTTTTGCTTTTCAGTAATGAAAGGACAACACTATGGGAAACAGTGGGGAAAAGTGAGGCTTTTCAAAGAGGTCTTCATTGTTTTACTTTTTTATTATTATATATATTTTAAATCCTTGGCTTGTAAACCCTTTGCTCCATAGGCATTGCAGCTGGGAAGCCATGGGTGGTTCTAACTCCACGAGGATGGCTGGAAATACTTGCCTCCTGGTCATTGCCCCCAACTAAACAGGGTCCAAGGCTAGGAGAAATCAAAGGAGTTATCTTTACAAAACAGGCTTTTGCATTTTTTTGCTTGCTGTGCAAGGACATTATAGGACTGTCTGGCTAGAAGCTGGATGTCTGAATCAACTGTAGTTAAGAAGGGAATGGTGATCAAAGATCCTTCTGCTTCACCAGGAGAAACAATATCTGTTCTGTTCTGACCAGGGTCCCACACAGGGAGATGAAGACTCAGGCAGTAAAGTAACAAGAGGGAAATGTGCTACTGAGCAACTCGAGGGAAGTTGTGAACATCTCCTCTCCTGCTGTCCCTCAGCTTGTGCTGCCTTGGGTTGGACCAGGCGTGGCTGTTTCTTTTGGAGTTCTAAATCTGGCTAGAGAGCAGATGCCTGACTCCTTCCAGCTGTTTTGTCTGGGGACAGAGCTTCAAGCTCAACCATAAACCCATTACCTTTGTTTCAGGGATCCCACCCAGGTGAGACAGAGAGCCCAGCAGTTAATGCAAGAAAGGCTTAGAGAGAATAGATGCTGAAAACTTATTCTGAGGTCATCTGAGAGCTAATCCAGCCTTGTCCAGAGTAACTCACTAATGAATTTATTTATGATGTTAAAAAGGAAGTGCTGATTGGACTGGGCTAGGCAGAGGCCAATGTTGATAATTAGTGGTGGGGATGGAAGCTCAATTAGAATAAGGAAGGGGAGGGATGAAGTACTCCCAGGAAAAGAAAAACATCTGTCTCAGGAACTTTGCTGTTAAGGGGACAAGGGGGAAATGGGGCATTAGTAGTGGAGGAATATGCAGTTAAGTGAGGACATTTCTTCATTTTTAAGATGCATGATATTTGAGCAAGTTACTGTATTGATGAGAAAGATCCAGACCAATAGACATCAATATTACCTAGCAACGTAGTTCATGAGACATACTCTTTGTGGTATGCTCTTCCTAGATGTCTATTCACATGAAAAAATAATTATTACCCAATCACTATTATATAGGGTTATACCAAAGAGCTTTCCTTTGATATTATTTGATCACTGGTGAGGCTGAATATATTTGTGGCTGTGTTTGCCATTTACTTCCTCTACCACTCTTTCTGTTCACATCCTTTGCTTTTGAGGTCTGATTGTTTTTATTCTTGTTTTTTATTGCAGTCATTCAAATAAAGAATTGCAGTTTTTTTCACCAACAATGCCATTTGCCATTTAATTATTTTATGTATGTATAGAGGTATATGGGAGAAATGTGTAAAAGTTTATAAATTTTTGTGGCCAAAAATTATTTTTTTACTTTTCAAATATAGAAAGTTTTTCTGCAACAAAACAAAACAAAATCCCTCTGCTTAGCTCGCAATGTCCCCTGCTGCCACCCACCAACAAACCCACCTCCAAATGAGAGTAGAGACATCATTCCCCATCTGACTCAGTACAGCCTTTGATTCTCTCCTTGAAGAATGGATTTGGGGAGCAGAAAGTCTTTGGTTGCTTGGTTTCTCGAAGGAAACATCAATACAGCATAGCACTGTCATCAATATCCCCACCATGTGGGTGATTGGGAGATAATGGGGATAAGACAGCACCATCCAAGGTGCCTGAAGACAAATTAAGACTTGATCAGCCCAGCATTGTCATTGCCCAGCCCCTCAATCTGGCAACTAACAACAGAGAAGCAAACCCACAGTGAATGAGTCTGGTCCATACATGGGACGAGCTGGGGTTGGGCAGGACAAGCATGGCTCTACCAGCTGCTGTTGCTTGTGGAACAAACTATTTGTATAAAAAAGAAAATCTGAAACCTTCACCACCTCGATCCAGACCACACCGTATCACACACGCACGCGCGTGCACACACACATAATCTCCTACACACAGGCCTTCCCCCACTATTTCATCCAGTGACGAAGAGCAAAAACATTGCAATTAAGTGATTGTTGCCCCTTCTTTCTCTTTTCTCATGAGCATTGGCTTTAGTCTGAACATCAGCCTGCTGCTAGTCAAATGAAATCTAGAAGGTTTGATTTTTAGTTATTATGTGTGTGTGGTCCTTAACAAACACATATTAAAAATCACAGAAAATTAAAAAAAAGGGGGGGGTGCGGATGTGGCTCAAATGGTTGGGCGTCCGTCTCCCATATGGAGGGACCTGGGTTCAATTCCCAGAACCTCCCAGTAAAATTTGAAAAATAAAAAAAATTTAAAAATCACAGAAACAAATACCCAGTAACAAACCCCCTCACAAGTGGGCTTGCTCTTCTATATCTTGGCATAAAGGATCACACCCACACAAAGAGAGCTTCGTTTGGGGTTACACAAGTTAGGCTAATTAAGTTCATCAAGTGAGGATGGGATGGATTTGTTTTTTTTTTTCCTAATCATTAAAAAATACTTTCGCTGAGCATGAAAATCAGTGAAAGTGGTTTATTACCTGAACAGTTTTCAGATCTACTGTTCATTTATTTATTTATTTTTACCGGGAGGTCCCGGGGATCGAACCCCGGTCCCTCCATATGGTAGATGGATGCTGAACCTCTTGAGTCACATCCGTTTCCCTACTGTTTATTTCTTAGTCAAAGATTATTGTACAGTATTTGGGCAGCATCCTGTGGATTATTTTGCAAATGGGCTTTCATGTATGTTAACTGACCTTTTTTAAAATCCAGAATTTATAGGGCCGGGTGGACATTGTTCCCTTTACAGCATCTCCTGAGGATGCAATGACAATGATGAAATTGCTTAAAGTATTTCTGGATCCTCCGTTAACACTTCCTGCAGAAAGAGCATGTGATTTAATGTGAATCAGATCTGGGTTTGAATTCTCTCTTTGCCGCTCATTTGCTACTTTATCTGATAATTAACTCCTCAGCCGGTTCTTTCATCCATAAAATGGGGAGACTAATACCTACCTTTCAGGGCTGTTGAGAGCTTTAAAGGAGATGGCTGGTGTGACGCACTGGTATAGCATTGGAAACATAAAGGCTAAATAAATAGTTATTCTAAAACTGCTGGCAATGCTCTTTTAAATATCCTCAGTGTTTACAATCTTGGTTTTCGGGATATTTTAAATGGCCTACATTTATTCAAAGCTCATCCCATGGGAAAGGCGATCGAGCTGGTTTAGGTCAGAAACAATGTTTCTCTCTCACTTAATGAGACTGTTTTTTTTAATGTTACTTGAAAATTGGTTCTAAAGGAGATTCCCAAAGAAAATTTCCAAAAGGGGCTGCCACGGCCTTCGGTGGTGATTATTAGCCTCCACTCTGAGTCTACATAGCTTTATCTACTACTGTGCCTCTATTCCATGGATAGTCTCAGCTCCAAAGTCAATCCCAACCATGGCTGCTTGACCCACCATCCATTTAGAAGCTAGCACGGAAGTCGCCTCCCGAGACCTGGTTTCAGGTAACATAGTTCTGAAAGCTGGACTCCAGTTAGTCCCTGAATCACTCTGCTGACAAATAGGCCAGGTGCCCAAGAATGACAAGTGTTACCCTCTTAAGAAACTGCTCTTACCTTCAGCTTACAATACTGGCCAGGTTCATTCAACTGGACCCTTCCCAACTCCCCAGTCCTGATGAACTACCGTGCTGAGTCCTCTCTATTTGCTTGGCTCTCCTATGTTCACCAATTCTCCTTCTATTTGAAATATCTCCTGCTATACAGGGAGAGAACTCTTGTGTGGAAATTAACTCATGTTTCTGGAAGCAATAGAATCAAACTCTGGCTGGTTTCAATACTAGGGGCTGGGGTCAGGGTAGGGAATGGGGAGTTAATTCTTAAATTGCACAGGGTTTCTATTTAGGTTAAAGGAAAAGTTTTGGTAATGGATGGTGATGATGGTAGTACAACATTGTGAACATAATTAACAGCACTGAATTATATATTTGAATGTGGATAAAAGGGGAAATTTTATGTTGTATATATGTTATTAGAATAAAAATTTAAAAAATAAAACATAGGACTGTACCAAAACACCAACAATGAACCCTATTGTAAATGAGGGACTATAGTTAACAGCACAATGATAAAAATGTTCTTTCATGAATTGTAACAAATCTACCACACTAATGCAAGGTGTTAATAACAGGGTGATATATGGGAATTCTGGATTTTCTGCATGATTTTTCTGTAAACCTATAATTTCTTTAATTTAAAAACTAGTTTTACTAAAAGATAATGGGACTTGATAGAAGAGCAGGGAAGGCTAGACAACCAGGATCAATAAATGGGCAGGAATAAAAGAAACTTGATACTGACCAGAGACAGAGCCAACATCTTGCTAGAACCCCTCTGGTGAGGACACTGCTGCCACCACCACTGAATTCTGGATCCCATGGCTCAAACTACCACCTCAGCTCCATTCATTAGATCTGCCTCTGTCATGATAGGTCCCAAATGTACCCTCCATTGTGCCTGCTGCTTTGCATATACAGCTCCTACCACTAAATCTGGAGGGGGGTCAATTTGATTGGTCTATCCCAGGTCATATGCCAATACCCTAGCTGCAAGGGACTCTGGGAAAGTATCTGGCTTCTATAACATGTGGCTAAAAACCAAGTATTCACTCTAGGTGTGTGGCAACTGATTATCCACAAATGTGGCCTTATATGCTGTGTCTGCTTTGGAGAGGACGTGCATTTCAATGTAATAAGCTTTGGCACACTGGAATTTTTAAAATTTGGAACACTTTTCTGGAAAGACATAAAAGAGGTTCAACCATTAATCTTGGTGTTTTACTCTTCAGAATCTATAATTAGGAAATAATGTAAAACAGACTAAGATTTCTTCAAAAACATGTTTGTTGCATTTTTATTTACTATTACAAACAACTGGGAAAAAACCTAAATGTTCATCAGAAGATGATTGTTTGCAGAATTATGGTATATTCACATCATGATACATTATACAGACATCAAAAGTTACAATTACCTTAATTTTAAAGAGTAAAAATATAAAAAGCACGGGAAAGGGCTGTGGCTCAATCAGTAGGGCTCCCATTTACCATATGGGAGGCCCCGGGTTCGGTTCCCAGGGCCTCCTGGTGAAGGCAAGCCCTCCCGCACGGCGTGGTTAGCTGACCCAGCGAGCACAAGCAGCAAGGGGGGGATAAATGAATAAATAAATAAATAATCTTAAAAAAAAAAAAAATTTCAAAAAAATATATATAAAAAGCAGGATATAAAATGCTTACATAAAAGACAAAATTACATACAGAATTGTCTCAACCATGTAAAAATACTGACATATAGATACGTAGATAAATAGGAATTGATAAACCATGCTTACCACTGGAGGAGATTATAAAAATATTGGGGGAAGTGGATGTAGCTCAAGCAGTTGGGTGGCAGCCTATCACATGGGAGGTCTCGTGCTTAGTTCCCCATGCCTCCTAAAGAAGACAAGCAAGATGGTGAGCTGATGCAACAAGATGACGATGCAACAAGATGATGACAAACAGACATAAAGAGCAGACAGCAAGCACAAAACAATGGGGGTGGGATGTAGAAATAAATAAATAAATAAAATCTTAAAAAAATAAAAAAGTATTGGGTATTTTCTTATTTCAACCTTCTGCATTTTTCAGATTCTTATTACAAAGGGGATGTAATGCCTGTATTTCTTACACATTATTAAGAACAATTTTTAAAAATACCTATTTTATGTCCTTAAGGCCATTCCTGATATAAAAGTCTATCAACTAAGCTAGCTTATTCTAGAATTAAAAAGACTAAGAACCATGCAGCCAAATGCAATGACACACAGTTGTAAAAGTCATTTTATGGACAACTGGGGGCATTTGAATGTGAGCTGGATATTAGATGATATTAGGGAATTACTTTTGGAGTTTCATGCTAAAGAATTAGTTTGAACAGTCACCATATCTTTAATTTAATTTTAAAAGGTCAGCAAAAAATATGTAAAGGAAATCTGGCAAAATATTAAGAAGAGAGACATAAAATATTCAAAAAAGTTGAAAGTAATTGGATGGGAAAAGGCAAAGGATGGGGACAAAAAGGATGCAAATATTAACCAGAGGAAAGATGGTGTTATTATTTTAATATCAAAGTAGTCTTTAAAGCAAAAAGTACCTCTAGAGATAGACACTTCATTATGAGTAAAAGGTTACATTCACCAGAAGATATAACAATTCTAAATTTATATTTACTATCTTATCCTCAAAATACATAGAGCAAAAACTGAAGAAAAAATTAATCCATATTTATAGTGAGAACTTTTAACACATTTCTCTAAGTGATAGAAGAATAAAACAGTAAAAAATTTTTTTTAAAAAGCACATCAATAAAAATACAGAAGATGTGAACAAAATTAACAAACTTGACATAATTGACAAAGAACACTTCCCACCAAAACAGAAATCGCATCCATTTCCAGGGTACTTGGAACATTTATAAAATTGACACATGCTGGCCACAAAAGCAAGTCGCAGCTTTCTCACAGGACAGAAATCATGTAGAACATATTCCTTGGCCGTTGTAGAATTATGCATAAAATATGAATAGACGTATAGATACCATAAGCAAAAAAAAACAACAAAAAGTGCCCCCCCCCAAAAAAAACCAACTAGAAAATTCATGAATATTTGGAGATTGAGCAATACAATTCTAAATATCTTGTGGTACAAAGAGGAAATAATGAAGGACATTAGAAAATATTTTTAAAACTGAAAAGGGAAGTGGCTATGGCTCAACTGGTTGGGCTCCCATTTACCATATGGGAGGCCTGGTGAAAGGGCTGCTGTGGCGCAGAGAGGTCAGGGCCCCAAGCAGCGTGGAGGTGGCGCAGAGAGCTGGCGCAACAAAGGGAGACAAACAGCAAAGGGGGGATACATAAATAAATAAATAACTGAATGATAAAGAATAAATTAGGGAAGCAGACATAGCTTGAGTGGTTGAGAGCCTGCCTCCCACATACAAGGTCCTGGGTTTGATCCCCAGTACTCCTAAAGACAAAACAAACAAATGAAAAAACCAACTCTCATTGGGAAGTGGACGTAGTTCAGTGGTTGAGCACCTTCTTCCCATATATGAGATCCTGGGTTCATTCCCTGGTATCTCCTTTAAAAAAAAAAAAAAGGAATAAATTATCTCCTCTGGGATGTTTTATCCCACATTCCTAACTTGGCTAAGCCAAGGATAGTTTCTGTTTAAAATAACAATACTTTTCTTATCCAAAAAAGAGCTATATGTGACCAAGTGGGGAAAAAACCAAGGTCAACCTTCAGAAATACCAATTCTAACTTCTTCAATAACAAGGGCCAATCTTTGGGTGAGTCTTTAATTTGGCCAATGCTACACAATTTGAGCAAGAAACTTAGTCCAGCTAAGAGGTTCTAATGCATCTTCAATATGCACGTGAAAGTGCTAATTCAGGTTCATTAACCAGTGTCTTCCTGTTGGAGTGGAGAGCAGGAAATAAATAAAGTCTTCAGGCTGACTGACAACACATGACAATACAGGAAATGTCACCCAAAGCAGACAAAATATGACAGATGAGGAAATAGACTCAAAGAACTTTAATCAAGCATTTTAGTAACCTGCACCATAAGGAAAGAGTTCCTTGGTCAGGGATTTAGAAAGGAGACATTTGATGTCTCTTTTAGAAAGGCCGCACATTTCCAGCAAAAGAAGTTTGTTCTGCCATCAGAAGCCCTAACTGGGCTCCCCCAATTGATTATTCGGTGACCTTGAGCAAGGTGTCAGGCACATTTGAGCTCCATGTAAGAGGACGTATAGCAAATGAAATAACGACTGCGAATGTGCTTGGTAAACTGTAAAGGGCTGCATGTTACTGTCACTGAGGACTGTGACACAGCTCTGTCCCAGACAAACATTTACTGAGGTCATGGCATAAGAACAAACACTCCTGGAAGGCTTTCAAAGTAACCAACTTAGAAACCGAATATTCCTCACTTCCATACACTACCCTGCCCCTCTTCAAGTTCGATTTTTTGTAAATTGCACTGTAATAAGAATAACAGCAACTGTATATTTGGTACTTACAAGGCAACAGACGGTGCTGTGTACTTTACACATAGCAATGCTAATTTCTAATTCTCATTAACAATACGTCAAGGTAGAGGGTCTTCATATTGCTCAGTTGAGGACACCAGGGACAGAGAATGGGGTGACATTTAATCCTGGGGTCAGGGTGAGAGGGTGGCAAGGATGAGGAGTAGTATAACATTAGAGTCCCCATGTTAAAAAAAATTACTAGAAAGTGGAAGTGAAGGGACAAGCACAAACATTTCAAGAAAGCTCCCTAGGTGATTCTGTCTTCTCTGGTCTTTTGTGGAGAACTACTGGGTTAATTAATTTGGTCATGTTGTTAGTGAGTACAGACTCTGCATTCAAATTCAGGCCTCTGTCCACAAAACTTATGCTTTTCCCACTGTATTTCAATGATGAGTTATGCAGGTAGAAATTTATTTTTATTTCTTAAACACAAGTAATAAATGATTTTTATAGAAAGCTTAGAAAGATAACACAAATCTAATCAAACCTCTAGTCATCACTTCAAGATTATAGAAAATATAGGAACTAAAGAAACAAGTTAAATGGCACCATAAGGAAACATTCAAAGAATTCCGGAATATTGGGCCTTCTACTGAAAAATAAAGTGGGAGAAGAGTTCTGTATTAAAAGAGACTATATATTATTCATTCACATTATTATATATTACATATATACATTATTCATTGAACATTCACAATAGACAAAAGATGGAAACAGCTCAAATGTTCATCAGCAGACGAAAAGAGAACAAAATGTGTCATATCCATATAATAGAATATTATTCAGCAATAAAAAGAAATGAATTTTTGATCCAAGTTATAACATGAATGAACCATAAAAACTTGAAGTGAAATAAGCCAGACATAAAAGGACAAATATTGTATGGCTCCACTTATACAAAATATCTAGAATAAGCAAATTCAAGGAGATAGTCAATTAGAGATTACCGGGGGCTGGGCAGGAAGGAGAATGGGGGAGTTGCTGCTTAATAGGCACGTTGTTTATGTTTGGGGTGAGGAAAAAGTTTTAGAAATAGAAGGTAGTGATGGTAACACGACATTATAAAAGTAATTAATGCCTCTAAATTTTACACTTAAATGTGGCTAAACTGGCAAGTTTTATTTCATATTTGTTACCACAATAAAAAAAATAATTATTAAAAAAAGAGAGGGGAGCCGATGTGGCTCAAGCAGCCTCCCACACGGGAGGTCCTGGGTTCTGTTCCTGGTGCCTCCTAAAGAAGACATACAAACAACGAGCAGACAATTAACAGGCATTGAGCAAAAACAATGAGCAGACAATGAGCAAAAACAAGCAGACAATGAGAAAAAACAAAGAGCAAATAGATGAGGGAGCCATGGCGGGGGGGGGGGAGGTGCCGAGGAAGAGAGAGACTTCAGAGGCAAAACAATCAAATGTGATGTATGAACCTTGACGGTACCTAGAGAGGCTGAGCAATAAAAAACTTAAAAGGAAGTTTAATAAAAAGGAAAAGAAAGAAAAGAGTAACAAGAAAAGAAGAAAATGGAAAAGACATTGCATAATATTATAAATATAATAAATACAGAACTGAGACTTTTTTGTTCACTCTTTTATCCAAGGGTCTAGGTACAGTGCTTGACCCATGGAAGGCTCTACAAATAATTGCTGAAAGAAGAAATGAGACCAAAAAGGAAAGAAAGAAGAGAAGGAGGGAGGAAGGGAAGAAAGAAAAGGAAGAGAGGGATGGAGAAGGAAGGGAGGAAGAAAGGGCTGGAAGGAGGGCGGAAGGGAGGGAGGGAGGGAGGGAAGGAGGGTAGGAGGCAGGGAGGGAACTTGACCAACCAGATTACAGGAAGACCCACCCCTCACCCACCACCCAGGAATGGCCAGCAGGAACATGTTGGCACACGCCTTCCAGGACATTTTTCACTACAAAGATAAATCCATTTCTAAAAGTATGCATTTGTAGAACCATCAGCTTTGAGGACCAAACGAGTCCTGGAGATCATCCACACTCTTTACAGAGTTGAAGAAACTAAAGACCAGAAAGCAAGGTGAGAAGGCCCCGTGGCAGACTAGTAGCTGGGTGAGGTCCCTGTCCCCTGACCAAGGCTCCTTCCTTCACACCACACTGTCTTGCTTCCATCTTGAGCAATCAATCTATTGGGATTTAAATGTAGACTCTAGACTAACCATGTTTAGCTACTCATAGGATTTCATTTTACTGAAAGTAAAAGTTTGTCCAGCACAACACTTTTGATGTCAAGCTTGTCAGAGTGAGATTCCTTAAAGGACAAGAAAGTAAAAGTAAATACTGGATGTGATGAATTGTGCTAGGAGCTTTGAGAGACATTATTTTATTTCATTCTCCCAACAGTCCTGTGAGAGAGGCATGATATTTTATAGACAAGGTCTACTCCCCATGACCTGCCTCTCTAAGGTTAAAAGGTAAAGACAATGTCAGCTTAGAAAAAAAAGGGAAAGGAAATGAAAGGAAAAGAAAGAAAAGAGTAACAAACCACTGGAATACTTCCATAAATCCAGTGAGCATATAATAAGTTTCTTGAAACAGAATAATTATGCATATAATCCTGTGATGATGAAAATTAATAAAAAGAAAATTGTCTAATAATAAATTGGCTTAGTAAAGTAAAATGATGTATCCAATGATGAATTATTTAATAGGGGATACATATGAAAAATAATTAGAATATAGGTATCCACAAGTTAAGAAATTATAATAGGAAAGCATATATGTGGAGCATAATTTATTAAAGAGAAGACAATGATGCTAAAAACAATTCATTTCAAGCTCAGCAGATTTTATGATTGCCATTCATCATGTTTAAAATTTCCTTAAAAAAAAAAAAAAACAACTTCCCCTCTACCAAAAAGAGAAAAAGGGGAATAATGACTGAAAAAAAGATGAAAGAATGGTAAAACCTAGAATTTAAGAAAATAGTCCATAAAAGGTTAAAGTAATGCTTCCTTCAAGGATAGCCTAGCATCACCAATAGTTCGTTAAATTTGAATGTAAGAAGAACCACATTTGTTCTTAGATTTTAAATGAGCGATATTTTAAATCTAAGTCTGGAAGGACTTTAAATCAAGTGCTTCCTAGCCTCTCAGTCTTCTTTTAATCATCTCAGGATGTTAGAAGTAATCAGAAGCAGTTAACTTTTTTTTTTTGAGGTACCAGGGATTGAACCCAGGACCTTATACATGGGAAACAGATGCTCAACCACTGAGCTACATCTGCTCCCCAATGAGAGGTGGGTTTTTTGTTTTGTTTGTTTCCTTGCTTTGTTTTTAGAATGTACCAGGTATTGAACCCAGGACCTCGTGCATGGGAAGCAGGCACTCAACCACTTGAGCTACAACTGCTCCCCAGCAGTTAACATTTACCATACATTTGAATGTATTTTTTCTCTTAAAAATTTGAAGAAATATTATTTCTACCTTTACTACACAGGCAAAATGAAGTAGACAATTGAAGATAAAGTTCAAGTTATTTTGAAAGACAAAAGAGACACAGACAGTTTGCAGAGGTCTTACAAGAGTATTCAGATAATTACTTCAATTTTAAGTTTTGCCTAAAGACTAAAAGTTTAAATCCTGACTTACTTAGGCAAAAGTGTGCCAGCTGTTAACTCTTATACTGTAAGAAAACTCGAGGTTTTAATTGAATATAACATTTAATAAAATAGTTATCTTTATAATGATTACTTTAATAAATAGGTCTTACCATTTTTATTTAAAATATATACATGTTAACTGGAAAAATAAAAATCCCATTCATATGAACTTAAAACTGTGCTAATTATTTTATTCAGTCAATTAACAAACAAACACCTTCCAGCAGCTTTAAGAATTATACTTGAAAATTTTATAGATATATGTATTTGGAATTATAATATCTGTTTATATCTGTTAAAAGTATCCTTTTATAACACACCAATCGCTTGACTGCAGTTTCTGATCACCTGATTTTTCTACTTCAATATTCAATTATATTCTCAGTTTACAGAGGTCCAGAATGAGGACGGACACTTGTCTTTAGAGCATGGAAGGCTGTGTTCTTCCTATCAACCAGGGACATCTTTACTCAGAGATGGTAATGCTGTGCACAAGACATTAAGACAACCTACTCCCCTGGCATCCGATAGTCCACCACTAGGTGAAGCAACCTGGTGTAGGGAGAAAGGGACTGGACCAGGTATCGGAAGACCACTGTTTTAGTTTTAGTTATCTTCTCATGGACTCAGTCTGCTCATCTGTAGAATAAGGGGACTCGACTACACCAATGGTTTCCAAACTTGTTTTAAAATCCACAGATCCCTTTCTTCAAGCAGAACCTTACATAGTACCTGTTGTGGGTGAATTGTGTACCATCAACATATATGCTGAAGTCCTAAGCCCTGGTACCTGTGCATATGATCTTATTTGGAAATAGCGTCTTTGCAGATTTAATCCAATGAAGAGGAGGTCATACTGGACTGGTGTCCCTTTAAGCAGAGGGAAATTTGGACACAGAGAGACAAACACACAGAGAATACTGCCATGTAAAAACAGAACTAGTTTTAAGATAAATGCATTTAAGAGAATTTCCTTTCTAATCATGGTCATGCTAGGTATTCAAAATCATGGTCATGCTAGGGACCCACGGGACAGGTCACTGAAAGGTAAAGGGGATAGTGGGGGTGTAGGTACAGAAAATAAATCTGACTTTCTTACCAACATGTACCTGGGGACTCAATGGAAAAAGGGCTAATTCTAGGGATAGGGCAGGAAAAATATAAGATGAGCCAGTTGCTATAGAAAGTAAGGATCATGGACACATGTCAAAAAGATAAACAAGCCAGGCTAAAGGGGCTGCCCACTGGCCAAGCTGGGAAAATATGAGCAACAAAATAACGACAGAAATGAAATATAACCCAATGAATAACATAAGAATCTATGAGATTACAAAAAAATAAATAATAAATTAAAAAGTAAGTCAGGGAGAAGAGAAAGCTCTTACAGTAGAATGCCAACTAATAGAGAAGGAATGGTGGGGTTAGATATCATCAGTGGATGCTAAAAGTAGTGAGAAAAAAATTTAGAAATAGGATATTTTACATGTCTCAAAGTCTCTCTCCACAAATTACTTATTAATAACAAAAACACAACCAGTAACTTTATAGTGGAGAAACCACCTTAACCAGTGATCAAAGCTAATATTTCCAATATTAGGACAAACCAAAATCATGTACTTCCCAATACAATGCATTGACAAGGATACAACATCACTTAAAAAAAAACAAAAACAAACCTGATTCTAAATATAAGGAAACCTAAAGCCAAACTCAGAATGAAGGATCTCCTATTAAAAATAAAAAATAAAAAAATAGTGGCCCATATTTTTCAAAAACTGTCAAGTTAAGAAATCAAAGAAAGACGAAAAACTTTTTCAGATGTAAGGAAACAAAAGAAACATGACAACCCAATACAATGCCTGATCCTGGACTGGATCATAGACTGGGGGAAAATTAGCTTATGGCTAACTTCTGGGACATTACTGGGACAACCGAGAAGACCTGAAATTGAACTTGGACCATGAACGAGTATTGTATCAATATTAAAGTACCTGATTTTGCTAACTGAACTATGGTTCTTAAAGAGAATGTCATTGTTTTTAGGAAAATTCAATGAAATATTTAGGGTTAAAGGGGCACAATGTCTCCAACTTACTCTCAAATGGTTCAAGAAAGAGAGAGAAAGGGTATGCAATATAGATAGAAAAAATGACTAAAGAAATGGGGCAATATATAAATAATCACAGAATTTGTATAAAAAGGGAATTTCTTGTTAAATTCTTGAAAGTTTTATATAAATTTGAAATTATGTCCAAATAAAAAGCGACCAAAAATGTTAAAAAGAAAAGTTTGCTGGGACTGACCTGGTTATTCACAATGCCCTAACCCCCAGTTTGAGTGTCCAATCTGTACAGAGTAGGAGCTATAGGCTATAAACATGTATCACCTGCCAAACAGACTGGTGTTTGCAGATGAGGTAAGCCTGATGGTAACAGAAAGAAAAGGTAACACAGAAAATTACCTAAGGTTATGTAAAAGCTTTGTACTGATTTTTTAGACTCAACTTTTTTATATATAAAAGGGAATAATTGTCCCTGAGTTATCATATTGGAATGTATAGGAACAAACTCAGCCTTGTTTTGTTTTTGGCCTTCTAATTTAAAATCAATATTTTAATAATCTCTTTGACTCTCCAGTTGGTTGCTCTCAGCCTGCAAATGGACCACTACCAATATGTAATTAAAGGAGAATAACAAATAGGAGATAGATTACACAGGTGCTGACTTACAAATGCAAATGTTGTAGCAAAAGATTAAGCTCCCCGGAGGCTGGAGGTGCACATCTTTGCTTATTGCCATCATAATTCATTAATGGTCAAAGTAACACTGAGATCAATATTCCTGCAGTCGTGGGAATGAGAAAAAATGATCACCACCAAAACAAGATACAAAGACAGTCTCAAAATGTTTCCCCCTACATAATTAAGAAACCAGTCACTGTCATGAATTTTAATACATAACAGATTTTTTTAGCTGGTTGCACATTCCAGAGGTGGCACAGCTCAAAGGATCTTGAAAAGAATTGCTGTTCCCCGAGACAGGACCATATGTAAAAAAATAAAATAAAATAAAAAATAAAAAAGAGAGAGTTGCATATGTATATCTCATTAGCTCCTCCAGAACAAACATTTTCCTTGAAGTCATTTTGTTTTTCATCTTAGTGGTAAAGGAATCGGAAGAAGAGATGATAGGACATGGCAATATCACAGAAGGCAATACAGCATGTGATGCCTTCCCAAGAATCTCTGTCCTGAAATGTACTTGAAGAGAATGTACAGACTAGGTTTTAGTAAGACCCATGCCTAAACCTGTGCTTCCAATGCAGATTCTTGGGCCCCAGTATAGGGAATCAAATTTAGTAGAACTGGGTTTGGAATCAGGGAATCTACATTTTTACAAGCATTGCATGGACCATTCTTTGAAAAATATTGAGAGACATTGTTACTGTATTTGTGAATCTACTACAATACAAAGATTTTCATATTATAGTAATAAATGTACCTTAAAATAAATTAAATAATACAGATGAAATGGTATAGAGAAGCCCATGATTCCTCCCCACCCCCCAATCCTAACTCCCATGAGCAATCTCTTTTAATCAGTTCTGCTTCTAGTTCTTCTGGTTTTAAGCAGCACACACTACCAATAAAAATTATACTCTTTTTACAACATGTTCACATTTTCCATAAATTTGATAATGGACATTTGAAATAGTAAGATTGAAATATCAATAAAGCCTCCGTTTTGTACAAACTTTGAAATAATTTAACTACTGCCAAAAATAATAAAGAATTGCATAATTTCAAATCTAGCAGGCAGTGTGAATGGCAGCTGTGTTTATCTGTGTGGCTACAAGGCATGCCACTTTAGCATTAATCAGAAGTACAATGGAATTAGCAATTACATACTCTTTGATACTGGGAAGTTGGATAGGATGGGTCCCATCCTCTGGTAGCAGGCTTACTTGGGGTATTTCATTAACATTGTACTAACTTAGCTCCCTGTGTTATGTGAGTGAGTTTTTTGAACCCTACTTATGAGTTCACAGCAAGGTTTCACTTGCACCTGTCTTCATTTGAGAGTGCATGGGAACATCTAGAAACTATTCAAGTGATGTTCATGTTGTCTTAATTTTTACAGTTATAATTTAAAAACAGCTTTTAGCCTATAATGAGGTCATCTAAGCTTCCATTCATTCAGTGTGAGCAAAAACCTAATCCTGAGAACATATTCTTTTGGACCAGAAATGAGATGTAGTAAAACACTAAGGCCACATGGTCATTATACCATGCTGTTAAGAGTACACTATGAAATATTAGAGATAATTCTGAGAAAATTTAAAAGAACATTAAAGCATATATGACTTTGAGTTTGCAAATGGATTCTTATAACTAGACATGGATGAAGAACAGAAAAAAATGCCATAGATGCAAGATCATCAATGTGTCCTTAAGTTACAGAGATTGTGCACTGAGATTTTTTTCTCCAAGACATTAGAGGTATGCCTATGCACAATTCTTCGACAGCCTCCAGGTACAAAAGATAAGGGTTTAGCTCATTTATGTTATCTTCTTCTTTATCCCAACTCCTCCCAGTGGTGGGTAGTTGTATCATTATGTTTAAGTTTTGTTTTGGTTACCAGTGTAACTTCAACAGGGTATGCTTCAATTTCTTATTCCAAAAACATGAGTCAGTATCTTGACTTCCCATTACAGAAGTTGAGGATATCAGTGATACTATCCCTCCCTTGGTATTTCCTTCATTTTCCACCTTCCACCTTCTGTCAGCTGCACTTTTATATTGTGGAGATTAACTTTTCCCCTTTTCCCCCATAACCAGATCTTCCCTACTTTGTCCTTTGGTTGACTGTAAGAGTGTAAAGTCAATATAGTACCTACCTCATGTAAGACTACTTCAATAGCATACACTGCCCACATTTTCTACTAGTGCAACGTGGCAACCCCTGCTCCACTCAAAGGAGAATGTTTTTAGGAGGATGTACTAGTTCTTTTTCTTACACTTGATAAATTACTAAACATAATACAATGTTTTAATATTCTTCAAAATTGTATCATAACATTCTTGGTTAGATTTTTGCTTTATCTGGAATTCTTAATTGCCTACCTTTTTTACTGACTAAATATATACATTACATGATATTCAAGGTTTTCTTAATTCTCTCAATCATACTGCCTACTGCCTGGAGTTCTCTTTTGCCTCCACAGACTTTCCTACCTGTTCCAAAATGGATGATTGGGTATCATACTCTATCTTCCCTTTCCTATATTAGGAAGACCCCTCACATTTCCTCATTTTGCTGGGATATATACTCAAGTAACTTCTTAAGAAAGGGGTCCTGGAAAGTAAAGTCCTGGTTTGTGTGAAATGTCTACATTTGTTTTCACAGTTGAGCAATAGTTTGACCGGATATGCAAATTAGTTTCCAATTCAATTTTCCCCAGAACTGAAAGCACTACTCCATTATTTTCTAGCAGACAGGGATGTTAATGAGAATTTGGCTGCTTGATTCTCACTCCTCTGCGGGTGACCTAATTTTTCTCTCTGGAAGCTTTTAGAAACTTTTATTTATTCTTGGAGTTCTAAAATTTTATAAAGTTGTGTCTAAGTCAGTTATTTCCCCCATATGTTGTAGTTGGCACTTAGGGGTCTCTTTTAATCTAAAGGCACGTGTCCTTTCTGGGAAATTTTCTTTCATAAGTTTTCTAGTAATTTCCCTCATATCATTTTCTCTATTCTTCCTTTCTGGATCTCATATTAGCTGTTGGACCTCTTAGATAGTTTTTTTATGTCTCCTCTTTTCTCTCATATTTCCCATCAGCAGTGGAGAATGTTAGTTGTACCTCAACATCTACTCTTTCCTTCCTCCACTGTAACAGAAGCCAGACATTTAGCTTGGCATATTTCTTGTGTATGTAGCTTGACTACATTTCACACATTACATAAATGTAACTTGACTACATTTCACAGCATCTCTTGTAGATAACTGAGGTCTTTTAAGTAAGTTCTGGCCAATAAAATTAAGGCTGATACATCAGTGGGACTTCTGGCAACCCTTCTTTAAAGGGTTAGGGGTAAGCTTTTTCTTCCTTTCCACATTTCAGCCACTTAAAATGCAGATATGATGGCTGGTGCTCAAGCAGCTATCCTGAGCCATAAGATGCAATGTAAGGATAGTAAAGCAGCAAGATAGAACATGAGTGGGTCTCTGATGTCACTGGAGACTCTGTATGAGCCCCAGATTGCATTTCTCCAAATTCCTTTTACATAACCAAGAAATAAACATCTACTTTATTTATATCTCTGTTAATTCTAGGAGGTGGGGATGGTTCTATCTTATATAGGAGAACTACTCTAAGACACCATACCCTTGTCTTCTATTACACATATTAGGATTTTCCTTGACTTTATATTTTGCCTCTTCTATTGATTTTTGTTGATGTTGTTGCTGACTCTAGGAATTGTGATATTAATCTCTAGGAGCTATTTTCTGTTCTGTCTTCTTTTAGAGCATCCTATTCTTATTTCATGTTGTTAACATCTTAAATCTCTCAGTCATATCTTCTTGAATCTGTCTTGAGTTTTAAGTGTGAAAATATAAAGCTCAAAATTCCTTTCCGCTGCTACTACAAACCTGACAGATCCTGTCACATCTCTTTCCTGGGAAGAAGTGCTGATGGGAGCTTCATGTCTTGGGTAGGCTGAAGCATGTCAGCAGATGGGCTTCACTGTGATGAGAGCAGGTGAGGAGTAAGCTGTCAGGCTATAGGCCTTCCCATTCCAGCATGAGAAGGGAGGTTCTCTGGGGAACCCACAGCAGAAACCATCGCTTTCTTGCAGAGGGAAGAAGAGGACTCAGTTTTTGCCTGGGGGTAAATGTTAGACTCTTGATGCTCTGGGTGAGGGGTGGCAAGGGCGAGGGCACAGTGACTGGGGGTTGATAAACTGTCAATCTCCTTGTCTCCGGCACTACTTTCTACTCTGTCCACTGTCACACCCTCAGTATCTAAGTCCGGGTTCCAACAGGTGAATTGAACCCCATCTCCAAGGCAATAAAAAGTAGGTTCTAATCCATGGCTTTTTCCTCTCTTGTGTCTGTCAAAACACTCCCTTCAGCCTGCTTTCCAGCTTCCAGAATATGTTAACATCACCTGTCCATTAGTTCCCTTCTTTGCTGTAAGCATTCATTCCATTTTTGTATTCCTATACTTTTATTTTAGAGAGGCCTCAGGAGGGAAGGGTATGGTGCTTAAGTTATCATTTTAACTGAAAAAGTGTTCTCATGTTACAAAGTATCAGACTAGGTTCAATTTATTGTTTAAATATGAAAAGAGACTTTGGATCTAGTCTAAAATTGCTGTAGGAAGACGTATGTCCTCAAATACCATCTCAGCCCCTGGGGAAGGGAGGTGTGGATGGGTTTCAGGGATGTTTGCTTTGTCAGACCTCTGGTGCAATATTATGATGATGCCCACAGGGAAAAACATTTGAACCTGTATACTCTGGGGCCAGGTTTCTTGCACTGAGGGTCCCTGAGAAGAGAAGTAACAAGAAGTAGAGAAGGAAAAATTGCACAAGCACAGCCCTCTTCCCTTGGAGGCTTCACATATACATTCTTACTTTGTCTATTTCTAGATCATGCTGGCTTCCCCAAAGCCTAGAATCGGCTGGTGGGATGACTACCATGGACATTCTGGGCATCACTGAGATTTAGACACACGTTAAAATATACAGTACATGGGAGCAGATGTGGCAAGCAGTTGAGCGCCTGCTTCCCAAATGGGAAGTCCCAGGTTCCGTCCCTGGTGCTTTCTAGAATTAAAGAAACAAACAACAAGCAAACAAATGGGGGAGCCAACTTGGGGGAGCTAATGTGGCTCAGTGGTTGAACCCCGGCTTCCCACATATGAGGTCCGGGGTTCTATCCTCGGCCTCGGTACCTGAAAATAAAATAAAATAAAAATTATATACACACACACACACACACACATATGGTACAAAATTTCAAATCTATTGGAGAATATATATATATATGTATACAAAAGGATTGTAGAGCTCTCATATTAAGAAATTTTCTAGCCTATTCTCCCCTTCTGTGGGCATATAGCTAGTCTCTATTTCCCAGTCTTCCTGGAAACATAGTAAAATAGGGTCATGTGACTAAATCTTTGCAAAGAAATGTGAATAGAAGTCATGGGAGCTTCTCTAAGCCATGAACTCTCCTCTGTGCTTTCTCCTCTACCTCTGGCTGGTAAAATGCACAAAGACAAGGCTCTAGGGAAGGCAGAACCACAAGATAGTAGGAGTGTGGGTTCCAGTGAGCCACCAACCTGAATATTTACTTAGAAGTGCTATGTAAGTAAAAACACATTCTATTGTGTTAAGTTCCTCCACCCCAAAAGAAAATAATAATAATAATAATAATAATAATAATAATAATAATAAATAAAATGAAGGTATGGTTGAAACATCTAAATGACCTTACGATATCCTGTTGCTATCAAATACAAAACCTCTTTCAGAAAAGCCTGGGGTGGTATTGAAAAAATTAACAACAAAAGAGAAGAACCCCATTTCCCAATAAAGTGGTAACAAACAAACAAAACTGGGCATTTGAAAACAATCATGTGGTCTGTTTGGAATAGGCTAAGACTTGAAGGGGTCCAATGTTTGTATGTATTGTGAGAATTTTGATTTTTACCCATAATAAAAAAAAAAAATTAAAAAAAAAAAAAAAAAATGAAACTAGATAGGCACAAATCCCATATAGTGCACTAAATGATCATGTGGTGGTTTAAAGCTGTCTGTATCCCCAAAAGCATGTTCTTAAATTTAATCCATTCCTGTGGGTGTGGCCCCACTGTAAGTAGGACCTGTTGATGAGGCTACTTCAGTTAAGATGTGGCCCACCTCCATCAGGATGGGACTTAATCCTATTACTGGAATCCTTTATAAGAGAATGAAATTCAGACAGAGAGAAAGCCACAGGAAGCAAGAAGCTGAAACGGAACCTAGAAGAGAAGGAAGAGACCAGGGGATGCTGCCATGTGCCCTGCCATGTGCCAGAGGAACCAGGGATCACCACAGCCAGCCCTAGACCACCACAGTCTTCAGAGAGAAAGCATTGCCTTGATGACAACTTGCTATGGATATTTCCCTGGCCTCAAAACCATGAGCGAATAAATTCTCATTGTTTAGGTCGAACCATTTCATGGCATTTGCTTGAGCAGCCGAGGAAATTATAACAGATCATTACATTACATCACATATAACAATTCATATTATTTTATGTGAATTGGACATATGAATTGGACATCAGCCCAAACTATGTGATTTTAAATAACATCAGCATTAAGAATCCATAACTTATCTTACTTCTTTCTTGCAATCAAATACTTCCCTAAATTGAAACAAAGTTCCTCTTGATGCTCTTTAAATCTTCTTCATGGGAGCGGATGTGGCTCAAGCAGGTGGGTGCCTGCCTCCCATATGGGAGGTCCCAGGTTCAGTTCCCAGTGCTGAATAAGACAGGCTGACATAATGAGCTGATGCAACGAGCAGACACAATAAGCAGGGAGTGATGTGGCTCAAGCAATTGGGCACCCACCTCCCACATGGGAGGTACCAAGTTTGGTTCTGATGCTTCTAAAGAAGTGGACATAACAAGCAGACAGCAAGCAACAAAAAGAGACAACGAGCAAGACAGACAAGGGAGCCATCTCAGGAGGAATCAATCAATCAATCAATCAATCTTCTTCACTACTGTCATCTTCCTCATCCATAAAAGATGACAACTGATGAAAATAGTAACTATTATCAATAACTGTGCTGGCCCAAAGCAGAATCTTTGTTTTTACCACTTTGAGTGCCACATCCAGAGTCACTGCCACCCCACTGTGGTTCTCGGTAACATCCTCTTGGATGCTGGAAATGTCAGAGGATGGAATTTTTAAAAAATAAACCTTTCTGAAGTCCAATTGTAGGTATTGCTTTCCCCTCTCTGCCAGGCTCATCACCCCATCATAGGTAAAAATTAAATTAGTCTGACATAATTTGCACTTCACAAAATCACGTTGATTACTACCCAGTACCTTGTGCTTTTCTAGGTGGTTGCAAATTGATTGTTTGATGATTTGTTCTTGTATCTTCCCAGGTATCCAAGATAAACTGAATAGTCTATAATTACTACAGTTGTCCTTTCCTTGTTTTTTGTTTTTTGTTTTTTAAATAAAAAACAAACAAACAGGTACTCCATCTGCCAGTTCCACTTGTCAGGACCTTCTCCTTTCCAACCCTCGTTTTCTAAAATAAAGGCTGGGCTGGTGGTCTCATAATTACATTTGCCAATTCCTTAAGTGCCCTGGGATGTGAGTAATCAGGGCCTGCTGATTTGAATGTACCCTGCTTTCTGAAGTGCTCTTCAATCACTTCTTTCCCCTTGTTTGCCTTTGCACCTCCAATGTGATAGCACTTAATCTGGTTTAGTTTCCTTATCACTGCTGATTAAAAAAAAAAAAACACAAGTTAAAAACAGTGAAAGCAACAACGCAAAGTATTGGTGGTGGGGTGATATATGAGAACCCTGTGTGATGATATGCATGTTTGTTTTGTAAGTTCACAACTTTTACTATATACTTATTGTTATGTATGTTCATGTATAAATTTTTAAATGGAAAAATAAACAGTGGAAGCCTTTACCATTATTTTAATTTTTGTTCAGAAGAGTAGTTTTAGTGGTTGCATTTTGCATTCTATGAACTCCTTTCTGTAGTCCTCTAACATCCATCCTCCCATCTTCCCTTCTCCCCTCCCTTCCTCTCTTCTTTCCTTCCATCTAAATTTTCTGTAGTGGGTGAGGTAAGGAGAAGGAAAAGAGAAGAAAAAGAGAGGCATGGACTCTACCTAACTTTATGGCAGAGACATTTACTCATCAGCAAAGCTCCCCAGATTTCTCAGCCTGCTTACAGTTGGGGCAAGGAACATGAGACTAGTTCTGGCCAATAGGTATTTAAAAGCAATGAGTTCTCTGTGCTCACTTTTCTCCTGCCCCAGGGTCCTGGAAGCCACATATTCCAGGGGATTACAAACCAAATACAAGCAGCCTGGACCCCTGAGTTCCCATGGGAAGACGGCCGTCCTGGAGAGCCATCATAACCCCAGCAGATGCTCTGCTATGCCACTGAGATTTGGGGGTTTGTTTTTGCAGCACAATCTTCAATAATCCAGTACCAATTTTTGGATTAGTCAAATTATGCCTAGGTTTTGGCAAGGGTACAAATTAGCCTTGAAATCCAAGTGGCTAAACATAACAAAAGTTTATTTCTTATTCATAGTAAATGGCAACTAGTCTCCAAAGAGGGCTCCCAAAGTCTCTTACCTCCTGGTAACCATGCCCTTATCTCTGGTCCTGTCCCATTCTGACTCTCTGCTGGTCCCATGACTCACTTTAGCCACAGAAGGGTCCCCGTGAAGGTTCTCAATCTAAGCCTTAGGAAATCCTGGAAGCCTCTGACATGCATTTGAAGCCACTCACCATGTAAGAAATTCGATCATCCTACTGGAAAGAGAGGCCATTTGGAGATGCGTGGAGAAGCACTGAAGTCCAGAGGTGAGTAAGGAAGCTGTCTCCCGTGCAACTCCTGTCAAGCCTTCCCGGAACTCCTGCCCCAGCCACCAACTGACCATAACCAGATGATAGACCCGGGTAAGACCAGCAGAACTGCCTAGCTGAGTCTAGTCAACCGACAAAAATCATGAGAGAGAACAATACAAAAAAGCAGCCGACACAGAAAAGGGTGGCAGAGATGGAGAAACCCCAAGAGACTAAGAGAGAGGTCCTAGAAGCTGGAATCAAAAAAGCACAGAGACACAGAAAGAGGCCCCCAAGAGGCTGAAAGAGATGAGGCCCAGAGGAAAGTCATATGCCTGATTGGCCACAGCTGAGCTCAGGGAGAAAGTAAGCCTGGGGGAGAAGGCAGAGACCAGCAGAGCCACCATTATGCCCTGCCATGTGCCTGATCGCCCATAGCTGCAGCCTGGTGAGACAGGGTCTCTTGATGAAGCCTTGATTTGGGCACTTCCATGGCCTCAGAACTTTAACCGAATACATTCCCATTATAAAAGCCAACCCATTTCTGGTATATTGCTCCCAGCAGCTTTTAGCAAACAAAAACACCCCTGGTATTGTGACACTTTCTTCTCAGGTATCATGCAACTAGCTTTCTGGAAGTTGTAAACTATAGTGTGGTGGACTGGCTCACGTGGTTCACAAGGGGTAAGTGCACGTAACTCCTCCCAACTCTGCATTCTGTGATGCCATGCTGGTAACCTGAAATCAGCCCTATTAGAAATATTTATACTACAGAAATTGGCAAATGCCATAAATTAGAGCTTCCCCCCTCTACCACCCCATCTTCACCCCCTGGAGAGCTGGTTGTTAAACATTTACCAGAACACAACTAGTTGTACAGGACCCCCAAATAAACTTATTATTCAGGTTTCCCCTATATCAATGCATATTCATTTATTATTGTAGATAGGACTTTTTAAACTGGCCATCAATGCCTCATCTTTCTACTCCACGTCTCAAATAACAGACTGAAGCTATGAATTGAAGATGTTAGTGCTAATCTGAGTAGACTTTGGCTTAATCATTTAAAAAGGATGATAATTTGAAGTTTTCTGTATATAATCAGAATATGCATATCTCAATAGGCAGACACCAGGTTAACATTCGCTTTAGTACGGTATCAGAAACCTTGCTATAGATTAAGTTTAGAATGTATCCATTTTCAGCCTGCATCAACAAAGATTTCATCCTTGCAGTAATTATTGCATTGAATAACACTGTTTCAGCTGCTGATTTATTCTCAAAGTTTCAGTATTTTGAAGGCCTTTAGAGTTTATAAGACTAAAATCTTTTCTTTCGAGCCTTGCTGAAAGAGTTAATTCGGCTTCTTGTTCTAGTCCACCAACTCTTCCTCTCCTAGCCCTCACCCTCCACGTGCACAATCAAGAGAAGGGCCATCAATAAGATTCAAGCTACTATTATGGGATATGAAGCAATAACATTTTCCTTTTTGATACTTTTTTTTAAACTTTATTTTGTCCATTTAATAATTGAAAATATAGGGAAGCGGCTGTGGCTCAATCAGTAGGGCTCCCGTTTAACATATGGGAGGCCCCGGGTTCGGTTCCCGGGGCCTCCTGGTGAAGGCAAGCCTGCCCGCACGGCGTGGTTAGCTGACCCAGCGAGCACAAGCAGCAAGGGGGGGAGAAATGAATAAATAAATAAAAATCTTTAAAAAAAAAAAAAAAAATTGAAAATATAAACTATTAAAAACCAAAAGGTAAACACAGATGAATAAATATATACATTTCTCAATTAAATGTACTGGATACATATAAAATTTTTTTTTTAATCAAACAATATGTTACACAATATATTTGTTCATAGTAACACATTCAAGCAATGACATTTTAAACAGCACCTTGGAGGCCTGAAGGAGTTAATACATCTTTCAGCAATGCCTACTTTACAGCTCTGCAGTATTTTGGGCCCCGGAAAATCTGGCTTATTATTTATTAAAAGAATGAGAAGGGTCCAGTTGGAGGGGAAAACCTCATTCACTGAGCAAGAAAGGACATGCTTACAAATGACATTTGAAAATAAGATGACCAGTTGCAGAGATGGTTGTACAACTTTGTGAATACACTAAAAACCATTGAATCATACACTTTAAATGGGTAAAGTGTATGGTAGGTGAATTATATCTCAATAAAAGTATTGGGGGGGGGGAGAAAAAATGATGACCAGACCAGGAACCTTTCATTACAAACAAGGGATTTGAACTTGATCCATACCGAATTATATGGTAAAACAAAACACAGGATGATTCTAGAATCAAGAAGGCAAATTATCTTCAAAATGCTGCTTACTAGGTAGAACCTAGTGAGATCACCTATGGAAAAGTTTGATATTTATGAATTCAGAGCAGGAGGAAAAAGAAAGAATTCTCACTGTATCCACCAACAAGCCAGTTTCTCAGCACAACTTTGATAATTTTCTGGGAAATCTAAAACCCTTTGATTTTTAGAGATATCCCCATGTCTTAATCAAGGTTCTTTTGTTTACAAGATTGATAGTTAGGCTAATGTGTCAACTCGGCCAGGTAATTGTGCCCAGTTGTTTGGTCAAGCAAGTACTGGGCTAATTGTAATACAAGGACATTTATGGACTTTAGTCATCAGTGAGTTTACTGCAGATGGCTGATTACATCTACATCAACCAGGGAGATTGCTGTCAACAATGAGTGATGCTTTATCCAATCAGTTGAAGGCCTTAAAAGGGGAAGTGATCTCAGCATTCAGAGAGAATTTCCCAGCTCATATATGGGCAGCCAAAGTCTCTCAGTAACTCATCAATGACCTTCATTGGGCTTTCATCAGAGCCCCTGGTTTGCAGCCTGCCTGAGAAACCTGGACTTGTGCATCCCTATGGTCACATGAAAGATTCTCATAAAATCTCATACTGTTTACAGATAGCTCCTGTTTATTCTGTTTCCCTAGAAAACCCTGGCTAATACAACAAATATGACCAATCATATTTTCTAAAGATGGCTACATTAATATACATTCCATCCACATGCTCTTCTAACAATCTATCACTGAAAAGTGGGATCTTCTGGAACCTGGGTGGATCTTTGCAACCACCTCCTCAAACAGATTGAGGTAGAAATGATATGGCATGACTTCGGGGTGAGGTCACAAAAGGCAATATGGCTTCTACTTGGCCCTTTCCAGGTGGGCCCCAGACCTTTGGATCCCTGAGCCTCCATGTAAGAAGTCCATCTATCTTGAAAGCACCATGATGAAGACACCACAGATAGATTTCCATGGAGCCCCACATTTTCTAGCTCCAGGCTGCTTGGGTCTTCCTAACCCAGGCACCAGATATGGGAGATTGAGACTTCAGATGATTTCAGCCTTCCTGCTGCCCTGGTTGACACAAAGTTGGTGCAGAAGCAAACTGTCCTTGCTAAGTCTCACTCAGAAAGCAGATATGTAAGCAAAACAAGTGTTCTTATTTTCAGCCTCTAAGTTTTGGGGTGATTTGTTACATAGCCATCACAGTTAGAACAGCATGTAACAGAAAGCCCTTCAAAGTAGCATTACCAAAATAGTGGAGGAGGTTACTGTATAAAGATTTAGGAGTATCTGATTGTGATGGTAAAGTTCAAGTGTCAACGTGGCTAAGTTATGGTGTCCAGTTGTTTGGTCAAGCAGGCACTGGCCTGATTGTTACTATGAGGATATTTCATGGATTTAAATCATCAGTAAAAGTTGATTGCATCCGTGGCTGATTACATCTACAATCAATTAAGGAGACTGCCTTCAACAATGAGAGAAGTCTCATCCAATCAGCTGAAGGCCTTAAAGAGAGAACTGATGATTTCAGCATCAGAAGGAAAAATTTCCATCTCTACTTCAGTCTGCCAGTTCCTCCTGGGGAATTCATTGAAAACCTTCATCAGAGTTCCCAGCTTGTGGTCTGGCCTAGGGAATTTGGACTTACCAATTGCTGTGGTTTGAGGCTTTTATGGACCCCAGCAAAATCATGTCCTTAAGAGATAATCCATTCCTGTGTATGTGAACCTACTGTGGGTAGGACCTTTTGATTAGGTTACTCAGCAGGGTGTGACCCAGGGTGGGTCTTATAAATGGGATGAATAAGGAGAGAATAGCAGGAGAAACCCACAGAAGCTGAGAGCGAAAACTTTGGAAGTCAGAAGCTAAAAACAATAAAACCTCAAGAGTGCTGTCACCCCAGTCTTCAGAGAGGGTTCCTCAGGGAGAGAACATCACCTGATGATGCCTTGATTTGGACATTTTCATGGTCTCAGAACTGTAAATTTGCAAGTTAATAAATCCCCATTATAAAAGCAAACCAATTCAGGTATATTGCTTTCCAACAGCCTAGCTAACTAAAACACCCATCCCCACAGTCACATGAGCCAACTCCTATAATAAATCTCATAATAAACCTCATATACATTCTGTTGGTTCCGTTTCCCTGGAGAATCCTAATATACTAACAGAGCCCAAGAGCAAAAGGCACAGCTGGGTCTCACAATGGGCTGAACAGAAACTAAATCAGAAAGCCAGAAGAAAACTAGCAGAAGCCAAGTCAGCTAACTTTGCGCCAGTGTCTTTCTCTCTTCTTCTGTCCTGTCCACCTCTGACTTCCTGGCCCTCACCTCTGTCTCTCACCACATCTATTTCCTTCTCTCGGCAGTCTCGTGTTCTAAGCTTCACCTTGGCTGTGGGGCAATACCACAGCTCTTGAGTATATGTGCCTTTAGTTTAAGACACCAGCCAGCACAAACTAGCATCCCTCCATCCCACTGATAAATCCCTTAGGGAGAGGATCTAATTGCCCTGCCTTGAGTCAGATGTCTATTTCTGGTACAATCAGTTATGACTGGGGGCAGCACCACATTGAACCAGCACGACTGCTGCCTTTCACCTCTAACTCCCTGTAGAGGAAAGGGGAGACTTCTTAGAACTGGAGCTCAGAGGCTTACAAAATTACAATATATCTAATATAATGCTTAAATGTTGGAAAGCATTTCTTATATAGATGTTTTAATCCACAGATAAAACCCTACCTTAGACTCCCTTTTAATTTTGCGTTTCTTCATTTACAAATATGCTTAGATGAGTGTATACCAAATCCCTTACCATCCACATCCCGTTCTCACAGTTATTTGAAAGGGTGCTTCTGGATTTCTACAACAACAAAGAAAGTGGATCTAATTGATGTGACCTCAAGGAGAACGAACTCAATGGTTAATCTTTTTTTTTTTTTTTTTGAGATTCATCTTCTCACGTGAACTAGGGCCTATGAGCAGCAGCTCATAGTGTCTCTGAGTGTCTCAGAGACACTCAGGACAACTGAAGACTTTTTGTTCCCCAACAGCTGAATTTCATTGCATCTTCAAAATACCATAATACATCTTGGCATCTTGTTTCCATAGCTGGACAACTTTTAGATCTTATTCATTAGCCTGCTGAACTGTTCCTTTCTCAGACACAAAGATAATACCCAAGACTGTTCTGCCATCCTGGTTTTGTTGTTGTTGTTGTTTTTTTTTAATTTTTATTTTTTTCACTGGGAGGTCCCGGGGATCGCACCCGGGTCCCTCTATATGGGAGACGGATGCCTAACCATTTGAGCCACATCCTTCCCCCATCCTGGCTTTTAACTGTTGTGGCTGACTGAATCAAAGCAGCTGAATTTGATAGAAGTTCACTATCATTTCCTTCAAGAATTAACTCATCTTTCTGGACTTAAGATACTGAACAAGCAATGCCTGGCCTCATTCAAACCCTGCAGAAATATTTTTCACACAACAAATTTCAGATTTCAACAAGAGACCCGCTCTCCTGAATAACAAGGTTAATGAGGAAGTGAGCATACCCCAACCTCATCTCGTGAGGGAAGCCCAGCCTCACACCTTGATCATGTTCTGTGCATGGTTACAGAGAGGGCAAACTGTAGCCAGTTCCTTTCTGTTTCCTACTATGTGTCAACCTAAAGCCTCTTCTTTTTCTTTCCAAGGAGACTGAGTTCTACATTGATGGGACTGAAGTCCCTCCAAAGGGTTCCTCTAGGCCCTTCATGATAACCTGCGTTCCTTCAGTGTCATGTCCACATTTTCTGGAATGTTGACAGTCTGGTTCTGAGAATGGTCTTCATTCTTGCAGTAGATGCAGCAAAGCAAAATGGAGATTCCTGGTGAACTTGGATAATTTTACCACGATTGAAAAGTTCCCTTTGCCAACTAATCTATGCTAATAGAAGTCAGGATTGTGGTTACTCCAGCGGGAGGGAAAGACTGGATGAGAGTGTGAGGGAGTCTCGTGAGTGCTAGTAATGTTTTTTTCTTGTGCCCGAAGCTGAACGTATGAGTGTATTTCAGTGTGTGAAAATTCATAAAGCTGCACATCTATGTACATACGAACATTTTTCAGTATACTATACTTGAATAAGTTTTTAAAAATATTTCCTTAAGTATAAGACATTGTTCAGGGGAGCGGATGTAGCTCAAGTGGTTGAGCACCTGCCTCCCATATATGAGGTCCCCAGTTCAATCCCTGGGACCACCAAAAAAACGAAACTAAACAAAACAAACAAACAAACAAAAACATTCTCATTAGGGAGTGGATGTATGTATGAGGTCCTGGGTTCAATCCTTGGTACCTCCTAAAAACAAGAAAAGACATTATTCAAACTAGTCTCACTAACACATGTTGTGCAATCTGTAGAAGTATATATATTTGTATACATATATATGTTTAGCAATACAAATAATATCCTCTGTAAATATATATTTGTTAATGTGCAAACTCTCATAACATTTTTTTTCTGGATGCTACAGAGTTATACCTCTCATAGAAAATTAGGCTCTAAAATACTTGGCTATATTCAATTTGAGAGGCAGTGAAGCGGTGAAGGGCTCTGGAGTCAGGCTGGGTTCAAATCCTACCACATACTCTTTGCAACCTTATGAAAGTTACTTGACCTCAGCTTCCTTATTGTAAAAGACGAGCAGTTGAAATACAGTGGCTTCTTTGGGAGTTGGAGGTTGTCCTGAGTACCTTTGTGGCAACGAATGTAGGCCATTTTAAATCAGCACACACCACTCAGAACTGTGTGGGAGAGAGTGTGGTCTATGGTGTGAACTGTGGTCTATGGTTGGTGGCAAGGCCCCAGGATGTGTAAGTCCATTGAGGGTGGTGGGCCACACTTGTGGGAGATGTTTGTGTGGGATGTGGTGGGAGGTGTGGAGGTGACAGTCTGGTTCTGAGAATGGTCTTCATTCTTGCAGTAGATGCAGCAAAGCAAAATGGAGATTCCTGGTGAACTTGGATAATTTTCCCACGATTGAAAAGTTCCCTTTTCAACATGGGAATCCTAGTGGGTTCCATGTAATGTTTTGGGTATCTAAGCACCTCTTAAAATATATTTATATATATATACATAAATAACATTTTTGTAAGCAAATGCACATATATGCATATATATTTATATATCATTTTGCAAATGTTGGTATGTATTGTGAAAATTTTGATTTTTACCCACAATAAAAAAAAAAAAATGCTTACTTCATAGGAATGTTGTGAGAATTAAAAGAAAGAATAAGTGCTAGGAAATAGAGCCTGCCCTAAACACTTAAATAAATATTCATTGCTATTATTGTTATCATTGTTATTATTACCATCATATTTATTACTAGATTATTGTAAAATAAATGGAGAAAGCATCTCTATTTATATCTTTTACTATTCCACCCCCTTAACTCAATAGAACCCACTTCGGTTCAGCATGTGTTTACTGACTGCCTCTCAGTGCCAGGTGCAATGCTTGGTGCTGAGCACAGACATATACTTCAAGCATATGTCTGGCTGCTCTGAAGTTCCCCCACCACCATGCTTTAAAATTCTGGAAGAATTTCTGTGCTGATGGAATTCCCTGAAAGGTTCTGTGGTTCATTTCTTTCTGAGTTCACTGCTGGTGCTATTCAAAGTTTTACAGATTTCAGACTTGAGCCACAGAGGCTAAAAGCAAATCTTCTGGCTAGGTATTCCTAACAGGGAACTGGAAAGGGAAAAAAATGTGAGACAGGATGGACTGGCTGTTTGTTTTTTCCCAGTGATTGTTGTCTTGTGCTTTGTTTCATCACAGCACCAGTCTGTTACTTAAAAAGAAATACTCTGTGTCCTCTTTGGTAACCTGGTAATGTTTTAAGTAAAGATAAAGAGATGGGACAAAAGAAAATGGCTATTAATCAGAACCTCAGTCCCAAGTAGAACTCCCTAGATAAAGAGGTACCTATAGAACTGTGATGGTTTGAAGCTGTAAGGACACCAGAAAAGTATGTCCTTAAAGCTAATCTATTCCTGAGGGTGTAAATCTATTGTAAGTAGGACCTTTGATTAGTTTACTTCAGTTAAGGCGTGGCCCAGGGTGGGTCTTAATCCTCTTACTGGCATCTTTATAAGAGAATGAAATTCAGACAAAAAGAGAGAAAGTGACAGAAGCAAGAAGGTGAAAACAAGGGAACCTGAAAGAGAAGGGAGAGACAAGCAGATGCCACCATGTGCTTTGCCATGTGACAGAGGAGTACAGGATCACTGGCAACTGGTTTTGGGAAGAAAGCAACACCTGATGATGCCTTGATTTGGACATATTTCTCAGCCTCAAAACTGTAAGATTGTAAGTTAATAAATTCCCATTGTTAAAAGACAAACCATTTCACAGTATCTGCATTTTGGCAGCCCAGCAGACTAAAACACAAGACCCACCCAAGTTGGGCAGTTCTTTGGAGGTCATTTGTAAACAAGGCAACCTGCAGTGGACAATATTGAAGATGAAGTTACCTCCTGCAGATTGTGAGGTCACCATCATCTCTTGTAACTCCTAGTTTACAGCTCACATCTGGCACTGTACCAACAGATGAGCTAAGAAAATCCTGAGATGGAATTTGTGAAAAGTGTAAAGGAAATATTACTTCTAATTAGGCAAGCCTATCACAGTAATAATTGTCAAAAACAAAAACAAAGAAAAAAAACAATGGAAAGCAAAAACCCTAAAGCCATGGTTTTCATTATTTGCTCCCCCTTCTCTCCTTCCCTTCCTGAACAAGCAGCTTCCTGAGATTAGCCTGATATATATCCCTCTTCCTTTTCAGATATAAAATTGGGTATTTTGCAGCTTAGTGTCTCTCCTGTCCACACCCAGGCAGGTGTAGAGCTACTAAACAGAGGAAGAAGAGTTAAGGAAGGGAGTAGATGTGGTTCAAGCATCAAAAAAACAAAAAACAAGCAAAACAAACAAAAAAACCAACTCAGGGGAGCGATGTAGCTCAGTGGTTGAGTGCTGTCTTCCCACATATGAGGTCCTGGGTTCAAGCCTCTGGTATCTCAAAAAAAAAAAAAAAAAAAAAAAAAAAGAGTTAAAGAAAAGGAGGAGGTAACAGCAGTGAGCTGGGAGCCTCCACCCTTTCCTTTTAGGAGGCCCCTTGCAATACACCGTTGGTGCCTGGGAGGTAAGGAATCTTCCCCTCTTTGTTATTTCTAGGCAGGGCCTTGGAGTGGTTAAAGGCACAGGGCTAGGGGCCAGATCCTTGGTTTGAATCCTGGCTCAGCTACTTACCTTGAATGAGTAATTTAACCTTCCATGCCTCAGCTTCTCTATCTGTAAAATGGGGATAATAATAGTTTCTACTTCCTACAGTTGTTGTAAGATTAAATGAGCTAATACCTGTAAGACACTGAGAACAGGGCCTGGCACATATTAATCACCCAATAAATATTAGGTATAATTATTATTATTCACATTGGAATTTCTCCAAGTCATAACTTTGATGCAACATCATTATGTTAGTGTCCTCATGAAACCATCGTATAGGCAAAAATTACCAAGTCCCTTTGCTGTTTTAGTTACTAAACCCTTTGTTAGAAAATCCAAGATAAAACACCATGGGCTGACTTTTTGGTGAAGACTCAAGTGAGGTTCCAGTAGCAATCCTACTTCTGGAAATACCTTCTAAGGGAATTTTCCAATATGCAAAGACTAGGTACAAAGATGCTCACTGCAGCATTACTTACATTGTGAAAAACTGGACACAACTTTAATGTGGAACAATCTGAGAATGATTAAATAAGTTATGGCAAGGCCATACCACAAATATTATGCAGGCATTGAGAAGGTTGCTTTAGAAGAATTTTTAATGATTAGGAAATGCTCATGAAATAAACATAAGTAGAAAAGCAGGATTCAAAACTTTGTGCAACAGGGTAACTATGTACTGCGTACGTACATTTGCAGAGAAAACAAAACTCTAGGGAAATGCATCAGAATGTTATCAGTGGGGTTTCTGAAGGTAAAGAGATTTATGCTTGGTTTCTGTTTATACTGTGTATTTTTTGGTGTCTTCCAACTTTTACACATGAACCCAAATTATTTTAATATTTGGCAAGTCGTTAAGTCATAAAACCAAAACACTAAAACAAAGAATCTTTCTGATGACACACAGTGGATAACAGGAACCAGGGATCAGACTCATATTTCCTAAGCTGCTTCTATATTTTTTTCTTCAGCCTGAAATGACTCCACATAACAGAGACAGGTATTGCTACCCTTGAACTTTCTTGGCTCGGGAAGGAAATGCTATGAGAAATCGCCTGGTTTCAATATATATAAATATAGATAGATAGATATGGGTGAGGGCTGTTGAGTAGGGTAGAAAAGGCCTCCTAAGATATTAGGATAAAATTGGCCTGGACTAATCATAGCCTTTTGTTTTCACGACATGAACAGAAGCATCCTTGGCCCACAGCATAATGGAAGAAAGTCTTCTTTCAGTCCTCTTGGAAGAAGTTAAAAATAAATTCTGCCTTAAAAAAGAAGAAGAAGAAAAGACAAGTAATGCAAACAGGATATCAGAGGTGCACAAATAGCAAAGTAACAGAATTCCCTAAGGTAACCAAGACTTTGCCTGCAGACCCTTGCTAATAACCTCCAGTTCTGAGTCCTATCCCTAAGGAAGAATGAGTAAGAAGAACCCAATTTGGAAACCGCTTAGAAAACAGCAGCACCAGCCAATTTAAATTTCAGGCCACCTAATAACATTCAGTCAGAGGGTCCCCGGCACTGCTGAATCATCCCCCTTTAGCTGGATGCCTGAGCCTGGGAGCAGAGCCTTTCAAATATTACACCTTGGCCTGAGAGGAGAGATCAAAACAATTAAGATTATTTATGGTGCAGAAGTGATTTAATACTATTTTTCATGAACCTGAAGGATTTATGTAGAGGAACTGCTGTTTTAGTAACTAAATCCTCTTGGATGGACTCCAAGATAAACCAGACTTGTCTGGCTTCCGCCCTGAGCCTCTCCACAACTCTTCCAGTTTCTCTTGGCAAATAATCTCTTCTACTTTACTTGAGGGCAATGGTCAAGGAGATGACCTTCCTCACTGCTTTATCTACCCTCATCCTAGCCTCAAAATATCTCTCAGCATCTCTCTTTGTTCCTTCAAATCTCAAAAGAAGACTCAAGGGGGGGAGGGGTAGTAACATTTATTTATTAAATACCTTCTATGTGCCAGGAGCTTGCAGATGCATTGCCTCATTTCATCCCCACAAACACCCTGTGAGGTAGGCATAATTGTCCCTATTTTGCTTGTTAAGGAATGGAGGACATTATATTCCTTTAGCAGCTGGTATGAGCATTTCTCTTGGGGAGAGCACTATCTTTGTGGAAAAATGCCTTGATCACCCCCTTTGGGCTATGCAGAAGAGATGGAGGAAAACCTGTGTGGATGGGAGGAGGGAGGGATTTGTTGGCTACACTCAGAAAGAAGTTGGGGGAGGCAAGAGGAGAATTTAGAAAAAGGCCAAGTGGGGCACAATATGCCCCGACCAAAAACAAACAAACAAACAAATCACATAACTCTTAAAATCTCAGATAAATATACTAAAGTCATGAAATGCTTGCTGAAGGGGCTTGTTGGCTTGGACTGAAATAGAAGCCACATGTGTTTTCCCTGAGATGGAGACAGATGTTGCCATAAGGAAATAAGTTTCTGAAATCAAAGAGCAGGAAAGCCCCACGTGAAATCTGAGTTACATAAAAGATGGGAAAACTGAGGCTCAGCGAAGTTAATTCACTTATACTGAGGTCATACAGGAACACTAGCAGAGACAGACTTGAACTCAGGTCTGGTTTCTCTCTAATATTGACTTTAACTCTATTCCATGAGGTGCCTTTCCCTCTCCATTGCCAACTCTTCCACTGGTGTGCTCCAAGCAATTGTAGTAATAATAATGAATATTTATTGAGCACCTATTATACTACAGGCATTGCTGTATTAGCTCATTAGATTGTCACACTCTACATTTGAGAGTATAATTATCCACATTTTGAAATATGGAAACCGCTGCTTAGAGAAGTTAAGACACTTTTACTTAAGGTCCCATCGCTGTAAGTGGTAAAACCAGCATTTGAGCCACAGCCCCAGGTCTTAACAAGTCTGACTTGTTCTTTGTCTCATCTCTTCCCATTCCTTGAGGAATGAGTCCTCTGACTAACCCACCTCTCTGACAAGTGTTAGTGTCTCCTGGGGGCACCCTGGGCTACACCCAGACCTGGTGGGGTTTGTAGAGGTCCACACAACACTGAATGCAGAAGCGACTCTCATGGCTTCACTCAAGGTTACTGTCACAGCTCAGGCTTATCATTTAATTTGGGGGTCGGCAAACTTTTTCTGTAAAGGGCCAGTGAGTAAATATTTTAGGCTTTAAGGGCCATACAGTCTCTGTCATAGGTACTCAACTCTGCTCTTGTAGTGGGGAAGCAACCACAGACAAACAAATGAGCACGTTGTCTTCTAACACTTTATTTATGGACACTGAAGTGTAAATTTCACATAATTTTCATGTGTCACCACATATTGTTCTTCCTTTGACTTTTCTCTTTTACCAATTAAAAATATAAAAACTATGCTTATTGTGAGACTCACAGTAAAACCAAAGGCAGGCAGGGTTTGGCCCCGAGGCCATAGTTTGCTGACCTCAGTTTTAACAAAACCCTCCCTCCTCTTGGCTTCTGAAACCAGCTGGGACAAATCACTGCTATATAGCCTTTGCTTAGGCTTGGATCCCTGCTCTCCTTTGTCTCTCTCTCTCTTTTTTTTTTTTTTTTAAGATTTTTTGTTGTTGTTGTTTATCGCTCCCCCCCCCTGCCACTTGTGCTTGCTGTCTGTTCTCTGCGTCCATTAGCTGCACGTTTTTCTGTGTCTGCTTGTCTCCGTTTGTTGCGTCATCTTGCTGCGCCAGCTCTCCACGGTTCATCAGCTCTCTGCGGGCGCAGGCCAGCTTGCTTTCATCAGGAGGCCCTGGGAATTGAACTTGGGACCTCCCATATGGTAGACGGAAGCCCAATCGCTTGAGCCACATCTGCTTCCCTCCTTTGCCTCTTTACTCTCTGCCTATAAAAACATGCTTGAGACTCTGCTCATTGCTCTGCCATCAGGAGCTCTCTTCCCATCAATTTTTAAATTCTTTTCTAAATTTTATTGTGGTAACATATATATATACTATGAATTTTGCCATTTTAACCATTTTTAAGTGTGCAATTCAATGGCATTGATTACATTTACAGTGTTGTGCTTACCATAACCACCATCCATTAACAAAACATTTTCAACACCCCAAATAGAAACTCTGGACCCACTAAGCAATAACTTTCCATTCCCCCCCACCCCGGTTCCTGCTAACCTCTAATCTGCTTTTGGTCTCTATGAGTTTGCCTATTCTAGATATTTCATATAACTGGAATCATACAATATTTGTCCTTTTGTGTCTGGCTTATTTCACTTAGCATAATATTTTCAAGGTTGTTCCTCCAACCTCACAACTTTTCCTGCCAAACTGGGAGAAAAGTAATTGCCTTCTGTCCCTGAAGGAGATGGCCACAAAATAAGATGGTACCCACCACCATTTAGATGACCAGTGGTAAAGCTAAGGCCCAGAATCAAGTTAAAGGAGCATCGCCTAAAGGCTACAAAAATATTTGTGAATAATATGCTTCAAATGAACTAAACATCATGGAGGGAAAGGATCTGGTCCATAGAAATCTCCAGGTAAGGTGGAGAAGACATTGCTAAGAATCTTGAGTCCAATAAAGGAATCCTAGAGCCAGATATGGAAATGCCTTTGTCATCCTAGAGGCCAAGGCCAGAGAATGAAGAGAGGTTAAGACAGTTTAAGGGCAGGAACGCAACTCAGCCCAGCGCCAGAGGATTGTTTAATTCTGGACCCAGAGGGAAGACGAAAAAGCAATGCTAAGGAAAGACTGAGAAGAATACTAACAATAACTGCTAACATCTATTGACCACCTGCTATGTTTCAGGCACAATGTTCGCAGGTCCTTCACATATATTTTCTTATTTAACCCTTTCAACACACTGGTAAAATAGGCATTTAGAAAATTTTGTGTTCATTTTTCCAAAAAAATGAAGATTTAGTGTACATCTCCTATATGGCAGGCACTGTGCAAATGCTGAAGATAGGTGAGTAAACAAAAATATACCATGAATCCTCACATCTATGGCCAACTGATATTTGATAAGGCTGCCAAATCCACTTAACTAAGACAGAAGAGTCTCTTCAACAGATGGTGCTAGAAGAACTGGATATCCATATCCAGAAGAATCAAAGAGGACCCCTATTCTCACACCTTATACAAAAATTAACTGTAAATGGGTCAAAGTCCTAAATATAAGGGCTAGAACCATGAAACTCCTAGAAGAAAATGTAGGAAAGCATCATGAAGATCTTAAAGTAGGCAATGGTTTTTTAGACTTTACACTCAAAGCATAAGCAAAGAAAAAAAATTGATAAATGGGACTTCCTAAAAATGAAAACTTTTTTGCCTCAAAGGGCTTTGTCAAGAAAGTGAAAAGCAGCCTACTCAATGGAAGAAAATGGATATCTGGAAACCACATATCCAATAAGGGCTTAATATCTAGGATACATAAAGAAATCCTACAACTCAATGATAAAAAGACAAACAACTCAATTAAAAAATGGGCAAAAGACTTAAACAGACATTCTTCCAAAGAAGAAATACAAATGGCTAAAAAGCACACGAAAAAAGGAAGACCCAAGATGGCAACAGAGTAGGGAGCTCTAACAATCAGCACGTCCCACAGGGCAACTAACAATCAGCCAGGATCTGTCCAGATCAACTGTTTGGAGGAGATTCTGGAGACCAGAAGGACAGAGTGCACCATGCAGGGAAGAACAGGAAGATGAGACTGACCATCTGTGGTGAAGATTCCTGAGTAGACTCCTCCACATTGCAGGTGTGGTTGCCCATGCCCCATTGGTGAGGTGGGCTGCCTCTGGACTCTCTCCTGGCTGGAAGCAGTTCTCTTTCCCAAAAGCAGGGAAGGGGAAGTGGCCTGGCACCAAGATTGAAATTATACAAAGCACTATCTCTGAACATAATGGAATGAAGCTGGAAATCAGCAACAGGTGGAGAAAGAGAAAACTCATAAATAAATGGCGGATAAACAACAAACAAATAATCAGTGGGTCAAAGAAGAAATCGCAAGAGAAATCAGTAGATATCCCAAGATAAATGAAAATGAGAACACAACATATCACAATATACGGAATGGAGCAAAGGCAGTGCTGAGAGGTAAATTTACAGCTTTCAATTCTTACATTAAAAAAAGAAGAGCTAAAATCAAAGACCTAACTGAACACCTGCAGGAACTAGAAAAAGAACAGCAAACTAACCCCAAAGTAAGCAGAAGGAAAGAAATAACAGATTAGAGCAAAAATAAATGAAATTAAGGGAAAAAAAAGAGAGAGAGAGAGAGAGAGAATCAACAAAACCAAAAGTTGGCTCTTTGAAAAGATCAACAAAATCAACAAAACCTTAGTTAGACTGACAAAGAAAAAAAGAGAGAAGGTACAAATAAATAAAATAAAAAATGAGAGAGGGGGACATTACTACTGACCCCACAAAAATAAATGGGATCCACAACTCCACAATAAAAGAGCAAGCAATCCAATTAAAAATGGGTAAAAACTTAAAATAGACATTTTTCCAAAAAGGAACTACAAGTGGTCAAAAAGCACATGAAAAAATGGTCAATATAACTAGGTATTTGAGAAATGCAAATCAAAATGACAATGAGGTATCATCTCACTCCACACAGATGGCCATTATTAAAAAAAAACAGAAAACAATCAGTGTTGGAGAGGATGTGGAGAAATAGGAACATTCCTTCACTGTCGGTGGGAAAGTAAAATGGTGCAGCCTCTGTGGAAGACAATTTTGTTCTAAATATAGAATAGCCATACGATCCAGTAATTCCTCTACTAGGAATATATCCAGAAGAACTGAAAACTGTGACATGAACAGACATCTGCAAACTGATGTTCATAGCAGTATTATTCACAATTGCCAAAAGACGGAAACAACTCAAGTGTCCATGAACCAATGAATGGATAAACAAAATGTGGTATATACATATGATGGAATGCTATGCTGCTGTAAGAAGAAATGAAATTGGGACACATATGATAACATGGATAAATCTTGAAGACATTATGCTAAGTGAAATAAGCCAGACACAAAGAGACAAATATTGCATGGTCTCACTGTTATGAACTAAATACGAAGAATAAATGCATGGAGTTAAAACCTGGTATAGGTTATGAAGAGATAAGAGGAGGGCTGAGAAGGGGTACTGATGCTTAATGTATGTAAAAGTTTTGATTAACTTGACTGTAAAAGAATAGAAATGGATAGAGTTGATAGTAACACATTATGGTTAGAAGAATTAACATAGCTGGTTTATAAATGGGATTGTGGCTGAAAAGGGTAGTCTAGGATGTAAATGTCAATTGAAAGAAAGCTAGAGAATAATCTAGGGACTGAATAACATAATGAACCCAGAGGTGGATGGGAATTGTGGTTAATAGTACAAATATAAGAATGTCCTTCTATGAACTAGAACAAATGATACATCACTATTGCAAGGTGGTAAGAATGTGGAGAAGCATGTGAAAAATACAATTAATGTAACCTATGGACTACAGTTAATAGCAATATTATAATATTCTTTAATCAATGCCAAAGATGTACTCTGTTAATAATAGGGGAGATGTACTCCGTTAATAGGGGAGAATGGAAGAAAAATAAATCAAATGTTTGGTATAGACCCTAGTGGTAATAGTGTGATGATATTGTCTCATAATTTGTAACAAATGTTCCACAACAATGTAGTGTGTTGGTGGAGGAGTGTTGTATGGAAATTTCACACATGTGCATGATTGTTTTATAAATTCACAACTTCTTTAATAAAAATATATTTTAAAATTAATAAATAAAAGAGATTATAAGAGATACTACGAAAAATTGTATGCCAACAAACTAGGCAATGTAGATGAAAGGGACAAATTCCTAGAAACACACATACAACCTACACTGACCTAGAAGAAATAGAAGACCTTAATAAACCAATCCCAAGTAAGGAGGTGGAAATAGTCATCAAAAACCTCCCAAAGATAATAAGACCAGGACCAGATAGCTTCACAGATGAACTCTACCAATCCTCAAAGAATTAATACCAACCTTGCTCAAACTCTTCCAAAAAAATAGAACAGGAAGGAACACTACCAAACTCATTATATAAAGCCAACATCATCACCCTAATACCTAAGCCAGATAAAGAAAATATGAAAAAAGGAAAATTATAGACCAATTTCTCTAATGAATATAAATGCAAAAATCCTCAACAAAATACTTGCCAATCGAATCCAACAGCACATTAAAAGAATTCTACATTATAATTAAATGAGTTTTATCTCAGGTAGGTATGCAGGGTAGCTCAAAACAAGAAAATCAATCAATGTAATACATCACATTACTAAATTGAGAAAGAAAAATCATATGATCATCTCGTTTGACTCAGAAAAGGCATTTGACAAAATCCAACATCCTTTCTTGATGAAAACTCTTGGAAAGATAGGAATAGAAGGAAACTTTTTCAACATGATAAAGTGCATATATGAAAAATTCACAGCTAACATTGTACTCAATGGTGAAAGACTGAAAGCTTTCCTGTTGAGATTGGAAACAAGACAAGGATGCCCACTGTGGCCACTGTTATTCAATATTGTGCTAGAAGTTCTAGCTAGAGCAATTAGGCAAGAAAGAGAAATAAAAGACACCCAAATAGGAAAGGAAGAAGTAAAACTTTCACTATTTGCTAATGGCATGATTCTATATCTAGAAAATCCCAAATAATCCAAAACAAAGCTATTAGAACTAATAGACAAGTTCAACAAAGTGGCAAGATAAAAGATTAATATGCAAAATTCAGTAGCATTTCTATACACTACTAATGAGAAATCTGAAGAGGCAGTCAGGAAAAAAAATCCCATTTACAACAGAGATGAAAAGAATAAAATATTTAGGAATAACTTAACCAAGGACATAAATAACTTATATTCAGAAAACTTCAAAATGTTGCTAAAAGAAACCAAAGAAGACCTAAATAAATGGAAGGGCATTCCATGTTCATGGACTGGAAGGCTAAATATTGTTAAAACGTCAATTCTACCCAAATTTATCTACAGATTCAAAGCAATTCCAGTAAAACTTCCAATATCCTTTTTTTTAAATTTTTTATTTTTTTACAGAATTGGAAAGGCCAATTATCAAATTTATTTGGAAGGGTAAGAGGTCCCAAATAGCCAAAAATATCTTTAAAAAGAACGATGTTGGAGGGCTCTCACTTCCTGACTTTAAAGCATATTACTTAGCTACAGTGGTGAAAACAGCATAGTACTGGCATAAGGATAGATAGGTTAACCAATGGAATAGAATTGAGTGTTCAGAAATAGATCCTCAAATTTATGGCAAAGTGATTTTTGACAAGGCTATCAAGCCCATCCAAGCTGGGCCGGAACAGTCTATTCAACAAATGGTGCTCGGAGAACTAGATATCCATATCTAAAAGAAAGAAGGACAACCTCTATCTCACATCTTATATAAAAATTAACTCAAAATGGGTCATAGACCTAAATATAAAAGCTACAACCATAAAACTACTAGAAGAAAATGTAGGGAAATACCTCCAAGATCTTATGGTAGGCAGAGGTTTCTTAAACCTTAGACCCAAAACATGAGCAATGAAATAAAAAAATAGGGGAGCAGATGTGGCTCAAGTGGTTGAGTGTCTGCTTCCCACATGGGAGGTCCTGGGTTTGATCCCCAGCACCTTCTAAAAGCAAAAAAACAAACCAAAAAAAAAAAAAAAAAAACCAACAAAACAAACAACAAGCAAACAAATGAAAGGGCCAAGGCAGGGGAGACTATGTGGCTCAGTGGTTGAGCACTGGCTTCCCACATACGAGGTCCCAGTTCAATCCCCAGCCTTGGTACCTCAAAAAACTAAAAAAAAAAGATAAATGGGACCTCCTCAAACTTAAATACTTTTGTGCACTAAAAGACTTTGTAAAGAAGGTGAAAGGGCAGCCTACTCAATGGTAGAAAACATTTGGAAACCACATATCCTATAAGGGTTTGATATCCATGTTATATAAAGAGTTTATACAAACCAATGATAAAAAGATGAGCAAACCAATTTAAAAATGGGCAAAAGACTCAAATAGACGTTTCTCCAAAGAGGAAATACAAGTGGCCAAATATCACATGAGAAAATGTTCAACATCATTAGCTATTAGTGAAATGTAAATCAAAAACCACAATGAGATGTCATTTCACACCTACTAGAATGACCACAATTAGAAAAACAGGAAACTATAAGTGTTGGAGAGGATGTGGAGAAAAAGGAACACTCATTCACTGCTGGTAGAAATGAAAAATGGTGCATCTCTGTGGAAAACAATTTGGCGGCTCCTCAGGAAGCTAAGTATAGAATGGCTATATGCTCCGGCAATCCCACTACCTGGTATGTACCTAGAAGAACTGAAAGCAGGGACACGAACAGGCATTTGCACACTGGTGTTTATAGCAGCATTATTCACAATTGATAAAGGATGGAAGCAACACAAGGGTCCATCAAGCGATGAATGGATAAACAGAATGTGGTATATGCATATGATGTCGTATTATTCAGCTGTAAGAAATCAAGCCCTGATGCATGCGACAACATGGATGATCAACATAGTGTATGATTTCACAGATATGAACTTATTATAGTAAGCAAAGTAACAGAGTGAGAATCTAGAATATAGGTTACCAAGAGATAGAATGGGGGTAGAAAACGGGCATCTAATGCTTAATTTGTGCAGAATTTCTAATTAGGTTGATTGTAAATGTTTGGAAATGGATAGGGGTTATGGTAGCACATTATTGCGAGTGTAACTAACAGTGCTGAACTGTGTGTGTGAATGTGGTTGAAATGGGAAGTTTTGGGTTGTACATGTTTCTAGAAGGAAAACTATAGGATAAAACATGGGACTGTATAACACAGTGAACCTTGCTGTGGATGATTACTGTAGTTAATAGTACCAAAAATAAATAAATAAATAAATAAAATAGCACAAATATAAGCATGTTTTTTCATGAACTATAACAAAAGTATGGCGGGAAGTGGATGTGGCTCAAGAAGTTGGGTGCCCACCTACCTAAAGAAGACAAGCAAAACAGTGAGCTGACATGACAGGCTGGTGTAGTGAGCTGACGTGACAAGATAACAACGCAACAAGATGATTACGCAATGAGGAAACATAATGAGGAAACACAATAAGAGACACATCTAGCGGGGAGTGGAGGTGGCTTAAGTGATTGGGCACCGCCTTCCTACATGGGAGGTGCTGGGTTCAGTTCCTGGAGCCTCCTAAAAAGAAGATGAACAATCACAGAGAGCAGACAGTGAGCACAAAACAATGAGGGTGAGGGTGAGGGAGGAGAAATAAATAAAATAGATCTTTTTTTAAAAAAAGTATGTCACTATTACAAGGTGCTAATAACAGGGTGGAATATGGGAAAAATATCGGAGGCCCTGGGTTCAGTTTCCGGTGCATCCTGAAGAAACAAAGATGACGAACAGATACAGCAAGTGCAAACAACGAGGGTCCTAATGCAAACTATGGACTACAGTTAATGGTAATATTTTAATATTCTTTCATCAATTATAACAAAGGTACCACATCAATGCAAAGTGTCAACATTAGAGGGGTATATGGTAATGTGGTATTTTTTACATAACTTTTCTGTAAAGTGCAACTTCTCCAATTTAAAAAAATTACATGGCCCATTGGCGAGCTGGCCTGCGTGGAAAGCTGGCCCGTGCGGAGAGATGAAGTAACAAAAAAGAGACAAAGAGGAGAGAGAGACACAACGAAACAGGGAGCTGAGGTGGCTCAAGCGATTGAGGGCCTCTATCCCACATCAGAGGCCCCAGAATCGGTTTCCAGTGCCTCCTAAATAGAAGACAAGAAGAGAAGACAAGCAGACACAGAGAGCACACAGTGAATGGACACAGAGAGCAGCAGACAGTGAGCTCAAAACAACAAGGTGGGAGGAATAAATAAATAAAAATAAATCTTTAAAAAAATTATAATAAAAAAATTATGCTAAGTGGAAAAAACAGACACTAAGTACTACATATGGTACAATTCCCTTTGTATAAAATGTAAATGTAAATAAATCTAAAGGGAAGCGGATGTGGCTCAACTGATTGAGCTCCCGCCTACCACATGGGAAGTTCATGGTTCGGTTCCCGGTACCTCATAAAGAAGACAGCGAGCTGGCGCAATGGGCAGGTATGGCAAACTGACACAACCAGATGATGCAACAAGAGACACAAGAAGAAAAACATAATGAAATACACCAACAAACAGGGAGCAGGGGTCCCGGTGCCTCCTAAAGAAGATGAACAAGATACCAAGCTGACGCGACATGCAGGTGAGGCAAGCTGAAGCAACAAGATTTCTCAACAAGAGACACAGGAGAAAAAGCATAATGAGAGACACAGTAAAGCAAGGAACATAGGTGGCTAAAGTGATTAGGCACCTCCCTCCCATATCAGAAGTCCTGGGTTCAGTTCCCGATGCCTCCTGAAGAAACAAAGATGACAAACAGACACAGCAAGTGCAAACAACGAGGGGGTGGGAGAAATAAATAAATAAAATAAATCTTTAAAAAAACAAGTTAATAGATAAATCTATAGAGACAAAATTAGATTAGTGGTAATGTAGGGCTGCGGAAGGATAGAGGGATTGAGAGGTGACTGCTCAGGGGTATGGGATTTTTTTTTTTTTTAGTAATGAATATGTTCTAAAATCGATGGTGGTTATAAATGCACAGCTCTGTGTGACTGTGCTAAAAGCCATTGATGGCATACTTTGGATGGACTGTATGATATCTGAAGATATCTCAATAAAACTGCTTTAAAAAAAACAACACAACAGATAGTGTATCTGCTCTCATGGAGATTATGAAAGCAAGGGTGCCAACATTAGAGGGATATATGGTAATGTGATATTATTTACATAACTTTTAAAGTGCAACTTCTCTAATTTAAAAAAATTAAGGGTGACTGGCAAATTTTTTCTGTACTGCCAGAGTAAACATCCAGGCTTTGCAGGCAAGATGGTCTCTGTTGCAAATATTCAACTCTGTCTTTGTAGTGCAAAATAGATCAGAGATAACATGTAAACAAGAGGGCATGGCTGTGTTCTAGTAAAATTTTATTTACAAAAAAGGGGCTGCAAGCCAAAATTGGCCTTAGTTTGCTGGCCCCTGATCAGATAAAAGAGGCAAATATTAAACAAATAATCACACAAATAAATGTAAAGTAACAACCATTGGTGCATGAAGTAAAAGTTCCTGCTACTAAAAAAGCCTGTAATAGGAGGGATTTTATGTATTCAAGCAGATCAGAGATTTCACTTGAGGAAGTGGGCCTTGTATTTAAATGTAAGAGTTAATTAGAGGAAGAGGGAGGCAAGGCAATTCCAGATAGAGGAATCAACACGTGCAAAGGCTCTGAGGCAGGAGAGAGCATGACAAACATGAGACTGAAAGATGGTCTAGGCAGTTTGAACAGAAAGAGTGAGGGTTAGTGAATGGAAGTTGAGGCTGAAAAGGCGGGGGTTGGGGGGGGCAGACCATGCAAGATCTTGTAGTCTTTATTTAAATAAAGAAACTACTGCTCAAGAAGTTAAATAGCATCCTTGAGGCCGTACAGCCAGTAAAAGATGGAGCTAGACGTCTGGCTTATTTACCTCCAGGGCCCAACTACTGTATTTGTTCACTCTGGCTTTAATTTTGCCTTGTATCTTGACAAAGTTCCCCTGTGAAATTCCAAAATCTCTCACCTAAATCAAAAGGAAAGGTAATCTGGACTACACCTATAGCAGAGGAGCCAGCTGAGCCCTGACCCCAGCTGGACACCGGAATGAACCCAGTAGAGAACTCTGTTATATAGCAGGAAGCACAAGGATTGGGGATAGCTGTGTCCTCTCTTTTCATCTCAGCTGTCCTCCTCTATGGAGTCTTGTTACACCTTTCTTTATACTCTATGTCAAATAATAGTCTTCAAAAGATAGCCCATCATTAAAAGGAAAGAAGTTCTGATACAAGTTACAACATGGATGAACCTTGAAAACATTATGCTCTGTGAAATAAGCCAGACACAAAAGGACAAATATTGTATGATTCCACTTACATGAAATATCTAGAATAGGCAAATTTATAGAGACAGAAAGTAGATTAGAAGTAAATGGTGAATTACTGCTTAATGGGTACAGAGTTTGTTTGGAGTGATGAAAAAAATCTGGAACTAGATAGTGGTGATGGTTTTACAACACTGTGAATGTAATTATTGTCAGTAAATTATACACTTAAAAATAGTTTAAAAAAAAAAAAAAAAAAAAAGAGCCCACATTTCTTTAACTGGTTATGAAGTTTCTTCTTCTTCTTTTTTTTTTTTTTTTAAAGATTTGTTTATTTATTTACTTTGTCGTCTGTGTCTCTCTCCTGTTAGGTCCTCATCTTGCTGCATGGCTTGGCGGGGCCTGGCAGCATGCCTGCACACGGAGCCCGGGACACGCATGCCTTCTATATTTTTCTTTATTTTATTGGGAGGTCCCGGGGATTGGACCCAGGTCCCTCCATATGGCAGACGGACGCCCAACCGTTTGAGCCACATCCGCCCCCTGAAGTTTCTTCCTGATCTAGCCCCTACCTACCTCTCTAAGCTCTGTCATCAGTACCCCATTTGCCACTCTCCCCTGAGAAAAAAAAATGAGATGATTTGCTGTTCCACAAAAATGCCTAACACTGCTCTTTGCCGCATCTACCGTGAGAATGAAGACCATTCTCAGCAACCAGACAGTCGACATTCCAGAAAATGTCAACATCACACTGAAGGGACGCACAGTTATTGTGAAGGGCCCCAGAGGAACCTTGCGGAGGGACTTCAATCACATCAATGTGGAACTCGGCCTACTTGGGAAGAAAAAGAAGAGGCTTCGGGTTGACAAATGGTGGGGAAATAGAAAGGAACTGGCTACAGTTCGCACCATCTGTAGTCATGTACAGAACATGATTAAGGGTGTTACACTGGGCTTCCATTACAAGATGAGGTCTGTGTATGCTCATTTCCCCATCAACGTTGTTATTCAGGAGAATGGGTCTCTGGTTGAAATCCGAAATTTTTGGGTGAAAAATACATTCGCAGGGTTCGGATGAGGGCAGGTGTTGCTTGTTTGTTATCTCAAGCCCAGAAAGATGAGTTAATTCTTGAAGGAAATGATATTGAACTTGTATCAAATTCAGCTGCTTTGATTCAACAAGCCACAACAGTTAAAAACAAGAATATAAGAAAATTTTTGGATGGTATCTATGTCTCCGAAAAAGGAACAGTTCAGCAGGCTGATGAATAAAATCTAAGAGTTGTGCAGCAGTGGGAAAAACAACAAGATGCCAGACCTATTTGTGGTATTTTAAAGATGCAATAAAGGGGTCGGATGCAGCTCAACTGGTTGGGCATCCGTCTCCCATATGGAGGGACCCGGGTTCGATCCCCGGGACCTCCCGGTAAAAAAAATAAAAAAAATAAAAAAAATAAAGATGCAATAAAATTCATCTTTAAAAGAAAAAAAAAAAATGCCTAACACTCCCCCCTTTAATTCCATGCTCTTCTCTCTGCGGGAAGAGCAAGCACCCTGCCTGGCCCCGCCCCTTTGTCTGGATACTATCCCTTTAAGAATTAATTCAGGAATTACTCTTCAGGTTTCCAGTTCTGTAGGAAGGCTCCCCTGACTTCATTCCCACCCATAGCCCTCCACTTCTGTGCTCACACAGTTCAAACATCCTATACCACTGTTCATTGCCTGCCCTCTCAACTGGACTCTGAGTTTGTGAGCTCTGTGACAGTAAAAAACATATCTGGGAGCCAAAGTGGCTCAAGCAGTTGTGTGCTTCCTTCCCACATGGGAGTTCCTGGGTTAAATTCCTAGAAAAGTAAATTCCTGGGCCGCAACTAGGACCTCAAGAATCAGAAACTCTGGAGTCCAGCAATCTTTGCCTTAAAAAGCCCTCCAGATGATTCTGATACAAGCTCAAATTTGAGAGCCACTACCTGATAGGAATTTTGCCTTTTTTTTTTTTTTTTCAGGTGGTACCAGGGATTGAACCCAGGACCTCATATGTGGGAGGCAGGCATTCAACCACTGAGCTACATCTGCTCCCTGATAGAAAGTTATTGCTCATTAAATTCTTGTTGATTCCTTGAGAATGGTAAATAGTTATTTTCAATCTGGAAAAGGAGTAATTGAGGAAATGAAACCTAAAGTTTTTATTAGGCTGGATTTTCTGATATGATATTTCAAATGTGTTTCAGAAAAGACTCTTTAAAAGCAAGATTGATTCTCTTCTGTCGGAGCTTAGGTGTGGTCTGTCTGAAGGGCAGAGGTTTGGATAAGTTAACCTCATCAGTGCTTTCCAGCATCCAGATTTCTGCTTCTAGAATATTGTGTATACTACGAAAGAAATATAAATTAGGGAGTAGGGCATTATTGCTAGGGGACTTTGGGTTTTCAACCCACAAGGAAGTATATGCTTTTTTCTCCTCCTAAGGTGACTCTTTGCCAGTCTGTACTCATAAAAAGAGATAACCAGAACCTTTTGAGAAAGGTAATTGTTTGTTTTTAGGTCATAAAAATGAATCCTTGCTTTGTTTTCGAAAGAACATGCTCTCCATGCAATCTATACAAACTGAATGACAAGTAGGTGAGGTCCAAGATTGGAAAGATAAAAGTTCATTTGTTGATTTTGGGCCTAGAGCTGAAACAATGGGACAAAGGAGTGGCTTGTTGGGATATGCTCTACAAAACACAATAATATTAGTCATGTAAACAGAAGAAAACAGGAGAGGCTTAATGAGATAAATTACACCAAGTCACCACATTAGGGATGAAAATATTCTGATTAAGCAAACACGAAACAATCCAAGGACACAAGGAAGAGCAATAACTTCAGATTCAGAAAACAATGGGTCCTTCTATCTAAGCTGTTTGACAAGGGGAGTTTTTAGAGGCTGCTTATGCAGATTGTGAGCGCCCATTAAGATCCCACTTTTCATCAAAAAAAAAAAAAAAAAAAAAGTCACCCTCTACTCAAACCACTGGCAGACAAAGCCAACACATTCCTTTCTTCTTTTCTTCCCTATTGTTTCTTCCCCCTACACAACTGCAGAGCAATCCATTTTGCTATATAAGTCTGTGAAGGGAATAAAAGGACTCACAGGTTTCCAATTCTCCGTTTGCATTTCCGAGATTTGTTGGCCTGACTTCCAGAGTGTGAATTGGCCTCTGTTCTCAAGCAGAGCGGAAAAGAGCCAACTTATCAATGTTTAAGACTGGCCATGTACCTGTGCAAACAGTAACTTTTTCATAACCGCTTTCATAAGAACATTGGAACAACTGAAGGATCGTGTACGGATCTGTACTATTTAAACTAATAGCTGCTGCCATGTCTTGAGACAATACTATATATGTATATAGTTCTCTTCTTTAAAGTGCACATCTACAACTAGGAAGATATAAAACTTTTTCCAAACTTAGAACGTGTAAACTCTCACTGGTTCAAACATTCATAAACTTTTTGGCAATGGTGATGACCACAAGGCTGCCAAAAGCCAGTGGGCATTTAAAAATAAAACTAAAAATAACAACAACAACAAAACAACCAGCTACCAGATCTCACACCAGGTCACCAGCTGACAAGACTGGGCATCAAATCTGAGCCTGGCTGGGAGTGGATGTGGCTCAAGTAGTTGGACACCCACCTCCCACACAGGAGGTCTCGGATTCATTCCCAGTATGTCCTAAAGAAAAGGAGCAGACAACGAACAGAGACAACAGGCAGACACAATGAGCAGAGACAATGAGCAGACAATGAACAGACAGATGAGGGAGACATCTGGGGGGGGAAGTAAAATAAAAAAGAGCTGTGTTAGTTAAAAAAAATAAATAACTGAGCCTGGGATTTCTCAAAACAAGCTTTTGCTGGTTTCCTTGTTTATTTTAAAAATAATACCAGGGCGGGGTGGAAGAAAAAATAAAAAAATAAAAAGTAATACCTATGCATTTGTTATGGCAAATATACAAAAATGCAAAAAAAACATTAAAGAAAAAAATTAAAACAGCCTGTGATCATATCACTTAATTAAACCATTATTTCCTCCTCGGCTCTTTATCTATGCTTATAGGAAGGTACACACAAATATACACTATTGTTATCAATTTCAGTATCATACTGTACAAACCATTGTATAACCTTTTTTTCCTTTAATGATTATATTTTCTTGCCAATACAAATTTTAAGGCAAAAATGGTACATTTTTGGCTCACACAGTGTTCACCTGTGTGGAGTTGAGGGGCCGCAGATACCGAGAAAAGCGTCTGTACTCTTTGGTTCACTGGGGTTGCTTACAATGCTTGTTGTTCATTTTTTTGTTTTGTTTTGTTTTTTCAGGAGGCACAGGGGACCAAACCTGGGCCCTCCCATGTGGGAGGCAGGAGCTAAACTGCCTGAGCCACATCTGCTCCTAGAGACTTTTCCTAATGCCTGATTTGTAAAGGCTTTAGAAAAATAGCATCATTCTTCTATTATATAACTTATCTAATCAAACTCCTGCTGTTGGACATTCAAGTTGTTTCAAGTCTGTTGATATTATCAATAATTCTGGAAGGAACATCTTTTTATGTGAATGGAAACGATGACTTCCTAGAAACAGACTTGCTTTGAAAAAGGGTAGGAATATTTTAAAAACTTTTGGTGTAGACTTCCAACTGCCTTTCAGAAAAGTTGAACCACGTATGTTGCTATTAACAGTGAATGGCTTTGCTCCTTTCCCTGATTCCCCATGCCACAGTGTTATTCTACTTTTAGGCAAAAGTATGTGCCAGTTTGGGGAGATAAAACTGGTTTTTCTTTTTTTTTAAGATTTATTTATTTATTCCTCACCCCCAACCCCCTACTCCATTGACTGCGCTCACCGTCTGCTGTGTCTGCTCATCTTTTCGTTAGGAGGCACTGGGAACCGAACCTGGGACCTCCCATGCAGGAGAGAGGTACTCAATCACTTGAGCCACCTCAGCTTCCTGGTTTGTTGTGTCTCTCATTGTCCCCCGTGTTTCTTTGTTGTGTCATTTTGTTGCATCAGCTTGTGCGCCCACCCACTGTTCCAGCTCAACTTTCCCCAGGAGGTACCCGGAACCAAACCTGGGACCCCCCCATGTGGTAGATGGGAGCCCAATTGCTTGAGTCACATCTGCTTCCCAAACTGGTATTTCATTTATATTTTAATATTTATTTCATCTTCAATTTCGACAGATTGACAATAGCATTTTCTTTGGGATTGTGTATTCATGTGTATGCTAATTTTTCTATTGAGGTAGTTATAGTTTTCTGAATGAATGATAGAAACTCAACATATTAATGATATTAAACTTTACTTAATCACATATGGTGCAAGATCTCACCATAATTTCTCATGTTATTTAATATTTTATAGCATTTCTTTGATGTGATGAAGTATTGAACATTAATGTAGTCAAATCTGGCAATACTTTGTTTTCTTCCTTTGCTTTTATGTTTACATTGTACTGTATCTTGTGATCAGGTAAAAATGTACCTATTTTCTTCTTGTTCTTTTACGGCTTCCCTTTTTCAATTTACGCCTCTGTTATCCCTCTTGCCGACTCAGCAACATTTCCCCCAGCTCTTGGTGAAACGCTTGAGTCTCTTGGCTATGGGCACCCTGCTCTCTTACTTTTCCTTCTCAAACTCTTCTCAATTTCTTATAGTGGCTCCTCCTATTTTCCCCATTTTAGATGAATATTTCTTAAATGAAAGTGTCCTTTGACACTTTCCAAATGAAAGTGTCATTTGGGGAAGTTCTTTAAAATGCAGTTTCCTGGTCACTGAGGTGGGTTCCAAAATGTTGCACTTTAACAAGCATCTGTGGCTCAATCAGTAGGGCTCCCATTTACCATATGGGAGGCCCCGGGTTCGGTTCCCGGAGCCTCCTGGTGAGGGTAGGCCCGCCCGCACGGCGTGGTTGGCTGACCCAGCGAGCACAAGCAGCAAGGGGGGATAAATGAATAAATAAATAAAATCTTTAAAAAAAAAAAAAACAAGCATCTGAGAGAATTCTTCTGCAAAGTCATGCAAGGACCTCTTCAGCCCTATTATCTATGTGCATTGTATCTGCAGCATCTACACTCTCTATAGCTTCTTTATCACCTATATCTGTACCTGTAGCCACATCTACACACAGGTCTGCAGCCGCATCCAGGTCTACATAATACCTACCAGACCTCTCCTTTCTCCTGGGTATTTCACACTCAATCCAAAATAGAATTCACTCTCTCTCCATCTGGCTCTGTTCCTCCTCTAAGTACTATTTGACTTTCTGACACACAAGAGGTTTCCCTGCCCCAGATCTGAATCAGCCATTTCTCCAAGGAGCCCTAGTATCTTTTAGTGGATAATGATATTTAAAAAGATCTGGGCACCAGGAATACTTATAATTATCTTGTCTTACTTTGAATTGTTTCCTCAGGATACAGTTCCAACAGCGGTGTTACTGGATTACAGAAGATGAAGTATTTTATGGCTACTGATTCAATGTTGCCGAAAGTACAGTCAGCCTTTTCTTGGGCTGTGTTGGGCTATTGCATGCTTTTGTCCACTCCTCCTCCAGCTAGTGTCAGTCACAAATATGAAAGCAGTAGCATTATTTAACACTGTCCTCCTAATCTTAGAGGTTCAAGGAAGAGTCTGGACATTTAGCTCCTCTTGCCCTCCTCTTCCTCCCTAGTTCTCCAGGGTTCTTTGCTAAAGAAGAAAACGGATATACTCTGAAAAAGAGCCAAATAGGGAAGAAAGAACTAGATGGGCAAGTGCTATAATCAACTCTCACTCCCATCCCGTCCCCAAATCAGCACATCTCTGGGTCATCTTGGAGGATGCAGCCAAGGGCAGGACTCCAAAGTAAGGCTTCCCACTTCTATCTACATCCATAGTCATCATCAGAATATATAAGAAAGGCTAGCCTGTTCCTTTAGGATGGCAGGGAGTGAAAAGAGAGAAAGATGGAGCATGGTATCTGATCTTTACTAAACAGTAATGACACCCACCAATAAATGTGGCCCAAATTAGGATATTGTGGAGGGGGGTGGGGGAATGGATGATATTGTTGAAGGCAGCCAGGTCAAGAGGGTAGGAAGAGGGCAGAACTCTCCTAGACTTATCGTTTGTGATGAGAGTAAGAAGAAATTTGCTCTCTTAGATCTACTACCAGGCAAAGGCTCCAGCCAGGCTCACACTCCCTTCTGGTGGTAAAGCCCAAGTTTGCCCACTCAAATTAACTCTTGAAGTGACTTAAGATGCCCTTGGAAGGAACAGGTCTTGCTCCAAGCTGTTTCGATTTCCTTAAGGACTAGAAGTGAAGACAAAGATGACTGGTAAAAACAGTGCAGATACTGGTCAATTTGGCAAGTCCTGTACCTGTCCAAAACATGCCAATGCCCCTAACACTTTCAAATTAGACTTTTCTAAATCAACTCCTTCAGTTATAATCAGAGGTTAGGCCTTAGCTCAAAGGAGTAGTCAGTCATCTGCAGGAGAGGTGGCATGCAATCTGGTTAAGAATGCTGGCTCAAGAGTGGCTTTCAGGAGCGCTTGAGTGCTAGCTTCCCACGTGGGAGGTCCCGAGTTCGGTTCCTGGAATCTCCTTAAAAACAAAAACAAAAGCAAATAAGAAAAACAGATGAAAAGGCCAACTCAGGGAAGCCAATGTGGCTCAGTGGTTGAGCGCCATCTTCCCACATATGAGGTCCCGGGTTTGATTCAGGGGACCTCAAAAAAAAAAAAAAAAAAAGAGTGGCTCTGCTTCTCACTAGCTGTGGGATTTAGGGCAAGCTGTTAACAATCTGTGCCTCAGTTTCTTCCATATGCAAAGTGGAAATGATAATAGTATTGACTTCATAGAGCTATTGTGAGGATTGAATGAGTCCATACATAAGTGTATGTATGGGAACAGTGACCTCAGTAATGATCGCTAGAAAATGATGATGATGATATGATGATGATGATAGAAGTACCAAAAAACATCTTACCTGCTAAGGTAACTGAACTTCTCCCCTCTGGCCACTCCTTTAATTTGAAAAAGGTCCCCAAACTCTGCTTTAGGAGCTGGATCAAATTTATTGCTAAAATTTCACTTTAGCTGCCTACCCCCACCCCCATTTCCCACCAACTATGCTAACAGATAGAATTTTTTAAATTTAAATATTCATCCATAAATTGTTAAACCTTTGGTGCTAGTGAATTTTGGCATGGGAAACAAATAGTATTGGAAAAACTCAGAAACAGCTGCTCAGGACTAGCTCAACAGCCAGATTATTTTTCATGAACATGTACTCATTAGTTTTATTTGTATATGAAATAATGAACTACTTCACTATTTGGTTGTGCTCCAAGAGCATAATATCAAGGCTCGGTGCTACCTGAACAAATCTGTGAGCTATTGAAGGCCTTCATGACATCACCTCCAGTCACATGTCCCATTAACTCCTACAGGACTCACTGACCACAGGTCTTGTTGGCATATACAGTCTTAGAGTTTTTATAATTAGTCATCATTCAAAGCATAAGTTTTGACCTCCCAGTTATACTATACTCTTTGGAGTAAGGAAATAACTTTTATATAGTTGCTTATATACTCAATGCCTAGAACAGAACTCTGTTTTTGGTATAGACATAAATACACATATTGGTTAATAACTTGTTACCTGGGAAGGATTATGCTTCAATTGAGACTTTAACTTCCATTAACTCCCTTTCCCCCAATATGGGACATGGAGCAGCTAAGTCTTAATGAGTAAGGGCTTAGAAAATGTCCACCTACTAAGGACCAACACCCTAGGAGAATACGTCCTCGTTGGACAGTGAAGGGTCCATGCCTGGAGCTTCCTGAGTAGATCATTAGGCTCTAAAAGAGTTGGTGTGGTTTATGAAAAAAGAGAGCTTCACCTAGAAATTCTATTCACTTAGGGCATGCTGGAGGCTTTCCCTAGCAAATTGCAAACTCTTAGTATTTTTCTGAGTTCCAAAGTCAATTTTTTAAGAGGATGCTTCTCTACTGATTCCTTCCTCATGTAGAAGAACTGTTACTTTTGCTTTCTATGTAGACCACTGAGCCGAACTCAGTGAAACTAAATCTAGCATGGATCCTTACTGGATCTCTGTTGAGGCTGTGGAACTATTGTTATCTGATTAGAACGCTTTCCAAGAAATATGAATGATAGGGTTCACAGAAGGAACGTAGACTCTTTTTGCAATGGAAATAAAAATCCCTAACACCAACCTCTCCTATCCACACCACCCACCTCTCACCTGTCCCCAATACCATCTTGGCTACTATCCTCAGACAAAGAGGACGATGGTAAATGAGAATATTTCATTTCTATAAAAGAATTTCCTAACTCCTAGCCAATGTAATTGTTACCTCCCAGGCCACGCTGGTCCTAATACATACTAACATATACTATAAGAATGCGGCATATTGAAAATTAGGGGTATATTTTAAAGGAGTTTTGAAGATACCGGCTAGATAGACTGCAAATTCTAGATATGCCTCCCTGTATGACCCTGAAAGAATTCTTATACTGTGTGAAATTTGTACCACCTTCTTCTCCCCCATCTCTACCCCTGGAGCTAGACTCTGTTCACATCATAAAGATAGGCTTTGTTCTTTCTTCCCAAATAGAACTTTTACTTAAATGACTGCAGTGTGGGAGGGGGAAATAGCTATGTAAACTCTGGGAGACTTGATTTATGTAGACAGTAATGCTGAGCATACTATGTTTTGTAAATCTTGGGGGGTTGGGGGTGGGGGGAGCCTGATCTGAGTAGCCAAGACTGTTACCCTAATGTTCTCATTTTTCCTTATTGGAAAAAAAACAAATCTAGAGAGAAAAATCCCTTCTCTTTTTCCTCTCATTCTCCTCATAAATGAAGGTTTTGCATTTCCTTTTTTCTTTTTTTCTTTTGGTCTTTCTAAAGTCGTCTTGATTTCAAACGAAAGATTTCAAATGAAGAAAGACACACAGAAGAGGTTCTAAAGAGTCTCTCGGTAGACAGAGGATTGTTGAATTTAAAGATAATTGAGTTTGACTTCTACCATATAACAGCAACCCACAGCCGTTAGGATTCTTATTTAACCAAGGCTCATCAATTTTCACTAAACCTTATTCACAGATTTGAGAGACCTTGGCCATCGCTAATAAAATACATGTTAAAGGGAAGTCTCCAGGAGGAAAATGGAAGCTCCCAGTTCAGAAATAATCCTAGACCAGATCATGTTGCTAAAGTTGATATCTAATTGACTTCCTAATTTCAATATGTGTTTCGCAAGGTCTTTCTAACACAGTGCTTCATATTCACTGGGGGAAATGGCATGACCTTCAAGAGAAGCATATTTGAGACTTAATTCCATTAATTTCTCACTGGTTAGCTACATTTTTTTCTTATTATATAATCTAAATGGGGTACTCAGGGCATTTAGACACCAGAAAATAGCTGTTTTGTATTGTTCATTGTTTGTTTCATAACCTTCCCACCCTCAAATTGCATTTCTGCTTCCAAAAAGATTGTTACTTGTGCTATTTTATCATGAGTATGAATCAGACTCTGAATGAGTTAGCGTGGGGGATGAAGACACTCAAGGGTGGTGGCTCCTGCCTTTCCTTGACTGAGATTCATTTATCCTGCCCTTGAGAAACACAGTGGTGATGTATTTCTCGGGGCCCAGAATATACTTTGGGAATCTATGTTGCTGTCAGGTTTTGCACGTTGCATTTGTAGAAGAGGTGGTACTACCCCAGCTCCTAGTGACCTGGTGCAGGGCCTCCTCAGGCCCCCAGGTAAAAAGGGAAGGGAAGGAGTTCTTCAGACCAAGCACTTGTTAAGTACTTTAAGTACTATGTTATCTCAGTTAATGTCTTTCAGTCCAGGCAACCATCTTGAGGGATCTGTTAATATCCTAGTGTTATAGGTGAGGAAACTGAGCTCAGAGAGAAGTGGTTTGCCCAAGATCATAAAAGGCAGGTGGGGATTCTATTTCAGGACTCTGCCTCTGAGGCTGATACCCTTTTCATCATTCCATTGTAAGACTGGGGTGTCTATAAGGGCAGGGAGGTGGGATAAGGGATGCAATGGGATGTTGAGGGAAGAGTTGAGAATGCTGAGCCAGGAAGGGCAGAAAAGGCAGAAAAGGGCTGGCAGAGAAGAGGGTGGCAAAAGAATTATTCAAGAAGTTCTCTGAAGAACTTCAAATCTTCCTGATTTGGAAATTAGACTGCAAGTTCCCTGAAGGCAGGATTTATCATATATCATTGCAAAAACTGCAAAGGAAAGAAAAAGGTACTTTAATGTTATTGAGCAGAATCATGGTGCCACTTTTCATGAGAACACAGTTTGGGGGACAATGACGTTTCATAAGGGCTAATAATTTGAATTGAAAAGTTCTATAGCATCATTTAAAGCAGTGTTTTTTGTCTTATTTTTTAATCGTGTGTTGCAACCTGTCGATATGTGTGTGAATGAGAGAGAACTGGGTTGAGATTTTAAAAATATATTTCTTACTATGATCATGGTGAAAGATGTATGAAAGCCAATGATTTCAAGAGGGCTTTGAAAGATAGAAACAAATGCATTACATTAAATAGGCCAAATTATTGCAGATGTGTAACCAGTACCAAGATTGCATGCCTATTTTAACCAGGGTCATCCAAAACTATTAGTTATATGTTTCCCTTTTTTAAAAAAATCATTTGTGAAGTTATAGATCAGGACAGTTGCTTTTCAGCCCTAGTTGAAATTAAAACTTACAGACTCCCTCACTCCTCTGTCTAACAAGAGTCCTTCCTTTATTTGCTTAACTGCCATTTGGGGTACAGATCAGGAGCTGCCAGAAAGCTCACTACTGAAGGTGGCTGCATTTCTCTCGAAGAGGACACAATTCCAGAGCCCTGAGGCAGCTGTTAGCTCGGTTTGCAGGATTATAAATTCTTAACCTAGCAACCTCCCCTCGGAAGTACAAAGAGAAATCCTATGCAGCTTGTGGGCAACATCTATGCATATGTTTTTCTATTCCTAGTTCAATGGTCCTGTAATCTGGTGTGAACAGGGTGGGAAATGGCATGCTGAAGGGTAACTAATTACTCACCAGTGGCCAGTGGCAGCTAGTGCGCTCTCTGTGTCTGGGTTCCAATCCCAGCCCTCCCACCACCTGTGATTGGGCAAGTACTGGGACTCAGGTTCCTTGTCAATAAAATAGGACGATAATAGTACTTACTTAATAGAAATGCTGTGAAGAGCAAATGAGGTCATGTAAACACATAAGGCACTTAGAACAGCATCTGGCACGGAACAAGTGCTCAATCTCTTAACAGAATGGTCGGCAATAAGAAATGCACAGAATGAGAATCCACTATAAAACCAGTGCATGAAAAAAAAAAAGAATCATATTGGCTTTCTAAACTATCCTTTTTTTTCCTTTCTAATTTTCAGTAATTAAAGATTTAAGTATGATGGCACCCCCTCTCTCCAGCAAAGGCAAATAACTTGTCTAGAAATACTCAGTTACTTTAAGATACCTGTCTCCATAGAAATGCTAATTGAAAAACCAGTTTTCTTAAGAAAGGTATTATTCCTTGAGGCAGGCTGTTTACATTAACCAACATTTCTCTAATACTTGTCAGTGTTTTGTAACACTTTTTCAAGTGCCAATTGTAGCTTGCCAGTTCTTCTGAACTGTGCAGACTGTGAGTGGGGGAAGCCAGAATGGTAACTGTGCTCCCTTGGGGCTATTTGTATCCTGGTGCAGAAGTACTTTTTATCATTTATCATAATTTATCATTTTACATAATCATCGGTTATTTGGGTGATGGCTACCGATTTTGGACAGACTGATAAGTCACTGCGTGTAAAGGTCTTGGTTTCCCTTTATTTTCATATTTGCCTCACTTTAAGGCACTCAAGTTTTTCATTGGAAATTGTGGATTTAATCTTTCATATGCAAATTAGATTCTGCTTACCAATGTCCCAGTAATTTCTCCCTTCAATAAACATAATGGTGATAGGAAAAACAAAAACATGCTAAATAGCTACGATTAAAGGGGGGGGGGATGGGGAAAGGAAGGTTGGAGCACCCCAACTGTCAACCCTCAAATTATGCCTTGTCACTTTTCACAACTTTTCTGGAAAACTGTCTACTTAGTAGTAGCATATGATGAATATGTGCCTCTGTGATTCTGGGTGAGCATCACATCAGTGTCCAAAATTCAGTGCTATTTTCATTTCTTTTTAAGATTACCAATTAAAGATAAGCACACAGACCTATAACCTCTTTCAGCAATATATTTCAAATATTAAAGAAATTTAAAAATCAAACTACCAATTTACAGCTTACTCAACTAGGTTCAAGTGATAAAAAGGCCAACAGAACTACTATTCAGAATGGGAAAGAAGAAATTAAAATAACATTTATTTGTTAGTCTTATTCTTAACATATAAACAGTTTTCCTCTTTATTTTATAGTAGATTTGCTTGTAATTCTGTGCTTGATGGCCCATGAAACGATGCATTGAGGATTGCTTATGAAACGCCTTAATTCATTTAAAGATTTTCATTTTATATTAAGTGATAACTAATGGACATTTGAGGATGCAGAAAAATGAACAAATAAAATAGCTTAAGTAAAATAAAATAACTTAAAAATCCTGATTAAAAACAGTGGGTAATAGTTTGGTTATTGGTATGATAGCTTTTCTGGGATCAGAAAAAAAAAAAATTACAAGCTCCACACTCTGTCCCTAAATTCTAACTTTTAATATTTTGCCAAATCTGCTTTCTCTTTGCCTCTCCACACACGTACCCACACACTTTTTATTTGCAATTGCAGATTTCATTTGAAATAGCATGCTTCACCATGTATCTTCTCAGAATAAGAACATCCTCCTGCATAACCACAATATAATGACATTTTTAAAAAAAACAACCGTATTCCCATATCACCTAATATCCAGTATATATCAAAACTGCCCCAAGAGGTATATGGAAAAATATACCAAGTGTACGCTATGGACCGTAGTTAGTGGTAATAGTCTGATCATGTTCTTTCATAATCTGTAATAAATGTTCCACAACAATGTAAGGTGTTGGTAGAGGGGTGATGTATGGGAATTCTGTACATTGTGCATGATTGTTTTATAAACTCACAACTTCTCTGACAAAAAAAAAAAAAATTGCCCCAAGAATGCCTTTCCAAGGTTTTTTGTTTGTTTTTGACCCAGGAGCCAAAGTATTGCATATTGCATTTTTATTCTATCTTTGTTTTTATCTCAAATAGTCCTCCTCATTTTCCCCATGACACTGGCTTTTTAAAGGGCCAAGGCCAGTTGTCTTGTGGAATGCCCCATATCCAGCATTTGTGTCACTTAACTTGTTCATCTAGTGTTGGGAGCCGTCACTGGAGTCTGCCAAGAGAGGTGCCAACAACCTAAGCAATAGCAACCTGTGGTCACATGGCGCAACATGGCGGACGCCACAACATGGCGCAGACACAAAATCTGCTTTGTCACTTCCTTGTTCTTCTTCCTCCTTGCTCCTTTGTTCTCCGGTTCCCGCCACTGCCCAGGTGAATGCAACAAGTACGCAGGCGCAGGGCGCGAAAGTAAGATCTGCCCACTACTCCAGCGATAACACCCTCCAATCCCGGAGCGCCACCCGACCCCGACTCACTTCCTCTCTCCAAACAGCATATAAGCCCTGCTCCCTCAAATAAAATTTGCAGCTTGATCAGAATACTGTCTTGCTGTCATTCTTTGCGTCTCTTGTCCCACCATTCTTTCTCGGCAGGTTTCGGGTCCTCGTTGATGTCCCGCGGGCCGTGACAATCTAGGCCAAGACTTTTCATTCTAGAAACCTTGGGTATATGCAACGTGCCTTCTACCTCTCCAACCCCAGAGCTCCTCTGCCCTAATCTAAGGAAATGACTCAGAGATCTTTGATGAGCATAACTCAAGCTTTAACTGTTCAAAGAAATTGCTAGCTTCAGTGAAAAACAGTATGTAAATGATACTGCCAAATCAAAAGCTTTTAATTTTAAAAGAAAAGGTGTCACAGTTAAATGTTGATTTCATAGCAAGCCCTTGGCCTGAAGGGAAGGTGGGTCCCTTGAGGAGAATATTAAGGGACCAGAGACCAGCGTTTGCTCTTGTTATGTAAATGTTAGGAAGTAGCATCAAAGGTGCTTAACTTAACTATGTTTTTCTTTTGTCTACCTACTGCTAAACTAAAGGAAGAAAAAAATGTGTGTTATACCATCTCTTATCAGACTTTAGGATAGGTTGGAAAAAAAAAAAAGGGATTTGGGGGTGGGGTTGACTAAATACTGAGTGCCAAGATTATGGTCTAAGCTCCAGGCAGTAAAATTGAAGATGCCCCAAAATACTGTTCTTGCTTTTCTAGGACATCTCACTGGCAGATGTTAAAAGCTCTGACAGAATCCTGCTCTGCATCTATTCCATTGGTAAGAAAATCCCAAGTTAATTAGGCCTACACATAGGAATGTGCCATACATGTGTACGGAATGTAAACAAGCTGATAAGGGGTCAGGTAGAAGAACATGCTACAATGCGCTTGTCCCTCCATTCCTATAATTGTTTATGAGCACATGCTATTTTGGACTATAAACTGGAGTCAAGAAACAGACTCAAATCAACAAAGGCTGGACCCAGGGTAAACTGGTGTTCTTTGGCTGGTCACTGAGGCAGTCTAGAATCTTTTAAAAAAAGAGATTGGCCAGGGACAAAGTTTATCCCTCTGGTGCCTCAAATTCTCAAACAGTTTATTTGAAAACAGAGTGAATGACTAATCTCCTACAAGTTTTTAGGCTTTACCAAGGTAAACAAATGAGTGGGCTGTGAAAGTAAACACTTCATTTCCTCCCAGGCTCATCCTTGTCTCCAAAATTCCTCTCCCTCCTTTCACTATCCCCAGCCTTCCTATTCCCAAACTTGGTCTCTTGTATCCTGTAAAAGTACTGAAATTGCAAAGGAGACATTTTTAATTATAAGTACCACAGTAATGAATTCAAGTACACTCGTTTAGCATAAAGGGCTTCCCCATCTGTCTCTAAAGTATGCTTAAAAATGCTGTGTATTTGATAACATTAGCACCAAGCATCCTCCACATGTGAACATTCAGCGTTTTAGGAAGTTCGCTGCCCCCCACACCCCCAAGACAGCATGGTGGTGGCTCCAGAAAGCACATTTATCTCCATGTTTGGGAGTGCCTGTGTGGTCTCTTTTCCTAATTTATTTGCACTGCAATCCCCGTAGGCAAAGAAAGACTAGGGAACTAGGCTGTCTACTTCTCCCCACCCTGACTGAGTAGGGAAAACAACTTCCCTAAGTCCCACAAGTTCTGGCCACTATACAAATTGTTCTTGAGCATGGAGGGTTTCCAAAAGACCTAATTAGCAACTCACAGCAAACATTTCTTTGCATTAGCTAATGATCCGGCTACACTTGTAAGCAAACAGAACCAACATATCTAATCAATGCTGAAAAACCAACCAAATGCCTATTAAACATCTGGATGTAATTTTCTAGTTAGAACAAAATGAAAACACATGCAGGTTCTTTTGATCTGCATCTTAACAAAGAAATTGTTGATAAAAAAAGCATACTGGCCAGTCAATGTGTCATTTTCATAAAGTTTGCTCATTTCTCTTCAAATGCTCCCAGTTTAATTTAGTTGGTTTCCTGCGATCTCTAATTTTACCATATTGTGTGAAACCGCAAGAGATTCTTTGGATGTGATTTTATTTGAGGTTTTACTGCTGCATGGATCTGCTACTGATTTTTTCCCCTTCTTTGCCTCCCCTTCCCCCATCTTTTTCTTTGGTAAATAGATGAGGAGAAAACAGTTATAAAGCAATGTTGGGGACAACTTCCTCTGGATCCTACATTCTTAGGTATAAAGAAAACCTCCAGTTCAAAAGAAAAAACACACAAAGAGTCAAATGAAGGAATATCTAAGCAAGCACTCAGCTAAAAGGAAGACGATAATGACAAAAGTAATCTTTGAAAAAATTGACAAAATTATTTATTTTTAAAAATGTAATATATTTAAAAGAAGATGCAAAAACTCTATAATCAGCATCCACATTTTTTCTATTGTGTCTAGTACCTATATTATCTAACACCTACTTTTTATAATTACTTCTGCTCTCTTGGTGACTTGAAAATTTGATCATCAGCAACAAATGCATGGAAGTAAATTCACATATGCAGCAAATATAAAATAAATAGTCTGGATCCCAACCCCCAATCAAGATGGCAGAGTGAAAAGCTTCAGGGTTCCATCCCCCAACAGAAACTTTGAACAAGCAGCAAGAACTGGCAGAAACATCTTTCTTAAAGCTCCAGAAAATGGTTAAAGGACTGGAATATCAGGGGAAGCCCCGAATGAAGAAAAAGGAAGGGTCTTGTGGCACCCTGACTGGCCCCTCTTCAACCCCTCAGCAGCTTGGCACAGATCCAGCCCATGCTCCCAGTGTGGCTCCTGGTTCCAGTTCCAGAGGAAGCGGAGTAGCCCTCGTGCACATACTGGGGGCATGTATGTCTGGCCCAATATGATGGCCTTGTGTGTGGAAGCTGTATCACCAAACTGTCCTATAGAACACTGTAGGAGGCAGTCAAATTGTACCGCCTGTGGCAAGGGATTGCTGGCTGTAAGACATACAGTGCAGATGGAAATTATGAAAAGGAACCAAACGGAGCTGAAGACCACAGTAACTGAAATTAAAAACTCCCAAGAGGGGTTTAATAGCAGATTGGAACAGGTAGAAGAAAGAATCAGAGAACTGGAAGACAAGATCTTTGAAATTGTTCAGTCTGAGGGGGCAGAAAGAGGAAAGGAGGAGGAAAAATGAAGAGAGCCTGAGGAACCTGTGGGAGTCCCAGGAGAAGAAAGAGACAAAGAAGCAGAGAGAATATTTAAAGAAATAAAGGCTGAAAACTTACAAATTTAACTAAAGACTAAGTGTACACATCCAAGATGTTCAATGAACTCCAAACAGAATGAACCCAAATAGACCCATGTGTCAGCATATTTTAATAGTTTAATTTTAATATTTTCAGGAGAGAATTCTGAAAGCTGTAAGAGAAAAGCAACATGTTACATACAAGGGAGCCTTGATAAGTGCTGATTTCTCATTGGAAACCATGGAGCAAGAAGGCAGTGGGAGGACATATTTAGAGTGATGACAGCAAAAAATTGCCACCCATAAATTCTGTATCTGGCAAAACTGTCTTTCAAAAGGGCAGGAGAGATTAAGACACTCAACAAAAAACAAAAGCTGAGGGAATATGTCAGCACTAGACAAGTATTACAAGAGATGCTAAAGAGAGTTCTGCAGGTTGAAAGAAAAGGACAATAGACAACAGATTGAAGCTGAATGAAGAAATAAAGGTCTCTGGTGAGGGTATCAAGATGGGTAAATATAAATGCCAGTACTATTGTATTTTGGGTTTGTAGCTCCACTTTTTACTTCCTACAGGATCTAAAAGGCAAATACATAAAATGTAATGAAATATCAGTGGCTTTGGACTCATGATGCATAAACATGTAATTTGTGAGAAGAACTACATAAAGGTGGGGGACAGAGAATATAGGAATACAGTTTGTATACACTATCAAAGTTAAGTTGGCATTAAAGCAAATGACATTGTTATAGATTTAGGATGTTAAATTTAAGCTCTGCGATAACAACAAAGAAAATATCAGAGACTATGCAAACTCATAGAGCCAAAAATTAGAGTACAGGTTGCCAGGGATGGGGGACAGGGGAATAGGGAGTTGATTTATAATGGGTGTAGGGTTTCTGTTTGAGGAGATGGGGTTTTATAGTTTTAGTAATGGAAACTAAATTTTAGTAATGGAAGGTCGTGGAGATGCTGCAATATTGCGAATGTGATTAATCTCACTGAATGGTATGCTTCGAAGTAGTTGGGATAGGAAAGATTATGTTGTATATATGTTTCCGTAACTTAAAAAAAGAGAGGGAGTGGATATGGCTCAAGCAGTTGAGCGCCTGCTTCCCACATGGGAGGTCCTGGTGCCTCCTTAAACACACACACACACACACACACAAAAAAAAAAAAAAAACAACAAGGAAAACAAAAGAAAAAAACCAACTCAGGGGAGCTGATGTGGCTCAGTGGTTGAGCACCTGCTTCCCAACTCCATACAAGATCCTGGGTTCAATCCCTGGTCCCTGGTCCCTCAAAATAAATAAATAAATAAATAAATAAATAAATAAATAAATAAAAATAGAAAAGAAAGAACGAAAGAAGGAAAGAGCAATTAAAGAAACAATGAGAATTAAAGGCAGTACATTATCCTGGATGGGGAGGAGAAAATGCACAAAGGACTTTATTGGAGCTCATGAAAAAAACTGGAATATAGACTATGAACTTTAATATCAGTGTTAAATTTCTTGAACTTGATAACTGCACTCAAGATGGTTACATAAGTGAATAGTCTTGTTCTTAGGAAATGTACACGGCAATATTAAGTGTTAAGGGGAGCAGATGTAGCTCAGTGGTTCGGTACCTGCTTCCCATGTATGAGGTCCTGGGTTCAATCCCCAGCACCTCCTAAAAATAAGTGTTCAAGGAACATGATATGTACAACCTATGCTCAAGTGTTCAGAAAATGGACTGTTGGATAGACAGAGGAATAGAGGAGAGGGGGAGAGAGAAAGGGAGAGAGAGGGGGAGAGGGGAAAAGAGAGGGGGAGAGGAGGAGAGGGGGAGGGGGAGAGGGGAGAGGGGGAGGGGTGAGAGGGGGAGGGGTGAGAGGGGGAGGGGGTGAGAGGGGGAGGGGGAGAGAATGAATGCTTTGGCAAATATGGCAAAATGTTAAAACTGGTGGATCTGGGGGTTGGGTAGGAGTATGCTGAAGTTCTCCGTATGAGGTCTTGTATTATTTTTGTAACTGTTCTGTAAGTTTGAAAGTATTTCAAAATAAAATGTTAGAAAAAAAAAAATTGCCTGGCAATCTTCCTGTTTCTTTTGCAGAGGATAAAAAGAGTACTGTTTTTTTTCTTCAGGGACAATTTCCTATGGAAGCAGCACACTTAATATTATTTCTTGTAAAAACAGCATCAACATATGAATATGTTGAAGGTAAAGAAGATTATGGTTAACAGACTTTAAATAGATGACTAAAATTATAGATTTCATGAGTAGGGCTATTTTAAACGGGCTGCAGGCAATCTGCACATATATTATTTAATTAAAACATAAGATTAAAGCTACTTGATTGTTTAAACACCATCATTTGTAATGCAGTTTGATGAGAGTTTTATAGTATAATTATTACAGCATGACAATCATGAAGAAAATATGACCTTGAAAAGGGCATAACCTCATCCCTTTCTTTTTTTTTTTTAAGATTTTATTTATTTATTCATTTATCCCCCCCTTGCTGCTTGTGCTCGCCGGGTCAGCCAACCACGCGTGCGGGCGGGCTTGCCTTCACCAGGAGGCCCCGGAACCGAACCCGGGGCCTCCCATATGGTAAACGGGAGCCCCACTGATTGAGCCACAGCCGCTTCCCAACCTCATCCGTTTCTCAGGGAAGATGTCTGTATGATAGAAGCCACCAAAAAGAAAAAAAAAATTATGCATACAATTAAACCCTTTCCAATTTCAAAATCATTAAATTATTCTTTTCTCCAGATCCTACATTGTAAGGAAATCAGAAGGCCTGGTGATTCAAGCTTCACTGGTAGTAAGGAAGCACTAGTAAGAAGAGAAATATCCAATTTTTATCCACGCCAAACTGGGAAAGATGGTGACCAGGCATGTTTTCCATTATAGCTGTATATTAGAGAATATTTAAAGACAATGTGTTAGAACTGATTTTGAATGGAGTGGGTGGAAAGAGAAGTAACAACACTTTTTGCTCCTGCTCCAAAATAAGCTGTTTTAATTTCTCTGCTTATACTTAATTACCAGCGTGTGCCAGTAAATTAAGGTACCCATCAGACAAGGCTGGGTAAGCTAGCAAGATGTCTCAGCTGCCAGAGTTGTCCCAGCATCCACAGGCATTTTTGTGCCACAAGAGAACTTTCTATCCTGTCCTGGAGCTGATTATGGGATGCAGTGACCACAGACTGGCACATGTGGCCCAACCACTAGATGAAGATTTTAAAGAACACAGATTGCCAAAGCACAAAGCTTAGTTCTGCATGGATCAGATAATTTTTAAAAGTCCTGTATGTAGAGCAAGCCTGTTGTTGTCATCACCAAATTTAAGGAAGCAAAGAGAGGCAGGGCTTTCTTCCTTTTCATTCTCCATGTTAGCAAAAGAATACTATAGCCTCCTCCCCAAACCCAGTTAATGAGAGTACTGTAAAGCTACACTATGGAACTTGTTTAAGATTTACTATTGCCTACCAGATTGGATAAAATCGCTCTTTATTTTTCATTTATAATTGATATTTGGGACAGATGCAGTTATAGACAAATCAATATCACATATACTTCAAAACAACTACAACCTGAACTGTATTATCTAAAATGATTCTTTCAATATTTCAAGAAAGAGAAATTTAAAGCAAATCTTTGAATTAAATGCATTTGTTTATATATGTGCCTTCCCATAAGTCCCTTAAAACTAAAATAATGAGGATGTGAGAGTTAATACCAAAAACATGATAACAAGGTTCCAATATAAGATAACCACTTGTCATACAGGTACCACGCATCACGTGGAAATAGCTTAACCCAACTGATTTTTAAACGAAGTATAATTTTTTCTGCTGTGTGGTGTATTTAGAGAGACAACTACTGGAGCCTCTCAATATTAATTACACATTATGTCCCTTTTATTTAAAAAAATTAAAAATTCATTTGAACTCAGTTCCATCGTGTAAGAATTGTCGCCAGGTCATTTACCCAAGTCTTCTCTTCTAGTTCCACACACAGCTCAACCCTGGGGCACCATCCAAACTACGGTGGTGGGAGTGGGCGGGACAGGTTTTTCAGGTCTCAATGCTCGTTTATTCCATTGTCTCCCTTTGTTCCCAGGAATTGGAAACAGACTCGTGGTCACGTTGCTGCGAGGCGCCTAAAACTCTACGATTTCCCCCGCCCCTCATCACAGCAAAGTCAGGACTGTTAAGACAAGGACCCGAGATTTCGCGCCCCAGGCAGAGTATCGCATCTGCGCCTTGGCACGCGCGTGCCTTTCCCTGGCGTACCCTTGGGAATCCTTCCCGCCAAACGAAGGCAGGCCGACCCTTTTGCAAAGTGGCTTGAAATTCTCCAATAAATTCCAAGTCCAACCACCTTGGGCGCAAAGCGGAGTGGACATTATGGTTAAGTCTTATGCGGCTGGCGTGCGTACGCCTGCCAATGCGCTGACCATTATGCAGTTTCCACCCAGTGCACAATCCACTCTTTTTTTATGCCTCGGTGAAAAGGTAGCTCTAGGAAAAAGACAAACCTCAGAGAAATTTTTGAGTATGACCTCACATTCAAAAGAGTACCATCAAACAAGGGGCGGGCACCTAAAGACGTGTTTGTCTCAAACTACCAAAGAGCACCCCAATATAAGCAACGCAATAAGTCCCTGAGTTATTTTAATCGAAATCTGAAGATTTTCATTATAAAGTGAACAAGTGGCAGAATTTTTGCAAACTCGAACCCCAGTTCCGCGGTAACACGCTCGCGGGTCCCTCCCGTACGCGCGCGGCCGCGCGTTCCCTTGCCAGCCCCACGTTACTTTGATTGACAGCCGGGCCCCGCCGCTCTCCTTCCCACCGACCTTCCCATCGTCGGTGCCAATCTCTGCATCTCGCCGCTTTCTATTGGCTGGCTGTGGCGTCCCGCGGCTCCTCCAGGAACACTTCCTCACCGAGCCGGGGAGGACGCGGCTAGGTGGAGGAGGGGCGGCAGCAGGGGAGACGGGGGAGACGGCGGAGATGGAAGCCAGTGGGATGGGAGGGGGACAAGAAGGGGACGGACTGGCTGGCGTTGCGCTGCCATAGGCTCTGGGGAAGCGTCGCGTCAGTACCCCACGTTGGGCCCGGCGCGCGCGATTGGCTGGCGCAGGCCTCTCTGCTGCTCCTGCTCCGCCCGGGCCCACGTCCCCCGCCCGCTCCGCGCTCGCGTCCCCGCCCGTGCGGGGCTGGGCGGGGCCGGCGCTGGTTAGCCCCGGAGTGTGAAACCGCGTGTTAATGTAACCGGCGCGAGAGGCGCGGGCGGCGGCGGCGGCGGCGGGACCGGCGGCTGCTGGAGCAGCGACGGCGGATACTCCGTGCCTCGCGCCCCCCAGGCGGCCAACTGCACCACCTCCACCCCCTGCAAGGCCGGGCGGGATCAACGCCACCAGCCCGGACCTCCGCCGACCAAAGCCCCGCTGGCCACGGGTGCCGCGACTACTCCGGACTCGCCCGCAGAGTTTGCCCGCCGGGGAGGGAGGCTGGGCAGTGGAGTGTACTCCGGCGCTACTCCCGGCCATCTCGTGGATGTCGTCCGCTGGGTCGTGAGAGAACTTTGCAGCGAGCTGGAGCGCCCTTTGCGGAGCGGCAAACGAAGGGAAGGCCAGCGAGGACCGAGGAAGGGGCTTGGAGGAAGGGTCCGGAGTGGCTAGGCCGGTCCTTCTGGGCGCTCTCGCGTGGGGCGCAGCGCCCTGATGCTGCCCGGTCTCGAGGAGCAGCGGATGGCTGCAGGGCTATCCTCCACGTGATAGCCCCATTGGACCAGAGGGTTTGTGCAGCCGCGGAGGACACCGAGTGCCGGTTGCACGGGGCGGGCCGAGCCGCCTCCCGGCGCGCCGTCCGCACTTTCTCCGCCTCGGCGTCATCCCGCGCTCCCCGGCCCGGGCTGAGGCTGTGCGTCGCCAGGCGCTGAGCCTCCGCCGCGGCCCTGCACTCGCTCCCCGCTGCCTTACGGGAGCCCGCAAAACGCCCAACTGAAGAGTCAGCCCAGACCCGCGGGGGTCAGGCCCCGATCGTTGCCGGGTTTGTGTGGGGTTGACCAGAGGCGCCGCACCACCTGCACTTCCTCGCCCCCGGCCACCGCGGGCATATTCCGGAAAGAGGTGGACAGGAGAAAAGCAAAGAAAAGCGGCCCGCCTGGATTTGTTGGCTCGGGACGAGCGCCGCGCACGCTGATCGCCGAGGGGAGCGCGGCGGGAATCACTACGCCCCCACCTCCCGGCCTCCGGCGGCCAAGGCCGGTGGGTTGGAGCGCAGCCCCTGCGCCCTCTCCCCGGGCGCTGGCGTCGCCGCGCAGTTTCTTGGAACAGCCGGGTACGGGGCGCCGCGCAATGTGGCCCTGAGCGCGGGAGCCCGCACCGGCGGGATCAGGAGTAGCCGCGGGCGCCGAGTGGCAGTGCGCCCAGCTGAGCGCGCCTGCGTGCGTGGCCAGCGCCCCCCGCCTCTGACCCCCTGCGCTCCCGGCTTCTGCTTGGCTTCCTGGCTAAATTTTCCTCGTTGGGATTAAAGTTGGAAATTGAACGAAGAATTGAGTTGCCCAGGAGAAGAGCCGCGGCCGCCGCCGGAGCGATGTTCCCGCAGAGCCGGCACCCGGTGAGGCGCGGCCCGGTTGGGGAGGGGGTAGGGGGCAGGTTGGGGGGAGGTGGTGGAGGCGCTGTTGTCGTGTGGTGGGGAAACGGGCGGCTGCTGCAACCTGGTGGGTCCCCTCGCCCCCAGGGGTGCAAGGCTGGGGAGGTCCAGGGCCCTGGTCCCCCGGGGTGGAGAGTGGGCTGAAACTCGGAATCCTCCTTTCCTTTCGGCTCCTTCCCACTTGACGTCTAGACTGGGGGCGGGGCGGGGTGGCGGGGTGCTCTAGGGAAGGTTGGGGTTTCACTCCTGGCAGCCACAGCCTCCCCCTTCCCGGAGCCGGGTGTGCCGCCCCCCCTTTGTGTCTTGTCTCGCTTATTTGCATGTCAATGCGACCCCCTGTTCTGGCGCGCTCGGAGGTGGCCCCGGCGACTCTGGGAACCGGGAGCGTGAGGGAGTTGTTTTTCTTCTCTGATCCCGGGAGTCATTATCACCCCTGTGGGGGAGGGGGACGGCGACGGCGGCGATCGGGCCTGGTCCTCCCCAGCCTTCGGGGAGCTGCCCCTTCCTCCGGCAGAGTGACTTGGGAACACGTAATGTGACCCGTTCTGGAAGCTGGAAGAGGCTCCTAGCCTCCTTAGAAACTGGGGACCGGGGGAGTGTCCCCCTTCCTCCTCCCCAATGTGAAACGTAGAGGCGAGTTCGGGGCTTCGTTTTCCGCTACTTCTAACTTTATTTTTTGTTTATGTCTCACCCGGTCCTCTCTCTTCTGAATTCCTGCTTTATGCGTCCACCCGCACCCCCATGCCTCGGTACCCCTCGCCTGTCGCCCCCAGACGCCGCATCAGGCTGCAGGCCAGCCCTTCAAGTTCACTATCCCGGAGTCCCTGGATCGGATCAAGGAAGAATTCCAGTTCCTCCAGGCGCAGTATCACAGGTGCGTGTCGGGCCGGGCGGGGCGAGTGGTTGTCCGGGCGTTGGTCTCCGGCGGCCGCGTGCCCCTCGTTGCCCAGCCGGGTGGTGGCGGCTGTACTTAGTACTTGCGTCCAGGCGGTGGCGTGTGGAGTTGCAGTTAAGACCTGTCATTCACGTTCCCCTATCCTGGCTCTTCCCGGGCCTCCTCTTCTCTTGTCTCCTCCTCCTCCTCCCATTGTTTCCTTTTTGCCCGTTTGCTGCTGTTCCAGAGAATCCTTTTTCGTGTATTTAGGAGTTGCATGAGAACCGTCAATATTTGCACTTAACTTATTTATTTTGCAACAGGCTGAGCCTGAAACATTGATTGAATCGATGCCTCAGCCCTGGAGTGCGGGTTCATGGAGGCAAAGCCAGTGTTGAAATCACTGTTTGCCATAATTTGGGAATCGGTTTGTCTGAGGCAAAGTCCATCGTGGAAGGCTGTTAGCTATAACCATCATTGGTGTCGTGAGTAGGGAGAAAGCTCACCTGCTTTGGCCTCATTCTGGGTAGGTTTGGTAGGACATGTAATTGGAGTCACATTTATATCCATCTCAGCCTTAGTTTCTTCACCTAATGACAGCTACCTGTCGGTTCAAAGCATTTATAAATGAAAACTATCTGCAAAGTATATGGGTCATTGTAGACTTTCCAGAAATGTTAGTTCTTTCCTTTGCTCCTGTGAAGTCTTAGCTGATTGAAGCTAAGAAATAACTGTGAAATGACGATTTATATTTTTATGGTTCTTGGGAAAAAGTGCACAGATGAGGCTATAAGTGGCGTGGGGCGTGAATTTTCTTACTTTTTGGGGGTTTTCTGATTATTGACCTTTTGTCTACTTGTCGACTGTATCTTTAGAGCTTGAGGCATACCTGCACACATTGTGTTTACCCAGTAGGTTGAAGGGAGAAGTTCAACCCACTTCATTGCAGTAGCTACTTGGCATACTTTGGTAGGAATTTCAAAACCAAAGGTTTCAAAAAGGGTCCAACAGTTGTAGAAGTAGCTTTATGATACGGATTTCAAACTGAGTTGGCAAAGATAGTTCATCCTATGCCTGAGACTGAAGATTGTACAGAGGCCAGATTTTAGTGGAATCCAGAGAAGCAAACTTTGTTTTCTGGAAGTAGGAATGAACAGGTAACCAAGAGGAGTCGGCCCTCTGGGTAGGTCAGAGGCTTTGACAGGTTTTTGGCAGTCTTGGCATCTGTGGCTAAGTATGCACCAAGAAGAAAAAGGATGGTAGCTGAACGGATACCCTGTATGGTTCATCTGCTCCCTTTCCCTATTAAATGCAAGGACAAACCTTTTGAGTGTTTACCTAGATAGTTTATGGCTTTTCGAAATTGTTCGGTTTTTACTTGAAGTACAAATATATGAGGCAGATGTTAAAACAACTGACATAATGTTTGCATTAAGTTGCCTGTTTTGCTTTTGTAGCCTTAAATTGGAATGTGAGAAACTGGCAAGTGAAAAGACAGAAATGCAGAGGCACTATGTGATGGTAGGTATCAAACATTGGACTTTCTCCTTTTCATCTGATATTAGCAAATTCATGTTCTTAGCATTACTAAAACTTGAGTTAATAAAATGAATAAAATGTTAATCCTTTTTTCTCTTTACAGTATTATGAAATGTCATATGGATTAAACATCGAAATGCATAAACAGGTAAGCTTTAGTTAAGTCTCAGGCTGACAGTTTGTTCTGATTTTATAATGCTGGCATTGTCCCCACTGTTGGGGGTTTGTAAGCCATTTTTCTGCCTTGGTTTCCGTTTCTGTAAGTTGGTGGTGGTGCACTACAGCTTTGGGTGCTCCTTGACAATTATAGACTGTTTGGATGACTAGATAAGAGGTACTTTGGAAGTGTAAACCTGTCCGGTTATAGGCAGATAGCAATTGAGACCCGAATTTAGTTTTCCCTCTAGATAAATTTATTTTCCTCTGGAATGATCCTGGGTATCTTAGAGAGTTGCTGCAGATCAGAATAGCTAATGTTTTTGTGCTGGTTTGGAAAAGAAGTGTGGATCTGTGGGTGGGAGGGGAATATTCAAGTTTCTTTAATCCTGGGAAACAAGGTATAAGACTAACTCTGGGGCTCTCTTTATGCTTTGAAGCTGCATAAAGAGATGCTAAGGATCAGTGGCTTATTAGCAGACATCTTTTTGAAAAATTTCTCAGTTGATGTAGGTTTGGAGGTGAAAAAAAGCATCCTTTTATGGCCACGACATATGTTGGGAGTTGCTTCGGGTCCTAGTGGTTTTAAAAGCATGAAAAGATTAGTGACTGGAAAGCTCTAACTATGACTATGAGTTTGCAAGTTCCCATAAAATTCACACTTATGGCTACTATAATGGTGTATAAAAAGAGTATTGAGCTGGAACAAGGCACTAAGGACCTCATAAGAGAAGAAAAGCTAAATGATTGCTCAGCCCAAAGGACCCTCGATTGAGTAGTCATTGTCTGCCAAAGAAAGCATTAATGGCAGGGTGTAAGTATTCTGGAGATATGCTGACATTCACTTTTTCATCAAGACGCTGGTACAATAAGTCTTTCAGAAATCGATTGCCTCTTAAAAAAATTATCATCAGATGAAGTTGCACAGTTGGACACATTTCAAAGTGCAACAATACAATTCTTACTTGATGTATATGTGCTATTTCATCTGAAACCCTTGTTTCATTAAATTAAAGAGCATGGCTGACCGGCTGGGGCACAGTGGAGAAATTGATTAGTTCAGCCTTCAGATCTTTCTTATAGTCAAAGACTTTCATTAAGCAAGTGCGTTTCAGAGTTGAATTCTGCTTTTGTAACTGCGTTCTTTGATTTTTAATTCATCATAGATTTCATAATGCTAAGGTTTGATGTATGTTAGATCTGTTCTCTGATAACGTGTTTGGAAGGAGACAGTTAAGTTCAGGGCCTTTCATTAGTAATATAATTGGGCCTTTTAAAAAAAACAATTTTATTCTGATTTTGCAAAAGTTGGTAACCTAGCTTGTATTGGGTCTGCATCTTTGTTTTTTGTGTGTTTAAATGACTGGTGCCTTATTGAGGCAGTTGTAACTTGTTGATGGTAACTAGGATAGAAGATTTGTGAAAAAAAAAAAAAAAGAAGATTTGTGGCTAACCTGTGGTCATTTAAATGAATTATGAAAAGAAATTTAGCTTAGGGGGTCTCCCAACATATGTCTCTCTTTTTTTTTAAGTTTATCTAAAATGCACATTTTGGGCAACAAATATACTGGACAAGTAAGAGGAAACAAAGCTTTTTCTTAAACTCATAAACTCCAAGGATTTAATAACATCACTGACTCTTTTACAAGGGAGCATCACCTCTGTGTAATGTGGTGTGCTGGTGCTGGAATTTATTGGGGAAACTAAAGGAGGTGTGTGGTTCTTCTGGGTTCCTGTAGGTTAGATGGCTGGGTGACCTTTCCTTTGCTTTATTGCGTGGGAAGAAGGGGTGAGAAGGGTCAGAAGCCCCATATTGTCAAAATGGTTTTCTGATGAGTTTCTCTATGCCATTGGGCATTTGTGGGTATATATTGTCTACCCATGAAGCTGGTGTGCTTTAATAATGCACTGTGTATAATTGGCTTAGTAATTTGAAAAAATGTGCAAAGCCGAGAGACACCATGTTCTTTATAGTAGGGTATTAAGCCTTCTGAAATTTAGTTTATACTGTAAATGCTGACAGACCCTTAACTAGAGTGGTGTGCAAAGCAGTGCTGTAATTCAGTTTAAAGTGGCCTTACATTTGAAAAACATCCTTCTGAATGTCACACGTTAATAATAAGTTCTGAGGAGGCATTTGGTGCAGCTAGTAATCATAATTCTTATTAAAACTGGTGACGTCTGGCCCCCAGGGTGTAGCCAGGCTCAAATTGATGCTTTTTGCCGCCTGATCACCAGCATGGCCTAAGTGCTCATTATATTGTAGAGAGGGCCTTTGGAGCTCTCATTAGGTTTGACAGGAATTCTCTCTAGGGGGAAACTGGGCATTAGCGAGACTCCTGACAGGCTGAAATTATTCCTGCTTTATGGCTTATAACCAAATGCTAGCAAGGCATCATCAGGGGACACAAAAAATTGTCATTTCTGACAACATCTTTGTTACTGAAAAAAAAATGCAGTGATGGGGAAACTTTCTGTGGAGAGAGAGCTTTAATGTTAAGATTTGTCTCCTGTGTGACGACTGCCCTCCCTTTCCACCTTTCGAGTTTGTTGAAGGAGTGAGTTTTAGAGATTTCAGTGTCAAATCTCACCACCAAGTGTTCCGCCTGGAAGTATTAAAGGGGAAGTGCGTCCAAATCAAGTATGGTATAATTGTGGTTTCCTTACTTGGTTTGATGCCCACAGTTCTCTGTTTGTGTTGTATCAACACTTCCTGATAAATCTTCCCCTAAAGTTAGCTGAATAGAAAGGCAAATAGATATTTAAATCTTTATTTTAATTGCAACCGTAAGGCAATTTTTTCTTAGAACTTTTCTTTTTTTATATGTCTGCCTGTCCATTTATTTGCCTGTCCATCTCTTGTTTGTGTAGATCTGTAAACTCTTATGTGTCTGTACCAGAGAGAGGTAGAGACTTCTTGTGTAGAAATTAAGACAGTTCTAATATGACCAAAGTGTTAGAGGGTGCATTACAAAATAGAAACCAGTTGAAAAAGGTCTTTTTGTGCCTTCTGTGTGTGGCAGCATGATCTTTAAATTTATTTTTCTGCCATGTAGCTTGGTGTTACTTCATTCAGTCTTTTTGAGGAAGAAGATGCACTGTACCTGCATGCGTAAGCCTTATCCCAGTTGTCTTTTCAGTATGCTGAAGAATTTTTTTTTTTTTTTAATTTATTTATTCATTTATCCCCCCCTTGCTGCTTGTGCTCGCTGGGTCAGCTAACCACACCGTGCGGGCGGGCTTGCCTTCACCAGGAGGCCCCGGGAACCGAACCCGTGGCCTCCCATATGGTAAACGGGAGCCCTACTGATTGAGCCACAGCCGCTTCCCTATGCTGAAGAATTGGTGCACAAGTTGTCAGTAGTGGCTTAAACTTGTACACAGTTAACAGGTTTCAAAAACGAGATGTCATCCTGTGAAGTAGATGGGGTAGATGTGTTGCTCTGCTTGGAGCTGTGGGCCCATGTTCAGACACTGGGACCTGCTATTGACTCTTGAGCTTGGTCACCTGGCTCCCAAAATCCTGTGCTTCTATCCCATGCTTCTTCTCCTTACCTACCCTGCTGCCATTTGGAATCGAGGCCAGTGGGAGAAGGCTCCTGGGTCATGTGTGGAGTGACCCGCCCCACTCCACTTAGCTAGCTTTCTTTTTCTCTTTCTCTTTCTCTCTCTCTCTCTCTCTCTCTCTCTCTGTGTGTGTCTCTCTGTCTCTCTGTCTCTCATGCTTGCTCTGCTGTGCTAATCTACTTCACAATTTCTGAGATCTGTCTGGGTGAGGTGTGTGTTCTAAAAGCTTAGTCACTAGCACTTTTGACTGGTCTGTGTCCACCAGAAGCCATGGCTTGATGATAGCAAGTTGTAACCAACTGAGAGATACTGTCCTCAGATTATAATAAATGTAAGAACAAAAGAAAATATTGTACATAAAATTTCTGCTTAGGAAAAGAAATTGTTTTTGGTAGTTTCTTTTTCTTTTTTTATGTATTTAGTGTCACCTGTGAGTTCATTGCTTGAGTATGACAGCTTTACATTTGTCTGCAGGTTTTGTCTTCTTATTTTTTTAACCATGTGTGTTTTCTGTCCATAGTTTCTCACTTTGAGATTTTCTTCTAAGTCAGAATTTCAGACTGGGAAATGACTAGCTGGAATATAGGCACTTTAGAGTTAAGCTCCACCAGGTGTTAATAACTTTGTAATACAAAGAGGATAGCTGTCATCAAGAATGGAGTGGTTTCCAACTTTATTTTCATCAGCCAGGCTTGTCATTTACAAACATAAGTTAAAAAGAGATAAAACCCCTGCTTATTTAGAGCTTAGATTCCAAGGTTAAAGATAAGCTTGCCTTTGTTTTATATCAGCAAGCAGGATGGATTCCTCACTGGCACCAGCACTCTCAGCAGTGGCCCAGTGACTGGTTTCTGCCCTGGGTGTGGACTAGGGTGAGGCATGTGAGGCACTCACCTCTGTTGCCAAATTTGGGTAGGTGTCCCCCGTAACTTAGTAGTTAATAAATAATATTTTAATGCAACATTTTAAAAGTTGAAAATTAATGCAGAGACACCCACAGCAAATGGAATAAAGATGGACTCCCACAGGGTCGAGATTAGGGTAAGATGAGGGAGGCCAAGTACCCTGTTTGCCTTTCCAGAAGGAAGAGGTTGTAATGTTGGTATCTCGGAGAGCTGCTGTGACTGTAGGATCTGCCTTTGCGTAAAATTGTTCATTGAGATCATTCAATGAAGGAGTTTAGTGACTGTAAGCAAGTCATGAACAAGTAACTAGGGCCTCAGTTTTCCTTTCTGTAAAATGAAGGGGGGTAGTCTAGACAGTTTCTGCAGTGTCCATTCACTTGCGGCAAGCTTCTCTTTCATCTTACATGGTGGGAATCAGCCTGCCACATCCACCAGGCATCTTGTGAAACTTGAGGAGAGTTAGAAGGCTAAGATGTTCCCCTAAACAGACACATAGAAAGAAAATCTGTTCCTTTAGTGAAGATTTAGAAAATCACCTTGAGTGGTAAACTAAAGCTGTATTTAGTTACTGTCTCATAGAGCCATTTAAAGATTTCGTAGATCAGAATATTTGCTATCTATTGAACGTCCGTGGCCTCTGGAAGTGGATTAAATAGGAGGAAACTAAAAAACTTACTTGGCTCTCTTGAAGGCTGTGATTGACTTGGTTCTCCCCTCCCATCCCCATGGCTTACTGCTGCTCCAGATTTTTAAAAATTGGAACTGAAATTCTCAGAACCAGTACCTTTAATGCAGTATACTTGGTGTGATGGTTTAAAAAATTTTTAGATTGCTCTTGTTGTTTGGTTTATGTGACAAGATTAGGCATTTGTGCCTCCAAAATAGTCCTCACTTAGGGAATTGTTGAGTTCTATAGTAATAAATTTGCTGTAGGCTTGTTTCATGAATGTGGTTTGAGGTTTTAAGTAAAGCTATTACATGGATGTGAGAGATTGTCAACTTTTTTTCTGAGGTATGGTTCGATATGAGAAATTAATTTAGACTGAAATTCTAACATAAGTTATTCATGTGTTGCCATTTACTTGATATAACAAAAAAGGTATTTCTAAAATTGCGAAAGTATGGAGTTTACAGAATAGCTCAGTTCATGGACCACCCACTTGCCATAAGGCTTTTTATGGAAAACCAAGACATGTTGACACTTGGCTATCAAAATTTTTCATTATTTAATGTTTAAATTTTTAATAATTACTGAGTTAATTTGGTTTACCTGCTGTGAAGCAATAGAAAATCATGACCTTGGTCACAATTGTTCTCCCCTCTTCCCCCTCATACTAGGAATAAAAAACAATTTTTGGTTTTTCTTATAGTATTGTTTGCTACTTAGCCAATTTTTGACCACTGAATGTTAGCAGAAAAAGGGTGTGGTTAAGGTTATTTTTGGAATAAAGGAAAATTGGGAGGAAAAACCAAATTCTGAAATTTTCTCTCAGTTGAATTAAATAGAGAAAAACTGCTATTGTGTTTGATAGATGTATGCCACTGTGACTGGAAGGGGTAAAGTTTTAACATGTAACTTGCTGAGCTACACTGCAGTCTATTTATAGTATACAACTAGATACTTAGAGGATCTAGAGGATATTCACTATCCAGTAGTTGAAATGGAATCAGTTGTTTTTGAGAATAGAGGTGCATTTAAACTTGCATGTCCAAATCCTGTAATTTGTTGAACCGCCTAAATGCATGGAATACTAGACTGAGTTTGATGTCAGGGCTGTTATTGACTGAACTAGATTATTAGTCCGTAGTAATTTGTGCAACCTGTCAGTAAACATTTTGAGCACCTACCCCCAGTGTTGCTTACTTCTAAATTAAAAGTTATATTACTGTACTAATATATTGTATATACACATAATAAATGGAATTTTTAACAGAGGGGTTAAATAAAAACCCCATTCTCATGGCAGCCCACTGGATTGTCCTGTGTGTCTGTTAGGGTTCACTCACTCTACTTTGGATCTCTAGTCCTGGAAGGAGCACATCTTTAAGAGAGTGACCGCAAAGCATCTTTAGGGGCTTAGGTCTTTAGGCTTCTGTCTGTTTGAATTTCAACTTCCCACTCTAATGGTTGCCTCTGTGTGTATCACTCAGTCTCCCGCCCCCACCCCATTACTTTGCTCTCCATTCTTCCTGGACTATCTCTTCTTCCCTGCAATTCCTTTAGTCCAGCCAAATGGTTCTCTTCTTTGTGCCTGAAATAGGTTTGCATGTGTTTTCTTTATAAGGAATTACAGGCCTTTTTGTCAGGCCTTCTTGCCTTTGGCCTTCCTCAGTATCCTATCCTTCAAACTCCAGGTCAAGTGGAAATCTACCTGTCTACTTCAGGGCCTTCCCTGACCGCTCCAACAGGAAGCTGTAATGCCATTTTTATTTTGCTCTATTTCTGTAATAAATAATGTTTTTTTCATGTGCCCTTTGTTACTCCAACTAGGTTGCCATCTGCTTGAAGCTTGAGTTGGAGACTTACATCTACCCTTCCCAATGCATTATATACAGAGTCTATGCGTAGTGTGTTTAATATGCTCCTATGTAGAGTGGTAGTTGTAACCGTTTTTGATCCTTAACTCACTTGAAAATCAAGTGAAAGCTACTTGGCAAAAAAAAACAAAAACAAAAACGGTATACATTTTTACATGCAAATACACAAATAGCTTTGCCTAACAATTTTGGCTTCTCTGTGGCATCTTGAGACCCTTCAGCAAGTCCATGGAACCCAGATTAAAACCATGAATTAAGAATACTATCAGTGGGAGCCAGTGTAGCTCAGTGGTTGAGCACCAGCTTCCCACATACAAGGTCCCAGTTTCAATCTCCTGCCCTGGTACCTCAAAAAAAAAAAAAAAAAAGAATGCTATCAAAAATTAAATTGATGCTAAATTAAAATTAAATCAGTGTGATTTCACTTGATATTTTACAGGATTTCAGTTGGTTCTAATCATCTCATCTAACCACTTTTCCTCAGTTGTCTTTCTTGTGAAAAAGTAATTTATGGTCAGAATATCCACAGAGGCTTCGTAATGGGGAGTTTTAATTATAGTAATATTTAGGGCTGTATTAAAGCAGTGGAAAAAACACAAAACTAGCATAAGTCATGGGCTTGTGTGTGAGTTGAGTGTGTGTTGTATGTGTATATAACTTTCCTTGGAACACTGCTTTTTACCTAAGGAGCACTACAGATGCCAGCAGAGTTGTGGACAAGTTGAATTACAAGCTTCTCAAGGCTTTAAACTTAGTCACCAGGTTTCTTAGTAACAATGACTGCACCCATTGACTGTTTGAGTGTTTATATAATCCCATTTTTTTTTAAATGAAAAAATTCAAATATATAGAAAAGGAGAAAGAAATACACAGCAAACACCGATACACCCATCACTTGGAGTCTAACATTTTCTACATATCATAAGTAGAGCTTTTGTCCCCCCCCCAATAAATAAATATGAAGAAATTGGAAGTGTTTGTAAACCTTTCTTTCATTACCAACCTTGTTGTAGACTGACATATAAAGGAAGGATTTTCACCTACTTTATATGAAGTCCATCTTTTATTTTTTTTATTTTTTTTTTATTTTAAGATTTTATTTATTTATTCATTTATCCCCCCCTTGCTGCCTGTGCTTGCCGGGTCAGCCAACCATGCCGTGCGGGCGGGGCCGCCCCCACCAGGAGGCCCCGGGTTCGGTTCCCGGGGCCTCCCATATGGTAAACGGTAGCCCTACTGATTGAGCCACAGCCGCCTCCCTTAAGTCCATCTTAACATTCGCTCATAACATTAGTGTTTAGGGCATGATTGTATCAGGTCCTTCACCATTAAATGGTGTGAGATGTTTGCCTTCCCACTCTAACCTGAAAGCTAAACTCCCCTTACCAAGCTCTCATCCTTTTGGCCGTTTAGTGAAACTTGAAATACAATGTCCCTGTAACCTAAGATCAAGACATTCTCTGACAGAAATCACTTTAGTATGAATTGGTTCCAGGGAGTAACTGTGCAAAAGGACTCTAATTTTGAACTGGGTGTATATGGAAATTGTCCTAGTAGAGAATTTAAGTTGGCCTCAGAGGCCTTGGGTGGTGCAAGGGGTGTGAAGTACCGGAAAACAAAACCTCTTTAAGGACCCCGTGTGTGGAGCCTGGAGCTGGGCTGTGGCCTCCAGGCCAGTCTCTGCTGGAGGGAAGGAAGCCTTTGTTCATCTGAGCCCTCTTGATGTCTTGAGCAAACAGCCGGTCAGGTCAGCACTACTTACAAGGAAGGTGACCAGTCAGTGTATTGACACGAACAGACACAATAGAAAACTGCATTAGGAGGCGAGCCATTGGGATTTGCAGTAAATATATTACAGAACACAAGTGACTTGCCGATATTGCTTGTTTAGCAGTTTGCAAGGGCAATGGCAGTATGGATTTTTGAATTAGAAGGGAAGGGCTGTTCTTTCTTTGTGCGGGAACATCTAGTTGATGGCTGGGGAGAAAATTGATTTAGAGAACAAAATGTAGCCGCCTTTATTTGTGTCGTTTGAAAGGCTTCTATGGATTAGTGAGTGAAAATGAAAAGGTTGCTTTCCGTGTAGGGAAGGGGGTCTTAACATTTATCTACATCTTGGTCTGTCCTGGAAAGAATAAAGGCCGGGCCACCGCTATGGAGGGAGGGCATCCGTGCCGCCTACAGCTACAGGTGTCGGCTCGCTTCTCAGGACCGTTTTCTTTTTTGGCCTCTTGGTATTTTTTTTTGCAGAGTAAGCTTGTTCCAGTCCTTAGGCAGAGTAGTCCTATCCTCTATCGATTGAACTCCCACGGTGCTCCAGAATTGTTCTGTAGGGGCTTTCTGTAAATCCTCCCAGCCAGCCTCCTTTGTGCGGATATTAATGATCTGTTTTTACGAAAGAGAAAACAAGCAAGTAGGGTTAGGGGATGGTGATGGCATCTGCCCCGTAGGGTTGTTAGGATTAAGTGAGTCCATATATGCAGGAGGAGTTACAACAGTACCTGGCATGTATAAGTGCTCTGAAGGATAGTGCTCAGCCATATCTAAACTTAGAACCGAGAGCCCTTTAAAACTGGACTCTTGCCATGGGACTTACAGGCCAGTATATTTTCTTTCCCAGCCCAGTTTCCTTCCTCTCTACATCTGAATTATTCAGTTTCCATTTCCCCCCTCAATTACAAGGCCTTGTTTCCTTTTGAGATCATAAGCATTTATCTTTAGGCTCAAAAGGGGATCCTTTTTTCCTTTCATAAGGCCTCCTTTGGCAGCCTCAGTGGCCTAAGGAATCTAGAGCAGGGGTTCTTCACCTTTTTTGTTCCACAGACCCTTTTGCCAGTCAGGTGAAAACCACGGACCCCTTACTAAGTCCACACTATACTGTGTATTATTTAATAAATATATCACACCCACACATCCCTACAAGAATAATGTTTTTTTGAATTTCAGTTCAAGCTCATGGACCCCTTGTTAATTCTAGAGGAATTCAGACGCCTTACTTAGGCCAAAGAGCAAAATGTGTGCTTGGGAGACAAGAGCCTCGAGTAGTTAAAACAACCACCTGGGAGAATAAAGCTTGTATCAATTTTCTTAATTTAAGGGGACAGATGAACAACCAAGAGGTTTTGGTTCGTTTTATTGAAGTGAGTTTTGGCAGAATAGAGTGTGAAATGTTTTAGAAATGTAACATGGAAAATCCAACTCTTAACCTTGAAAAGAGAATTTGTCACCTTGAAAATAAGGAGAGGTGGATGGATTGTAAGGTCAGGTTGGTGCTTTATTAGGAAGAGAGAAATCATGAGTGTATATGTGTGTGTGTATACACACACTTTTGGTTTGAAAATTTATGAAGTGCTATGTTAATGATTGAGTAGAGTAACTGTGCTATTATATTTCTTCATCTTCTCCATGGGCTTAATGATATTGGGGCTGAGATTTTTGTTGGCTGTCAAATTGATAACTGCTGTTTATGTTGCCGATATTTGGAGAAGCTGGAATAAAACCCAGTAGGGAGAAAAGCAGTGCTATTGGGGTGGGACATACCGGAAGTTCAGGCTTTTGACTCTTACTACCCAGCACGATGCAGTAGAAACTTCTCGTATGTCTTTGTAAGTATTTGGGAAGGCACAGCTAGTGTGGTTGTCCTGTGCTCTGGGCAAGGAGCTCCTGCAGCTGCTGTCCCACGTGTAAAGGCTCAGCAGCCTGCTGACATGGGTGTGCTGAGAAGCTTCCATGTTAACATCTTTCTTGTTTAGCTTGAGCAGAGCTTCTGACATCCTGTGTATCTGTAGGGGAAGCACTAGGTTCTTGACAGTCTCCTCAATCTGCCAGTTGGCCTGGGTTCTGGAGCCTTTTCCATTTGTAAGTGAGCTGGCTTTTGTACAGTGCCTGGGCAGTGAGCTCTGGTGGAGCCAATCTCCTCGCCCAGCTACTGAGAAGATTGGAATTGGACCACTGAAATGTATCCAATGGCTGTACTTTTTAGCTGACCAAAGGCCAAATCATACCAACTCAAGAGGAGAACTGCTTACTTTTGAATCTTATAAGAAACCTGTATTCCAAAATTGAAATCCTTGGATGCTGTGGTATTTGTGAATTAGAAAAAGTACAAAGAGGTGTCCAGTTTTGACTATTCGGATTTCTTTAAGGGTACAGAGATTTTTGAACTGGCTGTTACATCTATATTCTTGCTCATTTCTTAATGAATTATATATTAAGTATGGTTTACCCACCTAAAGTAAAAATCCCCGAAATAACCAATGCCACTGCACTGGTATAATCTTGTGCAGCCATCATTTTGGTCATTATCATATTACAGAGTTTGGTTCTTATTTTATCACAATGTCAACTTTTTAAAAAAAAAAAAGCTATAGGGGAGTGGATGTGGCTCAAGCAGTTGAGTGCCTCCTTCCCACATGGGAGGTCCCAGGTTCAGTTCCCAGTGCCTCCTAAAAACAAACCAACAAAAAAAAACAGACAACAAGCAAGCAAACCAAAAAATGAAAGAAAAAAAAAAAACTCAGGGAGCTGAGGGAGGGGAGCTGGTGTGGCTCAGTGGCTGAGTGCTGGCTTCCCACATACGAGGTCCTGGGTTCAACCAATTGCAATTAGTCTTGTCAGTTTCCCTCAAAGTGCTAAAATTGGTCGTTGTTTATATGGAATGGGTACCAATTTTTGCTCCTCAAATTGAAAGCAGTATAAAAGGGAAGGGGCTTTTGAGTAGACTTTGCATGTGATAATATTGGTATTGACACCATTTATAATTTGGAGTTTAGTTTGAAGACCAGATTCTGCTGTTTGTTGCATACTGGTTAATATGGCTGTAAAGAGGAGATGAATGTGGCTACTTTTCCAACTCTATTACTCAGGAGGACTGTAAATTTGATTGGCTGTTACAATTCTAGCAGAATCATTCGATTTGAGAGCAATAGAAAGATAAGATATCCAATTACCCAAATGATTTGCAGGGCTAGCCAACGTTGTCATGGAGACACGGGTTGGAACAAATTAAATTTTAAGCAATAAAATAATCTTAAAGCCCATCTGGGAACAAGAAAATTTGGCAGTGGCACTTACCTGAATTGAATCTTAGCTTGACACGATGTTGTTTGACATTGATATACTGCGAGGGCCTAAACTTACGTATCGCACAACATTGCCTTAAAAAAGGGAGCTCAGCCAAACCAGGAAAGTGGAGTTTTAGTATATAAAGTAGAAGGATATTAATATTTATTCTATGGCTTAAATGATAATTAGGCTCTGAGTTCCCAAGAATATTTTGTATCTAAGCGTTGAAATGCCTTAATAATGATTAAGCAGCTTTAATTGGACACTTGAAAAAATAAACATTTATTTAGCAGCAACATGCAGTTTTCCGAACTGCTGTTCCTTTTTGTGGATGTGTTAGCAGACGTAATAGAAGTCGGGTGGAGGTATAAGTGTGCATATATTTGCATGTACAAGTAAGTAGATTTTGGCACATGCCCCTGCACTGCAGATGATTCTCTGTGTTAGTTAAAATTTCTACTCTGCAGTACTGCTTGCAGACTGGAAAATTGTGTTCTACTAAACTTTAGATGATGACCTAAAACCTGAAAAAGCATCAGTCTCAGGCTTGGAAGGTTATTTCCCCTTATTAATATATTGCTTAACTGATTCCTGGCTTGTGCGGCAGATTTGAAAACAGCCAAGTGGCCGCCCAGAAGGAGGGCGGGCTTTTTATCCACATGTCTATTAGACAGATGGAGATGAAAATTGGTCTGAGGTCAAGCCATTTGCAGTGTTCTCACAGCCTTCGATTTTCCTCTCATCCTCACCACAGATCATCTCAAATGATTCAGTAATGACCAAAAGTGCAACATTGACCTTTATTCCCTGGTGGATTACTGTGTTTCACAGTCCAAATGGCAGGAAGTCTATTCAGTTCTTCCAGAAGGAGCTCAGCATTATTGAGCCAGCCCGGCCCTGAGGGAACCAGCAAGTGCAGGCCAGTGTAACAGAATATGTGGGTTCAATTTGGTTTCTGGTGCTCTGGGAAACAAGAATTGACATGTCCTGGAACCCACATAATTAATGGAAGAATACCGAGGATGCTTTCTAAAAACACACACATGAGCACGTAAATTGATTTAGCCACTTGTAAAATAACTTGTGAATTATAGGAGTGGTAACTCCTGGTGGTGATGGGGAGTTAAATAAGATGGCCCCTGGTTTATAAATTGTCCTTGCTTCCATTACCCTGAGTTGCTCTCCCCTTCTTAGTTAATATTTCCCCAGTATATGTTAGATAATGCTGACGGTGTACTTTTAAAATTGTAAGTTGATGCGACTGGGCAGAAGTAGACTTGGGTTTTTTCCTTTGACATACTTTAAAATATATATATATATATATATTTGGCAAATCCATGGAACCTTGAGTAGATAATTTCTCATAAAGCATACTTTTTCCTGAAAGTAGGTTGATTGCTGTCTTAGAGGAATGCGGTTATTTTTCTCTTGCTTAGATTTCTCTGTGGATTATATTGTGGTGCAATAGTTTCTTTTTTTTTTAAGAAGTGATTTAATTTGTATTTAAAATATTATCCATCTTTGCTTCCACATACATAGCTGAGTGAATATTCTGTGAAGCCTGTGATCTGTGATCCTCCCTCTAATACTTAAAAGGTTTTCCAAAGGTTATGAGTTGAAAACTCGTAGCCAGCATCACAGATTCCATTTAAATCATGTCCTGAAATGTAGCCATCGTGTTGTGGAACAGCTAAGAGAGGCAGGCCTTCTCGAGAGAAGATCATTTTTTTCTCCACTGTTGACTTAAGCGTTCATGCATCCTTTTTCTACCTCCATGGTTCCCAACCTTTAACGCCCCGCACCCTCGAGGTATATAGGAGGTACCCTGCTCCTCGTGCTGACTCCCATGCCTTTTGAAATAGAGCTCTCTGCCCTCACCTGTCCGTCTTCTGGCTACTCTAAGGCCAGATTGCATTCTGAAGCTCTGTAGGTTTCTTGGCTCATGGTGTTGATTGCAAAGAGAATCCCAGTTTCCACCTGGGAAGACCAAGGAACCTTGTCTTTCTTTTCCAAGGACCACCTCTCCAACAGAAGCCCAGTCTTGCTGGGAGAGATGGCCTGGCCTGGGGGATCCCAGATTGAGACTTCTGTGCCCAATTTGGGGTGGGGGATGGATGGCTATGACTGAAGCCTCGCTGGGACCTTAAGAGCACATAGAACTATCTAGCTTGTGGCCATTATGCTGCTGGCCACATGTCGTTAAGGGTGTAAGCCTCATGGAGTAGTAGCTCCTTTTCCTAAGAAGGTGCATGGGGAAATGAATGATAGCTGTCGTTCATGTGTGTGTGCCCTTGTAGGGTCACTTGTAGGGTGCTTTTAAAATTCGGGAACCATTGGCCCCTGGTCACCTCTTGCGGGAAATTCTTCTCCCATCCTCTGGATTGGCTGAAAATTACAGCCCGCTAGGGAAACGTTCACACCAAACTGCTTTTGCAGTGGTATCCAGACAAGATGAGAGTGGGGGTGGGGGGGATGGGACATGCCAAATAAAGCTAGTGATAAATTGGTGCTTTAGTTTGTGCAGTGGTCATTGTTTTGTGTAGTAATCTAAGGCATGGGGATAGAGTCTGGAGGTCATTACCACCAAACACAAGTTACATGGGCCCAAATGGTGGCTATAATTAAAAAGAAGTGTTTTGTCTTTTATTTTAAGGAGAAAACAATGTTACAAATTTTGCAAACAGAAAATTCTCATAAGCCCAGCTTTCAGAGGTAACTTAAGTTTCATATATTTCGGTCCAGTCTTTGTCTTTGCACAGGTATATTTTATTTTCACAATTGTACTTTTAGACTTCATTCAATGGTGTAGTCTGCTTTTCCTCCCACTAATCCTGCTATTGTATGATGGTATCTAATTTCTCATGACTAAAACCTGGAAGGAGGGTGAAAGGTATCGGTCTGTTTGGGGTGTGTTTCAGAGTGAGGCTTGGTTTCTCTCCAGTCTGAGAACAATAGATGGGGACTTCACGGAGGCGTTCTGTGATTTGCCCTGCAGAGTTTGTATTGAAAAACTGTCTGTGGTGCAAGAGTGCATTTTCCTTTAAGGCTACCAAAAACTGTCTTTTTCCATCATGGGACAAGTCAATACGATTTCATGTGAACAAGCACTTTCTGAACTGTGGAACAAGGGTTTCTGAAGAATGGAAATGTGCTATTTAGGAACTGAAACAGCTGCGATGCTTTTGTCAAGGATGCATCTTTACCAAAATGACAAATTAAAGCCCAAATGCTCTGCTTGGCAACAGTTGGGTCAAAACATTCAAGTCATTAATTAGAAGGAACTGAAGGGGGAAAAATTTACACAAATACACAGCATTGGAGACTCAACTTCATCTTGGAAAAGGCAACTGAATTCTTAAATTAAAAAAAAAAAATGAGGGCAGCCCTCAAGTGGGGCCTGCCAAGCTTGTCATTTGCAAATAAATCAGAAGACCATCATTGCAGGAACAGAACCAATGAATAGAGTTGCTTTGTCACTCTTTGACGGGCCCCATACTCAAGCCTGCTATTAAAAATGAATGCATTCAAGAGGCTCTGCATTAAGAACATAAACAATTAAGGGCACTTGAGTTGCTCTCTGAGAGCTGCCTCAAAGATATGAGAGCTTTCTCCAGAGATGCAGGCCCCTGCAATCTGCCTGTGAGGAGCCAGAGAATGGGAGCAATTAGCGTTGCTATCTCTGCCCCTGCAGCTTTCAGCAGGTTTTTTTTTTTTCCTTCTTTTTCCTTTCTTTGAACCCCTCCTTGTTTTCTGAGTAGCTGCGAGTGTGAAAGCTGAGCAGTGAAAAGATAGTGACTGTGCCACATTGGAAAGGGTTCAGACTGAGAATACTAGGAGCTGCCAAGGAAGGGGGAGATGGAACAGGAAAGTTATTTTCTGCCGGCAACGGGTGACTTATGTTCTGATTAGTTGAGCCACTAAAGGGTTTCTGCCATCCTGTACTCTTTTGTTTTGCTTTAATCATAGGCTTTAAGAAGGGATGAGATTACATTGCCATGGGTGGAATAATTTAAGTGAATATGTCTGAGGTTTTCCACAGGAGGCAAATAAATGTGTTCCTACATCCCTGATTTGTCTTCTTGCTTTGTAAAAAATGTGTGGACGAGGTGGCCGTCCGTCGGGTTGGGGAAAGGCTTAGGAGAGAGGCAGGCCTGACCTCCCCACTTAACTTGTTTTTGACCTCAGACAAGTTATTTTAACCTTTCAGTCCCTTCTCAAAGGGGACAAGGCGCTGATGGAGAGATTAGACAATAGTTGTATGCAGGCCTGCCTTGCGCAGGAGATGCCACAGCTGTTGTGGGTAATAGATGGCAGCAGTTCTCAAAAGTGTGGTCCCTGGTCCACCAGCCTTGGGATCCCCTGGGAGCTTGTTAGAAATGCAGATTCTCAGGCCTGGACCTTCTGAAACTTTGGGAGGGGGGGACCCAGCGATCTGTTTTAACAAACCCTCCAGGTGATTCTGAGGCAAGCCTCAAGTATGAGAACCACTGATCTACTGTAAGAAGGTGTCCCTCAACTTGGACACCCCAAAGTTTTAAATTTTGGATTTCCCCCAAAAAGTGCTTACTGATTCTTGTCAGAATAATTATATTTTAAGCAGAATGCTATACTTGTGCATTGGAATTTTAGGTGAATGTACATGCATTTTTTAGCTAAAGCAAGGTAAGATGTACGTGTGAAGCAAGGTGATAGAATGGGAGAAGGAGTAGGTCTGGTGAATAGCAGATGTTGCTAAAGATGAAGGCACCTCCTATAAAAATGGAGGGGGACATTGGAAAATTATTTGCAGTGTTTCACATATTTAATCATTTGGGGTACACAGTTTTTATACAAACATCCTGAATTTTCTTTAGGTATATCAGATGACTCTTCAGAAAAATAGGGAAGTATTTGTGGATATGTTAAGGTTGATGTACTAATTATCTGCCTGAGACGGAGAGCACTAAAGTAGAGTTTGGGTGCAAGTCCTTTGTTTAAGATTTGCAATTTATAATTGAGGTCCCTTATAAAAATGCCCCTTCTTCTGTGCAGACTGCTTATTTAAGGGGGTTGTTGGCCGAGAGCCCTGCCCTGTTGTCCTGCCACAGTCCTGTCTGGGCTTGGTGGCCATTCGACTGTGTTGTTTTTCAGGCAAAGCTGAGTTTATCAGCTTTGTTTCTGGTGTTGAGTATGTCCCACTTTCCCACATCTGCTTCCTGGAGAAAGTACTAGGAATGTGGATTCCAGTCTGGCTTTATGATCTTGGGCAAATCATTTCCTTTAGGTTTTGGTTTCTCTGTGTGTGACTTGAGGAGAGATCTGGGTATCCAAATGATTTTCAGGGTTTGCTAGCCTTGTTGCATTGTTATGACTTAGTGGCACTGTTGATTGGAAGCACCGTCGGCCTAATCACTCTTCCCATTTAATAATAAATTTAAACAGTAAGTCAAGGGCAATGTTCAAGGTCATTGAAGGAAAAAAAACAAAACAGTCACCAATAATTGTACCACCCCAGCATAATCAGTGTTTTTATTTGGGGTATCAACTTACCCAATGCTTGGCCACATGAATGCTTTTTTAAAAGAAATCACAGGTGTGCTAACATCACCTTTTTGTTGCTCCCCTTCATTTTAGCCTTATTATCATAAATAAGCCTAATGGTTATTTGCCACACCTGGGTTGGTGTACTGTAGTTACCCATTCTCTAGTGTTAGGCAGCTGATTTATCAGGAGAGGGAAATGTTAAGTTTTTCAAAAACTCTGCAGATGGTTCTGATGTTGAACGGTTTTGGAACTGCTGTTACATCTTTACCTGGCTTTTTCTCATATGCTTTGAAACTAGTGCTGCAGTGAACTGCTTCATGCATGGAATGCTTTTCATTTGAACTGTTTCCTTAGGATAAATTCCTAGCTGTGGGAAGTCTTACCAAAGGGTTTGAATAATTTCATGCTCTTGAAACACATTGCCCAGTTGCTTTCCAAGATGATTGTACCAATTTACTCTGCCATCAGTAATGTATGATTGTTCCAGTTTCCCTGCGGATTCATCATCATTGGAGTTTAATTCTTTTTTTCCCACTTTTAACAAAACTTAACCAGAACATATTGTTTGGTTGCTAGAGAGGTTGAATGTTTTTTCTGTATTTAAGGTTGTCATTTCACAGATTCAGAAACTACTAGTCAGAAGGGATCTAAAGGTTAATGTCTTTTTGTGTGATTTGTTTCCATGTTCTTGCCCATTTATCTGTTGGCAGACACTGCTTACCAACAGTCCATTTTGTCCTTTGGCTTCCTGCTTGGTTCAAGGAAACTGAAAGATGAGTTTGTCAGCCCTCAGCATAAGCACCATATTTCTGTCCATCAGTTTGCAACTTGATGATGGTGAAGCTTCCCATCTCCAAGCTTTGGGCAGGAAGCCATTGGATTGCTTTGAGACACCTGGATAGTTGCTCTTAAGCAATCCTCGCCCTGTGTTGAGCTCCAAACAACACTAATCATGTATTACCACTCTGTGTTAGTGGAGAGGCGGGCGGGCATTGAGGAGTAGATGTCAGGCATATAAAAGGTGGAGAAACCAAGCTTTTAGGAATAATAGTATCCAAAACTCTAAATTAAGATGGCCCGAAGAACATGTCTACCGTTTGAGAGCCCTGCAGACTACACCAGGGTTTGATTCATTGCTCGTCTTTGAGATGGCTGACCATATTTAACTCAGTTTAAACAACACGTAAATCTTATACCAACTGGCATCATTTCTTTTGGTAAAGAGAGCCTTATGTTGACACTGTTTAGTAATGCTTTATCTGATTGTATCTTGGTGACTGAGTTCAGGGTGTACAGGGATTCAGTTTGTGTTTGGTAAAGCATTACTTTGAAAGCGAGCTGAATATGTACCCTATGATTAGTTTTAGTGGGGGAGGCTACATTGAGGGGTTTATCAAAGTACTTAGGAACAGCAATCCTAATCTCATGATGCTTCTTATTACTTTGTAACAAGAAGACCTAGATACAGGTAGCTGTGAGGAAACTGTACAGAAGCTTTACATAAGCTGTGACTTTGAGCACATGGGTTTAATTTGCCAAATAGGTGGCAGGGAGGATGTTGAAGGGACTAAAGAAGAGTTTGTTGGTTTTATGGGGAGAGGCAGCATCTAAGTGAATTTGGGGTAGATCTTGAAGGATTGGGATACTCTGTTATACTTGTACAGCACTTTATAATGAACAGTGTATGTGAGAGTTTCCATATTAGCTCACTTGATTTTCATGAAATTCTGAAGTAGGTTGGTGATACTCCTCTTACTCAAACAAGAGACCTCAGATACAGTGGTTGAAGTGACTTTATCCAAAGGATGACTAGTACTGGTTTGCTGAGATGCAAACCCACTTGTTTTGGACTTTGAAGGCCAACTCTATTATCATAAGCAAATCAGTGAGGGGAATTGGTAAGGATAATTCTAGTAAGATTGCTCCAGAGGGCTTATTTGGACTCCTGCTTCTGGCTAACCATGGAGAAGGTGTGATGTTGTGGCTGTCACCCAGCTTGGGGCATTTCTGGGCATGAGGGTTCTGTTCAGGTTTGGTGTGGGTGGCTGGGGATAGCTCTTGACCACTGGCTTAGTGTTACTATTACCCATTATGATGTCAGAAATGCAGTCACAGGGGAGGTTTATTTACAAACACTGTGGCTCTTAGCAGGTACCAGATACATCTTCAGTCTTAGGGGTGGGAAGGAGATTTTTAGTGTGGAAAATGCAGTTAGCCTGCAATTTTGTCATTGGAGTTGCCTAGCCTACAGAAGAGGTAGAAGGAAGCCTGAAAGGTTCTAGAGCGCGCTCTCTCTTTCTTTTTAAAATTTATTTCACCCCTCCCCCTCATTTTGTGCTCGCTGTCTGCTCTCTGTGGGTTCTTCTTCTTCTTTTTTTTTTTTTTTGCCAGAAAGAGTTAAGGTTTAATGATAGAAGAAACCAAGACCAAAAAGAAGTCCCTAAAGGAGAGACAGGGGAACGGACTCCCTGGAGACACCTCAAATCACTCAGTGGCAGCACCTGTAAAACAGGGTAGTCCCATTCTTTTCCAATCAAATGCACAGCGAGAGGCATCAATGGGATCAAATCCACTAGGGATTTGTGGGAGATACCTCAGAAGTCATGGGTACCTGCCTTTTTATCCCAAAAGACCTCAATTCCTGGTCTCTGGCTGCCCCATCCCCATTTTATGGGACTAACCCCTACCAACAGTGGGGGAAAGGAGTCTGGATCACCAGGCGCCTGGAGGAGCAAACACTGGGCATCCCTTTCTTCCTCCAGTGGGACCAAGGGGACTTAGCTCCCTCCCAAAGGCCCCATATTCCTTCTCTCCAGGCCTAGACCCTCCACCAGACAGGAATTAGCAACCAAAGCTAATTCCAACACAACCCTGTCGGAAGCTAGGAGCCTGGGAAACTAGGGATTCCCCAAAGAAGATTCAAAGCCCACCGCCCCTAGAAGGACCTCAGAGGTTTGCGCAGGCTTCTTCTTCCCAGGAAACCTAGATCCTGGATCCCTTTGAGGCCCAGAAGTCCAAGAGTTCCAACTCCCTGGGCCACCCAGACCCCTCAGCCCACTCTGGAGTCTAGGTCCCCACATCAGGCCAGGCCTTCACCCCTCCCTCCTTGGGGATTGGACACACCTGGTCATCTAGTCTCTCTCTACTCCCTTGGAAATGAAGACAAACACTCTGCTAGGAGTCCAGGCCCCCAATTCCCTTCAGGGCACAGGAGTCTGGGTGTCATGCCCCTGGTCCTCAGAGAACTCAGAAGTGTGTCCCCCAGACTCTATTCCCCCTTCGGGCCCAGGAATCCAGGCAAGCAGAAGTCATACTTCCCAACCAGAAGTCAGAGCCCTCACCCCTTTCAAACACCCAGGATGGCAGAGCTTACTCTAGCTTAGAGATCCAGATATCCCAAAGGAGAATCTGGACCCCCACCTAACTGGGACGTGGGATGCTCAAGCCCTCGCGGAGCTAGCAGCCAAGATGCTAGGCACCCCGGATGTCCCGGCCTCGGTCGCATCCCTTACTGGGCGGCCGCCTGGGGTGCCAGCACGGCCTCGGCATCCGTGAGCATCTCGTACAGCGCCTGCACCAGGACGCCCTGCGCCGCGCGGTAGCCCAGGCCGCCTGTCGCCGCCGCGCCTCCGGCGGTGCCCTCGTCCGCCCACGCGCCCAGCCTCGCCTCCACCTCCGCGCGCGTTACCGGACCCGGGAAATTCGTGCGCACAGCCAGCTCCCCAGGAGGCAAGCCCAGCGCGCGCTCGCGACGCGCCAGCGCCGCGGGTTCGAGCCCCAGGACCCGCCGCCACTCGGCCAGCTGACCCCGCAGCAGCGCCACATCACACGCCCAGCCCAGCCCTGGCACGGGCGCCGCTGCCGCCGCCAAGCTGGCCAGCAGGGCCGGCCGCCATGCGCCGGCCTGCAGCGCGGGAGCCTTTGTTCGGGCTGCCCGGGGAACTGTGGGTTCTTCTGAGTCTGCTTATCTTCTCTTTAGGCGGCACTGGGAACCGATTCTGGGTCCTTCCGGAGTGGTAGAGAGGCACTCAGTCTCTTATACCACCTCAGCTCCCTGGTCTGCTGCATCTCTTGTTGTCTCTCCTCTGTTTCTGTTTTTGTTTTGTCATCTTGCTGGGACAGCTCTCCACGTGGGCCAGCTCTCCTGTGTGGGCCAGCACGCTACGTGGGCCACCTCTCCTCTCAGGCCAGCTTGCTGTGCGGGCCAGCTTGCCTTTCACCAGGAGGCCCCGGGAATCGAGCCTTGGACCTATAGAGCTCTCTTAATACTTTCTTAATCAAGGTCAAATATCCAGTTTGACCTGCTTGCAGACTCTGGTCAGGAATAGAAGCATGGGTAGAAAACTATTGCCTTAATTTATTTGTGCTAAATTAATCAGAATATCCATGCATTGAACTGAGACAATACTAAGAATCACTGTCGGTTTTTGTGCCGCCATCCAGATATTTTAAGAATGTGGAAAAACTTGTGAAACCCTCCTGAGATGTTGGTGATGTTGCTTTAGAGTTCTCAAAGCAGTTTCCTATTGTATAGACTCATTGCATCTTCACAGAAGCACTGCCAGGAGATAGGTGCTCTCGTTTATGTGGTGCAGAGGGAGAGGCTGGGGCAGCTCTGAGAACAGCAGTGCCTTATTCACGATGCACCACCTTGTAAGCAGAAGAGTCGAGACTTGAATTTGGGCTTTCTGGCTCAAAGTCAAGTGGCTTAAGATAAGGTTTAAAGAGTCTGCAGAGGGAGCAGAGAGCTTGGCTAAAATCTTCCTCCTGTTGCTCTTTTCAGTTCTTCTTCAGATGGTTCGTTTAGAATTTTGAGGACATGTGGTGTGGCTTTTTGATGTTACTTCATCAGTTTGGGCTTTGATCTTTAACCTTCTTACTGCTAGTTCAGTCTTCCTTAGTTCTACCTGTCTTATTGCTTAATCTAACTTAAATTGTCGTTCCTTTCATCTCTACTTCTTCTTTTTTCTGTTTTTATTAACTTTAATATTATTAAATATCATTCCTTTCAGACTGGGTCTTACCATCCCCTGGCCATGTTTCAATTCTACCTTAAAACCATTCTCTGTAATAACATACAGCGTTATTAAAGATGAGATAATCGTTTCAAACCCAAATAAATTCTAGCTAGATCAAGTTACTAAGTATAAAAAAGTACAGGCATAGCAGCACTAGAAGAAAACAAGAATGTCTTTTATAATCTTGAGGTACGCTAATCCTGACCCAAAGACCAAGAACATAGGAAGAAAATTCGTTGGTTGGACCACATAAAAATTTAGTTACAGCAAAAAATCCATATTAAGCAAGGTTGGAACACAAGAGGCAAGCTGGAAAAACTATGACGAAAAGGGTTAATATTTTTTATATGGAAAGAACTACAAAAAGACAATGATGAATAAGCATCAATGGAAAAGTAGACAAAAGGAAAATACAGTAGGCCAATAAATATATGAAAGAATGTTTAACTTCAGGAAAAATCCAAGTAATGCAAATAAAAATGAGATCATTTTTTAATCTTTTAAATGGATAAAGATTTTTAAAAGGTCAACAGAACCCTATATTGACAATGGATGAGAGAGCAAGCACCCTCCTCCAGAGTTGGTGATAATGTAAATTGGTACAGCTTTTCTTTCTGCTGGACACTGTAGCAGCATGCACTGAGATTTAAAATATGCATGCACTTTGAGCCAGCAACTTTACTTCTAGGAATTCCTCTTCAAGATCTATGTAGGGGTTATTTGACACAGTTTATAATTGTGCAAAAAATTAGGTGAAATGTAGTTGTCCACCAATGTCAGGAGTACTTAAACATCAGTGTACTTGTTTATGGAATATGTTGATGAGGTACTTATTTACATATGTACTGATGGACTAGGAGGGTGTCTATGACACATGTTTTTTCTTTTTTTTTTCTCTTTCTATGACACATTTTTGAGAGGAAAAAGCAAGTTATAGAAAGGCAGTGTATGTGAAAAGATTCCTAGTTTTCTGTTCATTCTGTACTTCTGCATGTATAGAATTACCAGAATGTTGCTAGGGCTTGTTTCTGGATGGTGGATATAGGGTTATTTTAACTTTCTTTTTTAAAAAAAAGATTTACTTATTTACTTTATGTATTTATTTTTTAATTTACCTCCCCCTTCCCCCAGATGGTTCTCTCATCTGTCTGCTCATTGTTTGGTCCTGTTCTCCAGGAGGCACCGGGAACAGAACCCGGGACCTCTCACACAGGAGGCGAGTGCCCAACGGCCTGAACCACATCCTTCCCCCTGGGTTGCAGCATCTGCTGGCTTGTGGCATCTGGTCGTTAAAGCGTCTGTTCATTGCAGTGTCTAGCTTGTTGTGGCAGGTGTGGTGTCTGCTCATCTTCTTTAGTAGGCACTGGAACCTGAACCTGGGACCTCCCCCCACCCCCATGTAGTAGGTGGGTGCCCAACTGATTGAGCCACATCCGCTTCCCTTAATTTTCTTTTAAATTTATCTATATACCTGAGTGTGTGTGTGTGTTTTCGAAGTGAGCATATGCCATTTTTTAAATATGGAAAACCTTAAGCGTGAATTTTAGAGAAGGAGAAAGTACAGAATGCTGTTGGAATATATGGCAGGTATGGGGGCCAAGGGCCTGTTGAAGAGTCCACTGTGGGCATCCCTGCCCCTTTACATATACCCACATATTTAGTCCAGATCCCTATTGCAATGGAAAGGGACACCTGTTCTTGCTTTCGAGGAGAACCATGACCTTCAGTTAGCTTGAGTGCGTGACTGTGATCAGATGAACTGGGTGGGGCTGGCCCAGTTCTGTTTTTGCACCTGGTACAGCTGCGCCCCCCCCCCCCCATTTTTGCAAGTATCTCATTACCCTGCCAGCTAAAGCAAGGTCATGGGTTTGACCTCTATACTAGTCATTTCCCTTCTAATAAACTTTTTTCATAGTATGGTCTTTAACCCTGTCTCATTGATGGTCTGGGAAAATTGGGTTGAGTTGGCCTAAATCCAATTCCATAAAACCCAAAGACCTAGTGGCTCATTTTGCTGGACAAGGATGGCTCTTTTATACATGTTGTTTGCAAAGCTCTTAGGGTTTCTCCTTTATCTTACTTGTTCAATTATTTCTCAAGGGCATTCACTGCGTGAGTTATAATTTTCTCTCTGTGATCCTTTTACTGTCTCATATGGTCATTGAGTTACCATTAGTAAGCATTGGCAGAAGATGATGAAATAAATAAAGGTCAACACTGGGCCTCTTTCAGAGACTGGCTTTTTTTAAAAAGCGGAACTGGTTCCTCAGAATTAGCAGTTCCTCAGAATTAGCGAGAGCTACTTTGCATTGCTCAGGGGTGCTGGAGGTGGGACAGGTGGGTCCTACCCTAGGCAGAAAGCAGAGCACCATTCATTTCTTCCCCCCCTTGCTAATTTGTCCCTTATAGCAGAGGGGGACTGCTGTGAATTTAGAGCTGAACAGGGACTTCTCCTGCTTCCTTTGAAACAGCCGTGCTGCAGGAACTCATGACACGTTTTTGTTCAGCTGAACCATGGGCCTCCTTCTTGAGCTCATTTGCACGTCACGCTGAATGGTGGTGATACTTTACAGGCACGCAGGACCATCGCTTGGACTTGAGTTCTGTTTCAGTACTTGGCTTGTTAGGATTTTTGAGACTTAGTGAAGGAGACTAACATTAAAATCTTTTTCCAGGGGAGCGGATGTGGCTCAAGCAGTTGAGTGCCTGCTGTCCTCATGCGAGGTCCTGGGTTTGGTTCTCAGTGTCTCCTTTAAAAAAAATGAAAAACAAGCAATGAGCAAAATAGATGGAAAAACCAACTCAGGAGATCCCATGTGGCTCAGTGGTTGGTCGTTGCTTCCCATATCACGAGGTCCTGGGTTCAATCCCTGGCACCTGATACCTAAAAAAAAAAAAAATCCTTTTCCACTTGTGCAGGAGTTGGGACAAGTGAGGTGGTCCACGGGCTCCTTCTGCTCTTTCACCTTAGACCTTACCTTTGAACGCAAGACTGCTTTGACAGTGTTCTTACTCCAATGGTTTCTGATAACAGTGTGAATGAACTTGCTGTAACTACATAAATGTGCCACAGTGCATCGTAATTGAATGAGTATATTAAGGGGTTTGCAGTCACCACATAGATGGTCATATAGCCTTAAACCACATAGCTTCTGTGACTTAAACTACTTGTTTGGTCTTAAGTGACCACTGAAGTGTATGATTGTGTCTTACTTGGCAAGTGTGATGAATATCTTCTGTTTACCTCAAGATAAAGGACTCAGTAGCAAAACCTGGGAAAACAGTTTTATGCCCTCAAGAGTATGAGAGTGGAGGAATGAAGCATTTGGGGGCATGTTGTCATTCTGAACTGATGATGAAGTATTCTAAACATTTGTATGGCTTTGTCTTTCTTTATAGACTGAAATCGCCAAGAGATTGAATACAATTTGTGCACAAGTCATCCCATTTCTGTCTCAGGAAGTAAGTAAAACTGTTCAGCTGTTAAAGTGCAATTATGTTGCTTCTGTTTGCAAATTAGCTAGTTTTAAGATGTTAATTTTATCACAGGGAACAAGTGTGAAGAACATCTGTTACAGCTGAAGTGTGTTAACCCCCTGCTATTCCATCTAGCAGATCCGAGGGCATGCTGCGGAGGTGGTGACAATAGCTCAACCTCAAATTAATTTTTTTTTTCCTGTGGAAAACTGCAAAATGACTATCAAAGATGAAGCTTTTGTTTTCTGTGATGAGTAGAATAAGCTTGAGAGCTCCTGATGATTCAAGTGTCTCATATCTTTTAAGTAGAAAGTTTTTCCTTGTGCTGAAATTTTAAAATGGCACCATGAGGGTTGACTTTACCTCTAGGAGCAGGTATTTCATTTATACTTAAATGTATATGTAAACAGGCTGGATTAGGTTTATGTTAAGGGCTTCTGTGCTGTCCATGGAGGGAGTGAATGATAATAGTCATAAGGATAAAGTATTCACATTATGTTGTTGGAGGGGTTGGATGTAGCTCAACTGGTTGGGCGTCCGTCTCCCATATGGAGGGACCTGGGTTCGATCCCTGGGACCTCCCGGTAAAAAAAAAACAAAACATTATGTTGTTGGAAAGTCATAGAAGTTTACCCTTAACATTTTTGGGGGTGGGGTTGGGGAGCGCCTCTGAGTAATCTATGAAATTGACTCAAGACCATTATATTTTAGCTTTGCCTTAAAGTTTTCCTTACTTTTGGGTGTAGGCTAATACATGCCGAAATGCTTTTTAAATGTGCACAGGATGAATGCATCTTGAGGCAGGCTGAAAGCTTATCGGACTGGGAGTGGGAATACTTATTAATCTGACAGGTGCATTTCCTGGTTGGCATTTGTGTATGATGTGATGATGTGATACAGAGAGTCATTTACCATCTCTGCTATTATTGTAGCAGCCTCTGTCAGCATAATGTTTGTCTGATGTTACAGTTTAGATCTGTCGCCTTTTGAATCTAGTTTGCTAGTGATCGGGTCTCTGCTACAGTCTCATGCCTCCCAAAGCAGACTTGTGGCTTTTTGTTTGTGGGTGGAGATGGAAGGTATGCAGGGTGAGTTTCTAGCCTGAAAGGAAACCTTGTGGAGGGTGAAAAATAAAAAGGCTAAAGAAGGAGAGGGATTCTCAAAGGTTCCAGAAACTACTGGTGGGTCGAGATTTGTTGTTTGGATGTTTAAATTTACATATTGAAATGGGTGTTTTAAAATTGCTATGAACTTCATTTTCCACCTTTATCATAGGGAGGCAAACCCTGCCAACCAGGGTCCTCTTCCAACCTGTACTATTTATTTCCTAAGGCTTTGAGTTAGTCTCTTGGAAGTACTTTTTGTCTTTCTGCCATTCCAAAGCAAAAGCAGAAGTCATCCACAGAAATTAAGTGGTGACCCCAGTGTTGGTTAGAAATAAAGGAAGCACTGTTCCCCATCTCCTTCCTGTTGAACCATGTGTTCTGGTCAGAAATCTGCGTATTTAAATTTAAACTCTTATACGTTAATTGCATTGCATATAGTGTTTATCTTTGTTGCTATTATTTAAGAAATATATAAATGAAATCCTTGTCTGCCTTGCTTAACACTTATTCTTCTTCTTGTTTCCAAAGCATCAGCAACAGGTGGCCCAAGCTGTGGAACGGGCCAAGCAGGTGACCATGGCAGAGTTGAATGCCATCATCGGGGTACGTGGCCTACCAGGTCTACCTCCTACAGTGTGTATAACCAGCTTTCATTTCTTATTCATTTGATGGCTTAATATATATATACACACACACACACATATATATATATATATAAAATGTTGTATAGCTTAACGTTGATCCATTTGAATTTGATACAGGCAGGTGGGTGTTTGGGGTATGCTAAGATGTGTAGGGGGAGAGGCAGTAGCATAGGGGAGGCAATAGGTCAAACATTTTAGGAGGGAAAGAAAAATAAGTCTTCCTTTTAATGGGAAAATAAACATAGTTTATCCCATGATCCTGAAACCATCCACGCTCCATCAGACGGTAAAAGCTTTTGATTTGAGTTTTACCCACTTTCCTGCCTTCTATCTTACAACTTGAGATGGTAATTTCATTTTGTTGTCTTTGCTTTCGCGTTTGGCTTTGCTAGGGTATTAGAACCATATAACTGTTTGCTTTTTCTCTTTCCTGTGCATCTTTCATGCATTTTTTAAGTGGCACACCAATGGAAAGAATGGCCCTTTTGCCACTGGAGAAGTGTTAATTGTCTGCTGTAGTGCTCTCCTAGCTTTTCGCCAGGTTTCTGCTGTGCAAGTGGAGTTGGGTTAGTGCTCCTCGCTGGCTCCGGGTTGTCAATCACAAGTCATCCGCTTTGCATTAATGAACCTGGTGAGCCGGGCTGTCTGTCCCCTGCATGAGTTCACTCCCCCCATGGCAGGATCCAGGACGGTTCTCATGTTTCCTGCCCTTCAGACTGAGCGAAAGCAGGAGTGAAACAAGGGACCGTCCTTTCTGATTTTATTCATATGTGAGTGCCTTGAGCGGATTCAAATTACTCATTTATCAATTTATGTTAATTGCTTGTGAGAAGATGCCCTGCTGGTCTTTATAGTTCCCTCAGACACTTTGTAATGATAATTAGACATGCTGCAGGACGGATTAAGAGGACCATAGTCCAATGAGGGCTACAGACAATGGAACCAGTTAATCCATCAGGGCTTAAAATTACATCCCAACTGGAGATGGAGAAAAAACAGAAGAGCGAAGGAGGATTAAAGAATGAGCCTCAGCTTGAAAACTCTCCTTTCATCAGTTTCTCAATTGCAGATCTGTAGTCGGGTTGCCTGTTGTAAGCTATTGGCAGTCAATTAGGTGAAATAAACTGGGAGGTGACCTTCATTTCCTTTTAATAGCTTTTTCCTCCCTGAAATGGGGAGCTTCAGTGGATTTTCAGCTTAAATTTTATTCAAGCTGCTTTATTACACTTGACAGCTTAGCTCTGCATAAACAATTCTTCCCTCCACCTCCCCACCCCCCACCCCCCAGACCCAGGCTCTGCATTTTCCCCCTTTAGTATCACATTTTTGACTGTTACTTAGTGGACTCTCTAATCACATTCAACAAAAAACACAATTACATCTGCATTTGTCTGCTGCCTTCTGTACCCTTTTCTTGTGTAATGAATTGATTTATTTCAGCGATCAAATCAAATATTCACTGGTGCTTTTGCATGTACCGTGTTTGATTAGCAAAGACTAATAGCGAATTGTACTTGTAACTCGAGCACAGAATTTTTTAACCCAAATGAATGAGGATGGAAAAGCCTGTTTTGATTAAAGGAAAACATATGCAAAGCAGTTCTCAAGTACTCAGTTAAACTTTGTGGAACATGTTTGTTTTCTGGTAGGCTCTAACTTTTTACATATCATTTCTTAATGATAAAACTCTTTAAATTCTCAGAGGCACACTCCAAACCCTTGTGAACTTCCTTTTTGGAACTACAGTTTAGGAAGGAAGAAATGGTGTTAAACAGCTGTTTATAGGTAATACTTTCAGTTGAATCAGAAAGTAAAAATAGCAGGTCGTTTAGAAAGGGCAAATGAATCACTAATTTTATGAGTGGCCTTAGTCTAGGAGAAATGCGTTAAGATTATAAAAGCAGATTAGCTCTGATAGCATAGCAATAAGAACCAGAATCCGTGAATTGGGTCTAACACAAGACTGTCAATTGAATATCTTCAGCATACTGGCATATGCAATTTTTATCATTGTAATTTTTGGATCAGTATATTAATTTATGTCACAAGGCTCTTTTAAAGTTTGTAGTGATCCATAATTATCCCACACCATAAGTTTCATGCTCTGGCATATGCTTGATTTTTGCTTGAAAGGAATTATGTGTGTCCTGGAAAAATTGAAGTAGCATAAAATTGGGTTGACAATTCAGTGGACCTTTGCACCCCTTCGTTGAACATGCAGCGGGTCAACCTGTCTCCCCAGAGGGGAGGAGGTACTGGGAGGCTGTCTGTTCCTACAACAGCAGCTGCTCACAGAGTAAATGCAGCCGGGTTTGATAGCAGCTGTCAGTATTGTTGAGGGACTGACTTAGGGTAAAGAACAACGGGAGGGGCCAGGCTATTCGTCTGCATTGACTTTCAGGCTAAGAAAAGAAATAGTAATTTAACGGTTTAGACATCTATTACAAGTGTGAAAGATCATGAAAGAGTACCCTTTAAAATGCAAATGAGCCGAAACTGGCTCCTTCCCCTTCAGGTACAATGGAGGAGCTAGCTTACTGCTTGCCTGACAGGGCTAAAGATATTTCTTTTTAGCAAACCCGGAAAAAGTTAAATGTTCTTAGGATACCAAGCCTCTAGGCACAAGCTCAGCTGTGTCCCTAGGCCTGTGGATGCTGTTTTAGGAGGAAGAAAGGTTATATTTTCCTGTCCTTGTTGAGTGAACATCTCTCACCCTCATAGAAAACTTGATTCTCATATTTGACAGAAAATATTGTATCTTTCCTACCACAGCACCTGCCTTCAAGTTACATAGATGACTGGTATTTAACAGACAGAGGCTTACAGAGCTTCTTAGACATTTGATATTTGGAGGAACTATTGAAATATTTTTGTTAACCTTTTTTTTGTTTTAATAGCTTTGACTGATAGCAAATTTGTTGACTGGCAGAGTAATAACTGCAAACCTACTTTATAAATTTTACTTTTTACAACCTTTTTTTTTTTTTTTTTGCTGTTATATATGTTCTTGTAACAATAAAAAGTTTTTAACAATGCAGAGATCTTAATAGTCACAGGGTTTATTTGGTTTGACACAGTTCACTGCTTTAGAAAAACAAGTTGTATTGTGCAAAGGGAACTTACTCATTTGAGATCTTGTGTTTTTAGATCAGAATATTCTTCACACTTTAAGCAACAATCCTGGGAAAAGGTTTTTTTTTTTTTTTTTAAATTGGAATTCTATAAAAACATTCAAAACAAAATAGATTATCATATGTTGTAACCTTTTTTTGTGTGTGGACTGGATGAAAGTAGGGAAAATTGTCTAAAGTCCTCAGGACCACTTCCACCTTTATTATTTGGGGAGTTTGGAATTAAAAGTGTTCCTCTACCTGCTCTGATACATAATAATTCATATATAGTTGAGATCAGGATTCCAAATAATTACTATATACCCTTTTAATATGGGTTTACATTTTTTATAGTTCATATCTGTATACCTGTGCACATGGATTTGGGTTTGATTCATTGTGTAATTATATATAGCGCAATGCACAGAACTTTAAATGCACAGGTCGACCACTTTTGAAAAATGGGGACACCCATGTAAAGGACGCCTCTCTCAAGGCATAGTTTCATTACCCCAGGAAATTCCCTTGTGCCTCTTTTCACTTGATTTTCCCCCTCCCTGAAGAAAGAGTGCTGGATTTTCATACGTAAAAGTAATGAGCAAAAACAAACAGTTATATAGTTGTATATTCTATTTCTAACCAAGGACCTGCAACCAACTTCATGGTATTTGTAATTTTTGAGCATTTGCATCGTTACCTTGGAAAAAGCATAGGCTTGAAAATCATACAGGCATGGGTAGACCAGTAGATGCAGCCATTTATAACTGGGACCTTGCACAATTGTTCAACTTCTGTCAGTGTCCCCATTAACTAAAGTTCATAATTTACATTAGGGTTTGGTCTTTGTGTTAGATGGTTCTATGGGGCTGTTTTGTTTGTAATTTTTTATTGTGGGAACATATCCTGAATTGCATTTTTGTCTGCCTGGCTTCACTAAGCGCCTGTAGTAGATTTGTCAGTCCCGTTAGCCAGCTCTTGTGAGGGGTGGTTGCTCTGAGCAGCTGGTCACCTCCTTCCTTGTCTTATCTCGTGGTTGTGTTGATGTCGGTGCTTGACATTAGACCTAGCCAGATGCTCTTCTCCTGCCATTAAGTTGTCATGCATGAATGGCTTTTAATCAGAATGCAGCAGTGGAAAGCACTCCCATTCAGCTTCTGATGAACAAACTTAAAAGTCAAAACTGAGGGGGGAAAGTTAAGTTTTGGCAACAGATGGAGAGAGAAAGTTGAGAAGCAAAGATGTGAGAACAAGGCACCATTGGCTTCCTTACACAACAGAAAGAAGAAGGGGGCACTGCAATGTCTTTATTGGGTCCAAGGGGCTATATGGAACATGGTGACAGAATTGGAAGGAGGGACAAAGACAGGAGAGAAGAGAAAGCAGAAGACCTTGGGGATTGACCATCCCGTAGCAGATTCTGATTTCTTAGCTGTAAGAAAACTTGACCAGTTTCCCATAGTAATCACTGTGTATGTCAGGAACTCAAGAAGTTGGTATAGGCAACCTTGTTTTCCTTTCTCACTTATTTGGACACAGTCTGACTTACTTTCCTTGAATCTAACTTCGGTCAAGAGCTGTGGGTCAGATTTGTAAATGTCCTGCTTTGTGGACAAATTTATAATTCTCTACACTTTTAAAAAAAATTTGCTATGAAATAAAAGTCTAGGGCATTTTGTGATATCTGACTGTGTGTATGTATAGGGGGGTGGCTTGTACACAAACTGTTGCTGTGTCTGAAAAAGGAACCTTTTGGAACCAACTATACTTGAGAGATTGAGTTGTAGCCCTAAAGGCCTCTCCACTGTTGAGTGAGCTGATTGGTTTAAGGATTAGCAAAATATTGGATTATTTTTCTCCTTTGGCCTTAGTCATCAGCTATCTATGGGATTGTAGTGTGTGAAGGTTAAAAGGATGAGGTTAGCTGCTGCTTCTTATGAGTACGCAGTTAATCCCTGGAAAGCCCAGTTACTGATGGGCTTTATAAAGTTTCTTTATAAAACAAATTTACTCTGGAAGAATAATGCATATCCTGCTACCAAGAGCAGAAGACTAAATGACTACAAGGAGCATGTGACCTTTCATCTCTGCTAACTTAAATTATTGACACACTTTCCACTTAAATACCAGTAGCCCAGCCTTTTATTAAATATCCAAAGGGCCAGGCGCAATATTGCAAGCATGTCTTCCATGCATCCTTCTTCTCCTTTGGTTAAGTTAGTTTATTCCTGAGAGGACAACAGGGTGTCTGAAAAATCCCTTGACGCCTGGGTCTTTCTGTATCGTGAACATGCTTTTTAGTTATTAGAAAAGTTAAACATTTTTTGCTTTTTCAGACTAATATTATATTAGTTATTTCCCCACATATTTTCATATGATTTTTTATATTTCTTTATTATATTTCCCCTCTTTTTCAGAGGGAGAAACAAGTCTCAGAGTAGAAAGTAGAGTCCTTGGTAGCCAATGTGGCTCAGTGGTTGAGCACCCACTTACCACATACGAAGTCCTGGGTTCAATCTTTGGCCCCTTACCTAAATATATATATATATGTATATGAAGGTAGAGTCTTCCATTTTAGGAGTTATACCTATGCAATATTTATTTATATTTTTGAGATATAGCTTGCATATTATAAAAATTAACCTTTTAAAGAGTTCAATTCTGTGGTTTTTAGTATATTCACAGAGTGTGCAACCATTACTGCTATGTAATTGCAGAACGTCTTCATCACCCCAAAAAGAAATCCCATGCTTATTAGCAGTCACTCCCCATTTCCTTCTCTCCCCAGCCTCTGGCAACTACCAGTCTACTTTCTGTCTCTGCTAATTGACCTGTTCTGATCACTTCTATAAATGGACCTTACACTACATGATATTTTGTGTTTTGCTTCTTTGACTTAGCCTTTTGTTTTCACGGTTCATCCATGTTGGAGCATGAATCAGTACTTCATTCTTTTTGTTGACATATAACATTCCCTTGTATGAATTTACCACATTTTTCTTCTTTGGTTGATGGTTGTTTCCATGTTCTGGCTAATAGGAATAGTGCTGCCATGAACATTTGTGTATAAGTTTTTGTGTGGACATATGTTCAGTTCTCTTGGGTCTATACCTAGGGGAATTGCTGGGTGAATTGTCACTTCTTTGTTTAACTTTTTTGAGCAGTGGTCAGACTGTTTTCCAGAGTGGCTGCACCATTTTCCATTCGCACCAGCAGTGTGTTCCAATTTCTCCACATCCTTGCCAGCACTGTTACTGTATTTGACTATAGCCATCCTAGTGGGTGTGAAGTGGCCTCTCATTGTGGTTTTGATTTGCATTTTCCTGATGGCTAACGATGTTGAGCATCTTTGCATGTGCACCTATGTGGATTATGAAGTGGCTCTACCTAAACACGGATTATTTAAATTTACTTTAATTCAGACCTCTAAATCCCAGGACTCTAGTAAGATTGTCATAACTGTAGCACTCATCCAGGGAAGGTGGGACAAGCAAGGCCAGGTGGTCATGCAGGATGAGTTGACCTGTGCATCCAGCTGAAATGCAGTCCATCAGGATGAGTTCAAATCCTTCTCAGAGACAAAAGCTCTTTGCTCCTGGTTTCTGCCTGGGTATATACCATCATTTTTACCTCTGCATGTCATTTATATGTTTGCTCCTGCATTGAGATGAGGCTGTTCAATGAGATATTATTGTTTTTGAGTGGTTTGAGAATTCTTGGCCCCAGTAAGCAGTTCCTGCCGTTTATCACCGTTGCCCCTCTTCGCGCAAGACCGTTCACATACTGGGAGGTTTTCAGATAGCAGTGTCCTTGATATTTCTGCCACCAGACAGCCCTTTCCCACTTGTTTGCTGTAGCATACCAATTTTCTTTTTTCTGCAGTCTCCCAAGATAAGAACCGAGTGTTTTTAAAGAGCAAGGAAATAGCAGATATCAAGGAATGACTTGAAGAGAACTGTCAACAAATGCTACTTTTCTATTTTTTATTCCTTTAAAAGTGTTTAAATACCAAGTGCTATAAATGCCATTTACTGTCATTCTTTTAGCATTAGGGATGCCATTTTGGGGCATGGGTATTAAATCTGGTTAAGATTGAGATCTTTGTGACATCAGTTTCTTAATGTTGTATGGTGGGTTAAGTTTCAGAAATGAAAGTTGATGCCATGATTGGTGGAGTGGAGCTTAGGGACTAGTGAGGATAAGGCCCTCCTTGGCTTTCGTTTTCACCCTGGGTGTCCTCACTTGTATAGGCAGCTCTGTGGTGATAAATTATGTGCCGCACCTATGTTTTAGAAACAAAAATGTAGAAACCACCACACCATTACATTAAAGCTCTGAGTGTAAACAGCAAAGTCAATTTCATTATAGTAACATAATTGACCCAAGCTGCACTAGGTAAAATGTGAATTAAAATTCTAAATGCCTGGCTGTTGTTTGACATGGATGAGGTTACTGTGTGCCTTGTGGGTTTTAGGTATCATTGACTCAGGGTTTGGTGTTTGTTTTACTTGTCTCACTCCTGTTCTGATTGTTTGGGCAAGAGCAAGTGCAATTAACTCCTTATTCCCAAATCTAAACCTTTCCATATTCCCCTTTTAGGCACTAGAACAGCACTCTGTAAAAGTTCCCAGTGTAATTCTTTCCCAAATTTTGTAAAATAAGATTTTAAAAAAAATTGTTAGCCCTGAAAAACAGATGCTAATTTTTTGAGTTGTGACAGGATCCTTGAATGGTGATAACGGACAGTGAACACTGTAATGTTGAAAAGTATTTTTATTTTCTAAATAATTTTTGGTAAGTTTCTTGATATATAACAGCATGAATTCCTAATGTAATGGGACAGAATTCCAGCTCAGTTCTAGACCAGAGCTTCTCAGCCTCGGCACTGTGGATATCTTGGTCTGGTTAATTCTTTGTTATCGGGGGGCAGGAGGGTGTTAGCATCATCCACTTAATGCCACACCCCAGTTGTGATAACCATAAATGCCTCCACAGTGCCAAATGCCCGCCAGTGGAGGGGTGGCAAAATTGCCCTGTTTGGGAATCACTGGTCTACATTGCTAAAACCCACCATTGCTCACCAAAGATGCTTTTTCTAATGGCTTTACAAACTGACATGTGTGTTTTGTCCTGTCTAAATCTGCAAGCATTAACTTAAAAGAAAAACAAAAAACAATCAATTATTATAAACTAATGAATGGATAGAAGGTTGGATTTCCCCACCCTGCTGTCATGTTGAAAAACATAGTTTCCCAAATGATATGTGTAGCCTTGGTCTGTAGAGAGCAGATACTTGTAAATTTCTGTAATTGGCAGAGCCTTTGGGGTTTTTGTTTGAGTCTTTGCTAACTAGATAGCAATGTCAATATTTCTTTTGTTTTGCAGGATGTTTTTAAATAGCATTCATACCTTTTCCTTTTGTGAAGGTGACAGGTACTTCTCGGTTAAATTTCATTGGGAGAAAATGTTCTTCAAGGGCAGGTGCACTGCCCTGTTGGAGTGGACCGTTTCACCCCCTGGATGTGCACCCTCTGTTCATTTCAGTAAATGTTTTATCCTGTAAAAGACACTTTCTGTTTGTTTAAGCATCTGCTTGTAAGAGAAGCCAGAGCAATCTGTTTAGGTGGTGGTCTTCCTTCCAGTTTCTGCCTTGGAAGAGAGATGGGAGCAAATGGTACCGCCACTTTTCAAATGTAGGCATAGGCTCTGGGAAGTTAGGACTGGAGATGGCTCTGCTGTCCTCAGTAGTAAGTAGAAGAACAAAAGCTCATCTGTCACTGCCCAGTAAGGCAGATGGTGCAGCCAGGTTGTTTCTGGGTAAGTGGTGGTGTGTGCACTCAAGAGCGCCTCATCCCCCGGGCAGCGAGGGCAGCGAGAGGCATGTTTGCGGGGCAGTGGAGGAGGAGATGGTCGATGCTCTTCTTGCAGTGCTCGAGAACACTTGCTCCATAACTCCTTGTCTGGGCTGGGCTCCTGTGTCACAGGAGAAATGGTGTTCCAGGAAACCCATGGCTGTGTGTAACCCTCAGCCTGGCCACGAGCCCCTGGGCAAGCCTCTTAGCTGTGGGACTGCCTCTCACCTGTGGAATGGGGGCAGCAGCGCCCACCTCCCTGCCTCTGGTGTGTTCTGAGCTCCGGCCAGATAATGGACATTGAAAATACAGTCTGTGAACACTGTGTGGCAGCATAAAGAAGTAGAAGGGAAGGTAGTAGGATCCATGTTTTCCTGGAACCACGGCATCTTAATATTGAGATCCATCCTGTACCCCTTCCAGATTTGCTTCTGAAAAAAGAAGTGTTCAAGAAGGCCAAGCTAAGGATGGGAGAACCCAATTGCTTTAGTAATGGACAGTGAGCTATTTCCTCAGGGGGCTGAAAGTAAGAGCAGGGTAGAAGTGGGAGTTACCCGTGGCCATTTAGGCTGTTGAACATCCCTGTTGATAGTCATTAGCCTAAATGTTGGGTTTAATCGCGTAGGCCTGCTTCACAGCTGTGGTGAAGCCCCTTCATTATGTGCGCTAGCCTCACTTTGCAATAATATATTGGAGTCTGTTTTTCTGTTCATCCTTCCACAAACTGACTTGGGTTTGGGGGAAACTCTCTACTTCCCTTCTTCCGTATCCAAATATTACCTGAGTATATATTTTGCTCTGGTATAACATTGAAGTCTACTGGTGATCATTCTGGATATTTTGGGGGTGGATGATAGGGTGGCATCCTCCACCCCGTGGTTAAATTCCTTCCCTTCTACTTAGCCTCTCTCATCTTCTTTTAATCATTGCCGTGCTTAATTACCCTGCTGCACTCACTTGTGTATGCATCGTTGCTTCTCTCCCCCCCCCCCCCCCACCCAAGCCGGACATAGCTCTTACTCTCCAAGTAATGATAGTAATTGCTGGTAAGCAGACCTGTTCCTCATCCTTCTCAGAGCACATTTCTTATGGCAGGTGTCTGGTTTCTAATTAAGTGCTAATGAGCATGCCTGGTGGTCCGTATCACCGTCTCCTCCAGTTTTATGTCACTATTGCTGAGCTCTTAAAAAGGTGACAGAGCAAGAATTAGCATCTTTGGGATGACAGGAAGGTGATTTTATGCTTAAAGAAATTATTATGAATTATTATGAATTGTGAATAAGTAGTTTATAAATACTTTCCAAGAATACTGTTAATACTGCCTGCTCTGACCTCATCCCCTTTTCCATTTTCCCTATGATCCCTGGAATGAAAGGAAGTTTAAAAAGATTAGGTTGGCTTCTAAGATTTTTTTTGTTTGTTTGTTTTGTTTTTTAAGATGCTAAGAGTGGCTGAAATTTTACTACAAAATTACCATAGGCACTGATTTCTGGTTTTAAGTGATCACTGGTTTTTCTTACTCATGAGGGTGGGAAGATTCTTTAGGATTCAATTGAAAGATCAGTGGTCTGGATGAAAATTATTCAAGATCTGGTGTGAAGATTTAATATATTCGGTACGCACAAGAGCATAATAAATAAAATGCATAATTGAGTCCCAGAGAAGTGAGCACAAATCAGAGTCTTAAGAATTTTCTAACACTACACCTTAGAAATTGAGCTTTAATCGTTTTTACTGTCTCATCAAAAATGAGTTTTCTGTTCGACAGCTGAAATACGACCAGATTTATGGTGCAGGGGCCATTTCTTGGATACTTTTTCATTTCATACCACATGCTATTAAATATAATATATGAGAGCAATGATACTTTCTAATGTGAACAGATTTATAACTTCTGGAATGGGTTCAGGGATGGAGGCAAAATGGTGTCATGGTGTCATGGTGTACCTGAGAATGGGGTCTTGTGTGGGACCCCAGCCATGGTTACCCAGGTCCCTTTGGTGACCCGACTGTTTAAAACTGCTTTCTTCCTCAAGCCCTTGTGGTGTCATTGTTGTGTCTGTACCATAGAAAGGGTGGGGTTGTGGTCTGGCTTAGGAAAAAGGAAGGGATGAGCAGAATTTTGTTGCTAAGGTTTCTCCCAGCTATAGCAAGCACAGTCCTCTGAGATGACGACTCTGTTAGATGTGGTTCAGTAAATGGAGAGCAGTTTCACGGGCCATTGCTACCTTGACTCTGGGACCCTCCTGCCTAGTGGGAGAACCTTAGCAGTTTATCCATTGTCATTGAGCCTTGGGTTCCTTCTGTGAAAAGGGAATGTCAGCACTTCCTTCCAGTTCTGAGAGTTTAATGAAAAAAAGGTACATACAAGTGCTTTTGTGGAGCCTGCTAGACATTAAGATACTTTCTTAATGTCTTTCTGCATTCTCTTAACTAAAGGGAATATTTTATATAAATATTTTAGTTTTATCTCCTAGCTATTGCAGTAAATTAATGCAAGACTATAGGTGTAAAATGAAGCTACCTAAGATACAGTGACTAGCTGAGAGCATGGCTACTGTATTTTAGGGTGCATCTACCCTGGCCCCCAGCCGCACACACACTTTAACCTCTCAGATGAGTCTTGAATTTATTGGTATCTTAGATTCAGTGGCACACTAGATTTCATCCCTGGAGGCACTTAGAGATGGAACTAACCTTTGAGTGCTTAATAACTTAGCCAGGCTTCCTAATAATAAACAGCTGCACTCCTAGGAGGTGAATTATGCCAGAAAGTTACAGTGTAGATCTGATGGCTCTATTTTGGGAAGATGGGGAGAGGTAGCTGAGTAGGTGAAAGCTTTTGATGAACTGAAAGTGCTAATCACATTTTCCCCCCTTTCCCCCTCTGTTTCTCTCTTTGTGTGTATGTTTGTTCTGTTCCCTCCCATCCTCCCATGCCTACCCTTTCCCCGGATGCTTTCACCACCGCTGCCATCACCACCTCTTGCTCTTCCTCCTCTTCCTCCTCTTTCATCGCCACCACCGACAGCAGCAGCAGTTGCAAGCTCAGCATCTTTCTCACGGCCATGGACCCCCAGTACCCCTAACGCCCCACCCATCGGGACTTCAGCCTCCTGGAATCCCCCCCCTCGGGGGCAGTGCCGGCCTTCTCGCGCTGTCTAGTGCTCTGAGTGGGCAGTCTCACTTGGCAATAAAAGATGACAAGAAACACCATGAGGCAGAGCACCACAGAGGTGAGAGGCCAGGCAAGCCAGATTAGGACTTGGTCCTAATGCTCATACAGTGCTGCAAAATTGTGTGCATCGCTAAAGAAAGCCCCACCCTATACAGAGAGAAAACAATGAGATAAAAGAGGAACTGTCGCAAAGCCTTGCCACTGAAACACAGTTCACCCTGGAAGTTTCCAGGGCTGGGCTTGGGGATCTGTAGATCTTTCCATCTCTATTTAGGTGGCAGGCATCTTGACATCTTGGCAACTGCTTAAGTTAATGCCAGTGGCCTGTACCGTATTATGGAAAACTGTTAACTGCTTAATTGGGTAATTTTCAAAGAAAGTAATGTTGTTAAATGGGGCGAAATAAGTTAAATTTGAAAGTGAATGTGTTCAAATGAAAGGTTTGATAATTGCATCTGTTACTACTTAGTTTCATAGGCTTTAATTCTAGTATGCATTAAATATTGGGCAAAATTGCACTTGACTAATTTTTTTGAAGAAAAGTAATTTATTCTGTCAAGAAATTAAAAAAATATATAGGCTTTTATGTATGGTTAAACTGTAAATCTTATGTTTACAAAATACTGTAATTTTCAGGAAATCACTGTATTAGGAATGTGCAATGACTTATATAAATAAAAGCCATTTTTAAAACTGTTTGGGGCTTGTGTTCTAATTATTCCCCCCTTTTTTTTATTTCTGTCCTTGCCTCTGTGTCTGAACGGGCATGTCTGTGCGTTTCTTGGTAACCTCCTCGGGAGCAGACAGAGAACCGGGCACAGTAAGTACCAAACGCCTGCTGCACATGAACGCTCTCCTGCGGTGCTTTCCCAAGTTGCCTTTCTTAAACACAGGCCCAGACGTGTGTGCTTTCCTCGGGTGGTTTTCTTTTTGTATGATTATCCCATCCCTTCTCTACAACTAGGGCGGGCTAGGTGAGAGGGACAGGATTTGGGACACAGCTTTTAGCTACAGTTACTCACTGGGGAGTTCATTTGGATAGGTGTGCATCCCAGACCCACTTAAAAAAAAACAACCATGTTTATCATTGCATTCTGATTCCAGGTTGCCTGTCACTGAAACCCGTATTTGTTTTTTTTCTTAAGTCAGTTTTATAGGCAAGGCAGGGGGTCACCATACATATGTGAAGTTGGCTAGCAATGTATTACTTCTTCCTAAACTGTTATTAGCCTCTGCAAAAGCATCTTCTTGCTAGGTTTCCATATCTAGGTTTCTTTCGATAAATGTCCTTGGGGTGTGACCTTGAACTTAAATTTGTTTAGGCCAAAGAGCTGGATATATAAGTAGCTTCTTAAAACAAGGAAATTCTGTGTTTGGAGTTGTGTGCTTACCGAGTTCATCTTTTCGCCAGCCTAAATAATACCCATTTTACGTATTGCACATTTCATCTGTACGTTTTAACTATCTACCAACTAGCGTGTGTGGGAGAGCCATGTCTTAAATACATTTTGCAAATTCTGTGGAGTAAATAGAGTGAGGATTTTGCCTCTTATGAGCTAGGAGAACCTTACTGTTTTTGTTTTTGTTTTTGCTTCCTCTCTCCTCCCTCCTTTTCTTCTTCTGAACGTGGAAGTATTTTGACTATGTAAAATCTAATTGGGCTAAAAAATGGGATACTGAACTTGTGTATCTTTCTGATACTTTCAAAGGTTTGGAGGAAGATGTGTAAATATTTTTAATTTGAAAAGTTTAACTCTTTTTCTCTTCTACTACCCAAGATATAGCTACTTTTGAAAGTCCCTTTGAGACAGATCTTAGTGGACTTCATGTGTCTGGAGGTGTTAGGAGGAGTCCATAGTAGTCAAAGGAGGGGTAGCTAATTTGTTTTTAAAATCTTTTACTGCAGGTTTTCTCTGGACATTCTCTGGCAGAGAAAAGAGAAAACTAATTACATCCAGGAAATAACCTACTCACAAATACAAATTTACGTAAACTGATTTATGGAGGTGACCTTTATGTTTCACTTTTTTGATAACTCTGTAGCTTGTCTTCTTCCTGCCATGTCCACTCAATAGAGTGTCCAATAAAAAAATCCACCCTGGACCAGAGAATAGACGCAGTAGCAGAAGATAGTATGTTGGGATAGGCTGTGCCTGTTGTTTGCTGCATGTTTCTAATATCCTGAACTTATTCTAGGTTTGGGACTTTTATTTCGAGTTTAACTTTCTGGTTCCCAGTACTACTCTTATATTTCACCTTAAATCACTGTATATTTATAGAGTGCTTACTATGTGTAAGGCAATCCTGGAAATGTGTCTGTAGTTTGGATATGTATGCACATGTCAAACCCTTTCACTTAAGAACTGAGGAGAGGAGACAAAAATGCTAGAAGATATGACTGTAGAACGAGTCAGCCCAATTTGTAGACAGTTGTAGATGTGACATCATGGTAACTGTTAAGATGCATTTCTCATAGCTTCTGTGTCTCTATTTCAGAGTGTGTGTCTAATATCCTCATATTTGTATTTTTGGCTGGAAAATGTAAGCAGGTACCTCACTGAGGGACTAGAATGGAGTGGATGGAAGATGATGAGTTGTACCCTTAAAGGAAGACTATTTTGTACATAGTCCTTGAATTTTAAGCAGCTGTGTAGGTTGTTTTGAAGTCCAGGTGTGTTAGAGTTAGCAGTCAATGACCTTTCAAGTAAAAACGTGGTGGTTCTATTGCACGAAAGACATAAAATAAGTGGCAACTTGTGTTATCTGCATGTGTCCTCTCCATACCAAATTTTTGGTGAGTCTTACTGATACTTCAGTATTTTCAGAATTGGCAAGTGTATGGTGTTTCCTGCTTAATTACCGCAGAACACTTTTGTTACTGATGATATAAAAATGGGGAAAGTACACAAATTTGTAAGCTAAACATTTAATTTAGTCTATAGAGAGGAATTAAACTGCTCACTGTCCATATAAGTGGTATTTTGCTGCAGTTAAATAAAATTAAGTAACTTTTCAAACTTTGTGTAAAACTGAATATGAGAAGCAATGGGTAATGAGATGATGTGGACTTATTAGTGCCTAAAACACTCATCTGCTTAATAAAGTGGCTTGAATTATGAAATCTGACTTTACTTGGCAGATCTGCACCACTGTTAGGATTGTTGTCATATATTGTTTTGCTTTGTTTTTGTTTTGTTTTGTTTTTAACCCCACTGAAGGGGCACGGGGATTAAGGGCAGTTGCCACAGGACAATGGTTTTCAAACTTTTTTGATGTCGGGATATTTATATTCTTAAAAATTATTAAGAACTCCAAAGAACTTTTGTTTATGGTAGTTGTATATTTTAGTGTTTACTATTATTAGAAAAAAAACAAATGTTAACACAGATAAAATAGTTTTAAAAGGCTTTAAAATAATGATAAACCCATTACACGTTAACATAAATAACATTGTTAATGAGAAATAAATACTTTATTTAAAAAAATGAATTAAGAGAATGGAATTATTTTACATGTTTGCAGATCTCTTTTACGTCTGACTTAAGAAGATAGCTGAATTCTCATCTGCTTCTGCATTTGATTTGTTGTGCTATGTTTTTGTTTGAAGTGTACGAAGAAAATTTGGCTCCATAGAGATTTGTAAGGGTCTCTGGGACCTTTGGTGGTCCTTGGGAAAAGCTTTGAGAACCCACTGCCTTAAGAGGATAACCGCCTGGAATTATTCAGAAATCCTTAGTCTTATTATTCCTTGTTCTTTCTATATTGAATAAATTAAGATCAAGTACAAACATCAGAGACTTATATATAAAGCCAAAGGGAATGTTGGGTGTGTATGGTTTTTTTATTTGAGAGCCTAAACCTGGCTGGTGGGTAGTTCATGTTTGTTTGTTTATTCAGTTTTCTAGTTTCAGATATGGTGGAAAAACATAAGCCTTGTTGAAACCTGTTTTAATGTAAAGCCCAGGAAATGAAAGCACTAAGAAAGGAGTGACAATATAATATGGACACTTTTAAATTCCTTATTTCTGAAAAGGTTGAATGATAGAGCTAGTAACTCTTTAAGAGGTTAATTTTTTTTTTTTTTTAAACAGATTTGAGTACTCTTTCTGATTCTCAAGATGCTCTCATTTTTAAAACACGTTTACATACCAGCGCTATTATTTAGCAAAGAAATATATGATTTAACCTATGAAATAACCTAATAAAGGCCTGTATTTGTTCAGTAGTACTCGATTGTAATAAGTACTTCAGATATTTCAGTTTAAGATTGCATTAAATTTTGGCTGAAAGGAATATCGTTTAAATAAGTCTGCTTTGAAAGACATGAAATTAGAGTGTTGACAAACAGTTGCAGGGCTTTTTAAAAAAGATGATAGAACTCTGTTTAAATGCCTCGGTTCATTTTGCATACTTACCGAGCACCTACTACTTGCCAAGCATTTTTTTTTTTGAGGCACCAGGTATACTTGCTGCCAGTTTTCAGCGATCCCTCTTAATGTCACAGTTAAGTGTTTGTGGAAATGAATGAAAAACCCTGGTACCTAACTCCTGTGATCACTAAGAACATTTGGTAAAGGGAGGAGACTGCAATTTGGGGGAGACTTCCGAGCAGAGGGTCTGGGATTCAGGCAGGGTTCGTGGAGGGGCTTCAAAAGCTCCCTGAGTCCCTCTGAAATTGTAGGCAGGACACTGTGGGTCTGTGCTCTTGTGGATAATTCTAGGGAGAGGTTATAACTTTCATCAAACTCTCATAAGGAGTTTCTGACCCATTAAAGTCTAAGCACTGCCATCTGTCTTAGAGGTCATATGGCACAAGGCTGTAGTTTTATCAGTAAGGCCACAGGCTCCTGGAGGTGAGTTGCCTGAGGTCACATAGCTACTTAGTTAAGGAGGTCAAGATTTAGAGCATGTCTTACTGAGGATCTCTATTGATACTCCCATAACTGACTGACCAGAGTACCAGGGGTTCATGTTTAGAATTTGTTTAAAGATAGTTATGGCAACCAGCACTTTACTTAATCTAGGGTGGAGAGAGGGTCTTGATTTTATTTTTCTTCTCTGTTCTCAGTCTTCATGGCTCACCGACTAATTAAATGGCAGAGCTAAGACCAGATTCATAATTGCTTTGCTTTTTGTCAGCGGGACACTTAAGCATTGTAGAGGGCAAGGAGGAAATAAGATATGAGGCTGGCTTTGGGAAATACACTTTACTGTTGGTCTTTTTCTGAAAATAAAACTATCACATTAGTTCCCAGTGACTCTTAGGGACTATGGCAGCATGGAGAGGAATAGCAAATGAGTTTTGGACAAAGGCAGACCTGAGTGGGATCCTGGCTGTACAGGCAAGTGTTTTTTCATCCTTTTGTACCTTCCCAGTCTCATCTGTAAAATGGTGATAACAGTGGCTGCTTCACAGGGTGACAGTTAAGAGAACACACAAGGGGATGCATTTCCTCCCCCTTTACCTGCAGAGAAGCAAGGCAATAAAAAAAAGAATTATGAGTCACACTCAGTGTAATTGCTTGTGATTTCCTCTTTTAATTTTTATTTTTTTAAATACAGATTGGGAGAGGTGGTTTGTAGACAAAGTGGCACTTACTGTTTCTCAGTAAGCCAGGCCCATGAAACTGATCCCATTCTCCTTTATCAGGCTCATGATACTCAATTTTGTCAAAGGTAAACAGGGAATAGGAGGAGGTGTTTTCACCTATATATTCATGAATTAATTTTGACCCGAGTCAAGGAATTAACCTGGAAATAAAGGCTAAAACTGAGATGAGTCACCTAATATATCAAATTTTCAGCATAGTGGAACATGATGCTTAAGTTTTCTTAAAACAGTTGCCTCAGCTGGTTTTCTTTGGCAGAATTTTTAATTGTGTGCTTAAAAAAATACCTATCTCCTATTTGGAAAACAGGCATCACTGCCGTGAACAAAGGAAAGCCTCAGTTTCTAGATGGTTGGGAGGTGTGTGCACCTGCAGCCAGGTGGCGGTATCTGTTTTCTGTGGATGGGGTAACTCACCTGGTGGGTATTGGACCTGCTTGTTCAGGTTTTATCTCACTCTGATTATAATAAAAATAGGACATCTTTACTTTAAAAAACAGGTGGAGAACATCGTCCCATGCCCCCCCAAACCTTTTTCTTTTAAAGGCTTGCTTCCACTTGTGCTCTGTAACTAGAAAACTTAATTACATCCTTAGCATCCTTATCACTCACCCAAATGTAGGTAACTGACAAACTGTGTCCCCAACTGGCAGATGGGGAGGTGTGCATATAAGTGTAGGGAAGTATACAGATAACTCATATTCAAGCCCTGACCCATGCTCACTAGTGTCAGGGCCTTTTCTGGCATTAGAATGTATCTCTTCAGGGGCTGGAGAACCTAGAGGGACAGTAACAGCTCAGTAGCTCTTATAAAACATGCTTTTAAAAAATGTTCTTAATATATATTGGATTTTGCTGTGACAACAAGGTCCCACAAGAATGAAGGTGTCACAGGGGCTTATAAACATTATTTTGAAATCATTTATGGTTAGCTCCGGGGTTTTCATTCTTTTGCATTGTCCGGAGAAGGAGAGGTGAAGGGCAAGCTGGGGGCGCGCGGGGGTGGGGGTGGGGGTATGAAGGCATCCGATGCGTGGTGCAATCCTCCTTCCAGCCCTAACATTGATGTCTTCTACCACACTACTGCATTCCTGTCCTGGTGACTGAGTCACCCATTGGTAATCGGATGCATTCCAACAATGCTGCGTTCCTAGGTCGGTGCAGAAACACACTGGTTCTTTCCTGTATTTCACGTTTAACCATAATAAAATATAGATGTGTGCCGTTCAGACCACCTGCCCAGCCAGGTCACCTATTTCATTTCACTTCCTCCATGTTCTTGACAAGTGGGGATCCCATCCAGTCCATTTCATGAGTTTTAAAAGAATGCATTTGTTGAAACGGACCAACTATGTCACTGACCAATTGGACTGGAGCAAAAAGTGCAGCACGGGACGATGGCTTAATTGGTCACAGGTGTAGATGGGGAAGGCACACAGATGTGATGGGGTGCGTAGTTACCTAATTGTTTTAATGTTCACCGAGAAGTTAATTGTCAGAGTGTGCTAGCAAATTAGGTTCCCACAGTCTTAGTGTAACTGAGGATAAATGAGGTGTCATGAGTTTCCAATCTGTACCTCTGACACAAACACTTTACCTGCGGGGAGGAGAAAGTTCCCAAGGGGAATCACTGTGGCAGCTAAAGAGATCCATTTAAATAATGTGTATTATTTTCACATGAGGGAAACCTGTCGTCTAGCTTTTGTTGTACCCACGAGTGGGTTTTCCTTTCAGATTTGCCACTGATGGTATCAGGTTCTGACTTGGCTGGCAGAAGAGTTGCTCCCAGGATATTGAAGGCTCTTTAACAAGTGTTCCAGTGACACTGCCAGAGTGTAATGTTTCATTAAACTTGGTTTCCTTCATATTTTTTGGAGTTACCTTCCAAAATATATTAGCATTTGAGAACAGCCCTTATGATTAAATTGCTAAAATGTAGAAGCCTAGGAACAAGATATAAAGACTGATTTTTAAAATCTTTATTGTAACAGCTGGGTCTTTGCTCCCTAACTCTTGAATGGTTGTTCAGAGCATGGAGATAGAAGAAATCATTGTCCAGAATGGTCAGGAGAGACGTAATACAAAGTTCAAGTCTTGACATTTTATTTTGACTCATTTGGGTACTCTGAGAGTCAGTGGCTCTTCTATTTACACTGTAAGTTCTTATATGAAAATATCATTGAATAATTCTGTCCTAAGAGACTGTATTGGCCACTTCTACCTACTGGGCTTATATACTTTACCAATAACTAGGTAACTTGCGTGCATTTAACTGCAGCTGGGAAAGGCCCTGGAATGTCCTTCTATAAAGCGTGTTTCACATAGTCAAGAATTCGTGTTCCAGAACTTGATGCCACTTTTTCTTTGTTTCGATTAGCTTTCTTGCTCCATGTCAGTAACAGTCCTTAACCTCACTACCAGTTAGCAGAAATAGAAGTGACCCTCAGGAAACATGTATTCATTCTATGGGACAATTCGTTTTTTTCAGTGAAGATGCCCATTAAAGTTTTATGTTCTCAAAGAATTTCACATTTTCTTAAGGAGTGTTCCTCCTCCGTTATGGAGCTGGTTTCTTGCAGCTCATCTAGTCATCCAAGTGCAATACCTACAAATAGTGGAGCCAAAAATCATACCAGTTGAGCTAAAGGATTTTTTGGGTCCTCTTTCTGTCTCCAGAACAGAATGTTCTAAGGGGATGTTTTTTTGAGAGACTTGTCAGATATGCATTTCCCCTTTGTCTTTTTACTTGGATCTATACCCATAAGTGTGTGCCACACATAAGGTGTGGAAAATCATTATGGCATTGTTCAAGGATGGAATTTGTTTGCTTTGAGAACATAATGTGTTTTCAGATCTTGATTTGCTCAGACTGGTAATATCCCCTGTGGGTTGCATAACTTCTATTTTGAGATCTTGCAGAAGGTAAATAAGATGATTTTATTTAGTTCTTAACACAGCTTTAAAACAAAGGGAGACTTATATACAGTCTGGAAATCCCAGTCTGCAGGACATGTATAAGAAAAGTTTGCTCATTATTTAGTGTGTTTGAAAATTTCTGGCAGACATTTCCACTTTAACAGCTACAAGTTGGACTAAAACATCAGGTTTCTTGGCTGGAATTAGAATATATCATTCGATGAGGTTAAATTAGTTCTCATGCTGATCAAAACCCTGATTCGTGACTAAGTATTTATTTGGCAAATAAATATTTGGAAAATGAATTTTACTTCATGATTGCTGTTTGTTAGATTAAACTCTTTCATGCTATGGATTCTGGGGAGAGAAGCCTGTAGAACTACTTTCCTTGACGGCTGTCATTACATGGATCTCGTGCTGTCTGTAACATCATGCAGTGCTGTATGTACCTGGGCTTCTTTGTTGCTTTTTGTCGAGGACTTTTTAAAAATCTTAATCTTGGGTTATGTATGCCAGGATTCAAGAGCAGAAAATGTAGGCATTTGAGACTAATCTCAGATTGTTTTAAAGTAGGGGATAAAATGTTTATTTTTTTTTTTTACGTGTTCACATTTTTGGGGTGTTAGGCATACAACCAGATAAATCAAGAGCCTGTGTGTGTGTGCATGGGCACAACTAGTTAGGAGGGAGGAACAGAGAAAACATGCGCTAGATATTATGATGTGACATCATAATGTTAAGTTCGATAGATGAAAGAGCCACTGTGGATTTTCATTGATAAGTATTTGGGACCAAGTATTCTATGTACATAAGCTGAGTTTAAAAATCACTCTTAGGAGGGAGCGGATGTAGCTCAAATGGTTGAGTGCCTGCTTCCCATATATATGAGGTCATGAAACAAAAACCAATGTTCTCCTTAACAAAACAAACAAAAAAACCAATTCTGTTGGAGAGTCAATGTAGCTCGATGATTGAGCATCTGCTTCCCATGTACGGGGTCCTGGGTTCAATCACCAGTACCTCCTAAAAAAAAAAGTCACTCTTAGGGAGGGGAGGCACTTTGACATAATGGAACCAGGGTATGGTGAGCAAATAACTTGCCCTCTCTGGACACTACAGTGCTCCAGATGAAATGAGAGGGATGAGGACGTTGAAGGATATAGCTTTCAATTGCTTTGGCCTCTTCAAAGCTTTGATTCTGATCATTATCTGAGTTTAGAATGAATGATATTTCAAAATAATTTAAAGCAAAGCAACTTTCCTTTCTTTTGCATATAGTCTTTTCTTAAATGTTGTGTTGATTCGTTAGGTCTGGCCTAGGACAAAATAGAATCCTAAATTTTGAAGGGTCAAAAGGATGTCCAGTCAGTGCCCAGGTATCATCTCTTAATTCTTACGACATGGATCCAATGGCTCATGCAGTGACCATTGAACTGACTGTATTTCTCATCTGAACCATAAGAAACATTAGATGGTGCCCGAGGAAAAATGATGGATTTTAATGCCAGACATCCACTGATAGTTACTTTTAGGTTTCTGAGGAGCAAAAGAGGGAATCAGGAATATTAGGGGCCCTTAGGCAGCAGGAAAAACCCAAAGCGGTTGCCATTACTGGTTGGTTACTGGTTGCCATTACTGCCAACGAAGGTCATTAGGCTAGTACTATTTGCTTATGTCAAGAACAACAATGAAAACAGTGTTAGGGTTGGGTAAAGTCAGGAGCAATTACACACAGAAAATGGGTACGTGGAAAAAAGGTTGAAGGGGAAGTGGTAGGTGTTTGCTGGGGCCGCCTGTAAGAAGAGCTAGTGGGCTGCAGCGGGGGCCAGGAATTCCCTGGCTTGACCTGGGCTCTCCCAGCATTTTCTAGCCCCCAGTCTTTGCAGCCCTGTTTTCAGTCAATTTTATAGCATCAAAGGTATGATGAAACATTTTGTTTCTTAACAGATTTTGTTGAAATCTGCCAGTTGAATGTGGCCAATTTTCAGATAAGCAGGGGTGCTAATTACCAGCCCTTTCCAAATTTGGAGGAACTTAGAGTTTTTCAAAACCCATTCGGATTATAGGCCCCATTTACGCTGTTCAAGGGGAAATTGCAATGGTAATTCATAACACATAGACGGATAGGCCTCAGAGTTTGACGGTCTTAAAGGTCCAGCCAACTATGGATGGATTGTATGCTTTATTAATATGTATCAATAAAATTGGTTTGTTTTTTAAAAGAGTCCAGCTTGTAGAAATTTTATTGTTTCTAACAGGAATTGTATTATTCCTAACAGAAATGCAGTTTATATTTACATTTGCAATACCAAATATATTGAAAAATAAGATATTAAAAATAAGCTTGGCATGGTCGAAGAATTTGGACTAGTTCTCAGCATGAGGGCCATGAAGGCGATCCTGTGCACAGATACTTTACCTCACAATTGCCATTAAACACAGACTCAATAGATGCTGCCACGTTCTGGTGGACGCTGGGACGGATGTAAAGTCAACTAAGATACAGCCTTGCCCTTGACGTGTCCACTTAAGAGTTGGAGGAAGAGACTAATATAAGGGACTAACCTAATCTAGAACAGAGACAGGTGTATTTAAATTCTTGTAACAGAGCAAACAAGCTGCTGGCTCCCCCTGGCTCAGCTTTTCATAAAGGGCATGTTAGCATTTCCCAGGATTTTTAAGTCTCAGGCGTCCGCTGTCAGGCAGTGGGGTCGGAGGGGTGAGTTTTTAGCAGACATTTATCAAGGTAATTAGTTCAGTGATCCAACAAGTTCACCCTTCAGCCCCCAAACACTGTGGTGAAGACATTACTTTGAACCTCCTTATATTGAATTGCCTTGGTTCCTCCCATCTTCTTTTTTGTAAGCCTCCTGGCATTTGTTTAGCTTGAATGGTCATGAATAAAAGAGCTCAGGAGCTGGCCCCTGAAGTGGGCAAAGGAGGCTTCAGATTGCCTTCTGGTCCCCAGTTTTGATTCCCTCCTCCGCGTGGCTGAGCCAGGAATGCCCCTCCCTCCCCATGGTTGGTGTCCCTGGTTTTCACTGGGGAGCTTTTGGAGCCAGCCAGCCTGGCTGTGGGCAGCCTCATTATTTCTTTTGGCCAGCAGTCTGATTAGACTTTTAAAATGTACCATAAAGTCTTTGCTTCTGGTCTGTACCATTGCGTTAGATGTGGCCTAGTTTAAAGGTTTCCCCGACTCCCTTCTATTTTAAATTGTGGCCAAGCAAGGTAACATAAATGCCTGTTGGCCTTGTATACCCGGCTCTTAGTTCTCAAACATCTTTCAGAAATTGGGGTTATCTGGGCTTTGTGAAAGGAGGTTTTTTGCACTGCTCATTCAGCATTGTTCAAGGCAGTAACACATCACTGAACAAATTGCCCCCTTGCATATGCTAATCCTGCATTTAAAAGAACTCATTGTAACATGTGCTGATGCTTTAGCCTGAGGGGAGATGGGGATTGAAGGGATGTCAGATCCTGTCATGTGACCCCAGAATATCTAAAATGCCTGTTTTCTTTGGGTCAGCAGTTTGTACTCTGCATATGCCAGTGAAATTTTGTGAGGTTTGAGGAGATTAGTCCTTGCTTCTGCTTTTGTGGGGACTTGCGGACGGGGGAGCAGGCCTCCCTATTGAAGATTCAGTGGCCAAAATCCCCACTTTGGGGTTTAAATTTCAGAGCAATTGGCAAAGAATACCAAATCTTATTTTCAACGATAAAGGAATTCAAAATAGTTGCTTCATTGTTGCTGTGGAAAATGTGATTTGCCCTTTAGGAAACTGTGCTGTTAATCCCACCCTTTTAGCACGGTGCACGTCGACTCTTAGCAGTTTATACAATGTGTCTAAGAGAATGATCTCAAGTTTTATGCATATGCCATTCCTGTTCCTAACCAGGAAGTCACAGTGGGGGACAAATAGATCCACATATAAGCAGGCAGCTCCTGTTCCTCTAACAGTAAATAGAACAGAAGACCATTTTGAATGAACAGGGCCTAAAGGATCCACCAGGCTGCAGACAGTTTGATTGCAAGGTCTGGGTCCTCTTTTTAAGTGCATAAACCTCTATAGATGTTTGCCATCCAAGTCTTTTGATGAGACGAATTAAATGGAATGAAAAGCTGTGTCACTATCACATTTCTAAAACAGCGATCACATCCAGCTTGGGTTTTCATGTGTACAGAGAAGAAATCTTTGATTACTTTTTTTGTCTTGCAGAGTAATTCCCTCTTGGTACCTGACAGTCTAAGAGGCACAGATAAACGCAGAAATGGGCCTGAATTTTCTAACGACATCAAAAAAAGAAAGGTAGATGATAAGGACTCCAGCCATTATGTAAGTAAATAAAGGGCTTCAAATAATAATTGTTCGCTTACTTGCCTTTCATATGAGTATACAGCATACACCAGGATCTTGGTGATAATTCCATATCCCTTGAAGTAAGAAGATAAAGAGGCTAGATTCTTACAGGATAGGATATTATTTCCCTTTAGGGCAGTAAATTATGCTTCCGCCAAGCTCAGTATTACTGTTAGGTTTTCTGCTTTAAAACTTTGCTACTTAGCAAAGGGGACAGTAAAGTGTGGCGCTGGCTTCATGGGCGTGCCACCTGCTGGGGATTTGGACACAGGATCCCACTCGTAGAAGGGCACCCGCCCACCCTTGGTTTAATGTTCTGTTCTCGCTGCCATCAGATGCTCATTTTTTGAACAGAGCACTTTACATTTCCATATTGTCCCAGGCCCTGCAAATTTTGTAGTGAGCCCTGCTAAAATAATCACGGTAGAAGTTTTGGTGCCACGTAATACCTTTTTTGGAGGCTGTCCTCATGATCTGTTCAAGCTCAGTTAGGTCTTAAGGAGTTCATCCTCTGCTGCAGTGATCAGTTGAGTGGTGTTAGTCCATGGTGGCAGTGGAAGAAAGGTTGTTGGCCTGTAACTCAAACCCTCCAAATGAGATTCTACGACTGGTGCCGACACAGCTCTCTGAGCTAAAACTGCATTTGAGAGGAGAGCAAGCTAAGCCAAGTAACCATTGGCTCTGGTCTCAGGGTTGTGAACATTGCAGCTGACATATGACTTGGAGTTTCCTTGTGTGTCCCTGGGTGTCTATTTCGGGATTGGTGCATTCTCAGGACCAGTATGAGAGTAGAATGCTGCATTGGGCCACTTCCCTGTTGCTCTTGGAGGGAGAGGTGTCTCCCTCCGACTTGCTGCCACACGAGCTATGTGATGTTTAAATACTATGCCTCTCTCTTGTGCCTGGCTCAAGCCTATAGCCAACTATAGGTAGCATTTCTTGAGCATCCATTCAGGACCACGTGCTTTTTTAGATGGATTATTTCATTTTACTATTACAACAACGCTGTGAGTGTGGTAACTATCACCTCCATTTCAAAGATAAACTGAAGCACAGATCTTTTAAGTGATTTGCCAAAGGTCACAAGGTAGTGGCAGATCCTGGAGGCAGACCTACTCCACAATCTGAGCTCTTAATCATTATGCTAAGATTCCAGAATTGAGGTTCTAGGAGTGGATATTTTGATTTAGAGGTCCTCAAATCAGTCTACACTTTGCACTATAGTTTAATAGCATCCTAAGAACCAAAGTTGTCAGTTCTCCCCACCCAGTCCAAGCCTTTTTATTTTTAGCACATCATTTTCCTTTATCTGTTGTCCAGAGCTGATACCCTACATGTAGTTTTATTGTGACATCATCTATTAATTAGAAAGTCAAAAGGTCCATAACATGCAGAAACTTGCTCGTTTGAGGCTCCTCCTATATCAACAGGTTACTTAGTCACAAGTGATCAGGAATCCACATAAACTGCTTATCTAGGTGTGTAGTTGAGGGGATGTACAGAGGTTATACTTGCAAAGGCTTTTAGCTTTAGATAACAGGAGTGTACTGTACCATGAAAGTTTGTATTTGCAGAAGGCCACTACAAAGCTGAATATTACAGAATATTTAAGGACTCACGTCACAGTCTTTTAAAATACATTAATTGTTTGCTACTTTTTGCCAATTCGGTATACTTACCACCTTAACCATTGTTATATTTTTTTTCCTAAAAGACAACCTTTTTTAGTTTATATTTCCTTCCCCACCATCTCTTCCCCATGCCCCTTGGGTTCTTAAAACCTTAAAACATTTATGCTTTTCCGTGAGCTTTACTAAGAGAAAACAACTTTTCTTTAGTATTCATTTTTTCTTTATTTCATGAAATTATTTTTTCAAAAGACATTTCGTTTGGATTACTCAGGCTTCCTTCATTGGTTGTAACACATCATCGAAGTAAATCAGTTGGTTCTCCCACATGTGATGCTCTAAGTACTGTTAGGAAAACAAACAAACATTTAAGGCATAAATTTAGAGTTGAGGGTAAACGTTTTAGTCTGGACTTGGGGACCCACAGGAGGCCAGTGTGAGTAATAGTCTCACTTGTACTAATATTCTCAACATTATTTGTGTATTCTTAATTGGCAATGACCTCAGTACAAGGACTGTTTAGATCATAAATTAGGGGCCTACTCCTTTTTGAGAATTTGGACCCATTTCAATGCCCTACACTTTGCATATATTGTCGTATTACTATGCATTAGAAGATCTAATGCCTTTTGGCTAAGAAAGGAGATTCTTTCTTCCTGCCCTGAACTTGAGATGTAGGACTCATCTGATCATATTGAACTGCTTTTCTGAATCTTTTCCAAGTGTCACCCTGGCATTTCCTCATTAGCAAATTTTATGGCTTTCTGAAGAGACAAAGTGCTATTGTGGGATGCCAGGGCCCTCCAAATTTTGCCATGGTACCTTTCTTCCATTTCTCCAGAAATATTCCAAGTTGAGTGCTGAAGAGGTTTATTCTTTTTTTTTTTTTTTTTTTTTTGAAAGATTTATTTATTTATTTACTTTATCCATTTTAAACCCACCCCCTTCCCCATTTGCTGTTTTTGTGTGTGTGTGTGTGTCCATTCGCTGGGCAGTTCTCTGTGTCTGTTTCCTGCCATCTCTTCTCATCCTCCTCCTCCAGTCTTCACCAGGATTCGATCCTGGAGACCTCCGATGTAGGAGAGAGGTGTTCTGCCACCTGTGCCACCTCGGTTCCTGGTTTTCAGAGCTTTCAGAGCATCTCGTCTTATCTCTCTCCTGTTACGTCATCATCTTGCTGTATGGCTCCCGGGGCCTGGTGGCTCACCAGCACACAGAGCCTGGCAGCCCATGCGCCTTCTATATATATATTTTTTTTATTTTACCAGGAGGTCCCAGGGATCGAACCCAGGTCCCTCCATATGGCAGACGGACGCCCAACCATTTGAGCCACATCCGCCCCCAAGAGGTTTATTCTTAACATGAGGCTTGGTCTTGGTTCTTTATCCCAGGCTGCAGCAGCTTTGCTGTTTTCCAGTTTGTTTGTTTTTAAAGTAACTAGTTGTCCTGTTGGGAACATGGTTCAGATTTCTTTTTCTCTCTCTAATTATGAATTGTCGATGAGCATGAGGTTGGTTGCCTTCAAGGTGATACATAGAGAAGTGTTATAGTTCATTGGAAATCAAATGGGAAAAGAGCTCTGATGCCATGGGGATGTGGGGATCTCAGACCACAAGAGCAGTTCAGCTATTGCAGACATTTATTGAGCCCTTGTTATGTTATCTGCAACTGGCCATCTCCTTTATGCATGTTGTAATTGTGTAGCTGGTATGCTATTGCAACAGTTCCTGCCTGGGGCTCTGTGGAGCCCAGGTCAGATGAGAAAAGGGGGAAGATTATATCAATTCCTAGGGCTGGCAATCTGGAAGGGCCTGCGGGCACATTCCAGGTCGTTTTTGAACCTGTCTGCTACCAAGGGCTGTAGAAAGAAATTCACCTGGGTCTCAAATCCTTTCTGAGCCCTTTACTAAGTGGAATTAACCTTTTTCTTCCCAGGACAGCGATGGTGACAAGAGCGATGACAATTTAGTTGTGGATGTATCTAATGAGGTAACCTTTCTTTTGTTGAGCCTTTGTCTTGTGAGTGACTTGAACAGTGTCCTGTGAAAAATCCATCAGTGAATGAATGAGGCAGAGCCATGGTATGGTAGCCTTTTGCATCTTTTTTAAAAAAAAATTTTATTGTAGTAACATATATATGTATATAACTCAGAATTTCCCATTTTTACCACTTTCAGTTGTACAGTTCAGTGGTAGTAATTATATTCACTATGTTGTGCTACCATCACCTACATCCATTACCCCAGCTTTTTTGTCCTGTCAAACAGAAATTCTGTACCCATTAAGCAATACCTTGCATCTTTTTACATTAAGAACTTAATGGTTGTTCATGAGCAGAGCAATAATGTTCTTAATGACATGAATGTTTATTACCTTTTTAAAAAAATCTGTTTACTTAATCATCTTGGAATCCTAAATTGGGTGTCTGGTGCCCCTTTCCTTTCAGTGGGCAAAGTGCTCCAGCATGAGCAGGGAGATAATTAATTGATCGTGGGTTTCTGTGTTCTTATGGTGTCTTCATTGGGTATGTTTGCAAACACCAGCCAGTTAATTATAACTGCGTTGTTAGTCTTTTGTTTGGATGTTTACATCTCCAAAGCTAAAGGACCGTCAGTGTTCTCCTTTAATTTAGAAAATTAATGTGGAATTAGAGTATATAAGAGAAAATGTCCTTCTATTATATGCTTAAATCATGGCATCTTTGATTATGCTCTTTGAGGACCCTTCTTCTCCACGGGCAAGCCCAGCCCATTCACCCCGGGAAAATGGAATCGACAAAAACCGCCTTCTAAAGAAAGACGCTTCGAGCAGCCCGGCATCCACAGCCTCCTCTGGAAGTTCCACTTCTTTGAAATCCAAAGAAATGAGCTTGGTATGTAATGAGAACTGTCACTGGCCTATTTAACTGTTTATTTTTTCTTTGTGGATCAGATCAGAAGGTCCTGAAATGGAAAGTTTTACTCATTAAAGGTTTTATTTTTAAGTGTTTCAAATTGAAACTCATTCTTCTGCTGTTTGCCCTCCCGTGGTTTTTATATCTTAAGTCTTGGTCATCTATATTGTGCCACAGTTAGAGAGGGAGAACACACTTCCTTGTTCTTTGCCTTCTCATGTTCCTGACACAAAGCCCTCTGAAACTCCCCAGTTGGAAAACAGTTCAGACCTCTTGGGTTCTAAGAAGTTTTCATTTTCTAAGCTGTCCATTTTGCTTGGTGTTAGACTGAACTTAAGGTTGGGACATGTGAGAATTAGGGAGCTGGTCAGAACAGTGACATCCACGAGGCTCTGGGCGAAGCCTGGAATCCAGTTCCAGGAAGGGGTGGTGCATCAGAACCCATTCACATGTCCGTTCGTTCGCTCATTCATTCGTTCGTTCATTCATTCATTCATTCAACAAGCATTATGGAGTGTCTTTTCTTTCACTCTCACGGTAACTGTGTCACAAAAACCCTGCAGTTAATCCTTATACAGACCTCCAGGCATTAGCCCTTATCACAGACAGTGAACGTCTTTCCTAGGGCTGCCACAGCATCATAGCACAAACCGGGTGGTTTGAAACAACAGAAATTCTCTCACAGGTCTGGAGGCTGGAAGTCTGAAATCCAGGTGTTGGCACAGCTGTCCTCCCTCTGAAGGCTGCAGGGAAGAATCCTTCCTTGCCTCTTCCTTGAGGTTTCTGACCATCTTTGGTGTTCCTTGGCTTTGCGGCCTCATCACCTCAAATTCTGCCTCTGCCTTCACATGCCTTTCTGTCTGTTTGTACTCTCCTGTTCTCATACGGACACCAGTCTACCTGTATTAGTCAGCCAAAGGGGTGCCAATGCAAAGCATCAGACATCTGTTGGCTTTGATAAAGGGTATTTATGGGAGGTAAAAGCTTACAGTTACAAGACCCTAAAGAGTCCAACTCAAGGTTGATATCTTACTACAGTCAGTTGCCATGTGTTGAAGCGAGATGGTCGCTGATCTCTGCCCGGTCTCTCCTTCCTGGGCTTCCTCTTCCTCTTGAGGCTCTGTGGGCCCAGCTTCTCCCCAATCTCAGCTGCAGGCTTGATTACATCAGCCAAAACCCTTTTTCCAAATAAAGTCACATTTACAGGTACTGGGGGTTAGAACTGTGCAATATATCTTTTTGGGAGACACAAATTCAACCCACAACAGAGAGCAAGGCCTGAGTAGCTTGCCAAGGCTAGACAGTCCATCAGGTCCAAGACCAGAGAGAGCTAGGGCCTCTCTAGTCCATGTTCTTTCCTGTGAGAGAGCTGCTTGGACTGTGTTTTAAAAGCTGTGTTTAGAAGAGGCAAAAGAAGATGTTTTGTAACCCTGTTCCTATCTCGACTCCTGAAGGGCCTGATGTCAGGTCTCTGATCTGCCCTGTTGGATGCTACATTTATTACATAGGCAAATTAGCCAGTGACACTTAACTCCAAAGGGTTATTTTTTTTAGGTGTGTTTCAAACAAAATGATAAGAGTAGTTCTAGGGCTTTTGCCTCTGAGATGCTTCTAGTAAAATTGATGGTCCTGCTGTCTCCTGTCATTATTTTCAGTCCCCCTAAACTATGAAAAGGCAAGGTTAGAAAAGGGTCTTCCCTCGGATGTTCTTGGCGGCTGGGGAATTTGTTTCTGTGTGGCCATCTTCTAACTTGGCACGGCTCCAAAGTCCACAAGCCTGGTGGAAAATACTTTTTAAAATAAAATCTGCGGAGGAAGAAGTGTGATCATGTTCTGCATCTCTAGCTGGAGTTTTAATTCTGGCAGGAAGAGGAAAGGTCAACATTTCTCGCTCACAAGTTAATGCTGTCAACATTGCGTGGATTTATGAAAATTGGCTGAGGGAGTAGCTAGAAGGTGCCCAGTGTCCCAGCTGCTGTTGTGATAAATTGTGTAATATGGCTTGGATTAAAAATAATACTCATTTAATTTGTTTAATGATACCAGCATGAAAAAGCCAGCACGCCTGTTCTGAAATCCAGCACACCGACGCCTCGGAGCGACATGCCAACACCGGGTACCAGTGCCACTCCAGGCCTCCGTCCAGGTCTCGGCAAGCCTCCAGCCATGGACCCTCTCGTTAACCAAGCTGGTAGAGTATTGCCTCTTACTTCTCTTTGTTTTGCTTCTCTCTTTCCTGGCTTGACTGTCTTCTGTGAACCTTGTGACGCAATTTCCCCATGAATATTAAACGCACTTATGGCCACTCTCCTTCCTATCTCTGAAAAGCCACGATAAGAAACAGATGTTTGTCCTAGGGTTTCAGCAGCTGCACTCTGTTCTGTCTCCTGACTGTTTACATTTGGCTTTTCTTTTATTTCCAAATAATCCAAATGCTCGGGACTTCAATAAAGTTTCTGATAATTATTCCAAAAGTAAGCTCCTTACCAAACCATCATTGTGTGTCTGAGTTAGCTAATATTGACAGAAATGGCTGGCTCGGCTGGCCCAAGTGCGCTGCTTGCTTACTTTAGTCGGCTGGTTTTCTGTCGGTACATCCCTGAGGAATCAGTGGTCCCTCCTTCAGTGGAAATTGGGAGTGTTTCCCTGAGGCTCCAGCCCATGAATAAACTTCATAACTTTCAACTTTATCTTCCTCCTTGGGAAAGGGAAAAAAGTACCAGCTTGGGCTCAGAGGAAAATAGGCACTGGAATATTTCTCCTAAACCCATGCTTTGGTTTACGTAAATCCAGGATTGGGTTTTCATTTGGAATTGGTACCGGGGAATGGAAAGTTCGGACTGAAGGAGAAATCTTGGATTTTATCAAGAAAATCTTCTTTTGACATTAAGTCAGGTAAACACTTAGTGCCTATGCCTTTGTTTGCCCTTTGTAAATTGGTTATAATAATGCTGCTTAATTCTCCTGATTTCCCATGCTGCTGTGTAGACCAATGAGAAAATGTGTGGGTAGGGCTTCCCCTGGAATCTTTTCTTTCCTGGAGATGAATTCAGCTCTGGGAAAGAATGGCTCCTCTGTATAAATCTGAGGTAATTTTTCTCATGAAGCCTTCCTTTTTCCTCCCTCCCCATAATGAACAACTCCAGAAAATGATGCTAGAATTGCTGGTCAGGTTTGAATTTGAACAAGTACATTGAGTCATGGGCGGCTTGCATTTCCTTTCAGCAGCTGGTTTGAGGACGCCCCTGGCAGTGCCCGGCCCGTACCCCGCTCCATTTGGAATGGTCCCCCATGCTGGCATGAATGGCGAGCTGACCAGCCCAGGTGCAGCGTATGCGAGTTTACACAACATGTCTCCCCAGATGAGTGCTGCTGCCGCCGCCGCCGCCGTAGTAGCCTATGGGCGATCCCCGATGGTAGGCCTCATGCTGCTCCGTCTCTGTCTGGTGGGCTTTGGTTCAGTTAGAAAAGCTGCATGCTTCATTTAGCACTGTCAGGCTCCTGGGTTCAGGCAGAGCCGGAGAGTAAAGGCCGCCTCGGAGGCCTCTCCGCGCTCTGTGGGCAGGAACAGCAAACCCAACACACCTCACAAACAAAGGCGCCCAGTATTCTGGCATTGGCGGTTGCCTTCCTCTTGTCAGCCTTCATCAACATGCTGGTTCATTAAGTCAGGGCCAAATGTTTTTTGTTTTACTGTTTTTGTGGATGAAAAAAGGCAGTGTTTAGAAGCTACTTCAGTGGTTCAAGGGACATCTGGTTTTCTCCCACCAAAGTAGAATTTTTTCTGAAGGCGATGAAATGACTCAAGTAGCTCACAGAAGCCTTTTCATTCATTTTCTTGAGCATTTTTTTTTCTTTCTTTCTTTACACCTTAGAAAAAAAATATTTGAGAAGCCCTAGCTCTCTTTCCATGCCTCTACAATTCTTTAAACCCAATAGCCTGACTTATGTGTAAGGAGTGATCTCAGTGCATCAGGCATATACATGAAGGGTCTGTGAAACTGCTGGGCCAGGTTTTCTGTTTCTCTGTACTGCCTTCTGCCACTGTTTAAATAGCCTAATTTTTGACCAAGAAAATTCAAACCACATTTGAAGGGTAAAATTGAGTGTAATCATGGATTAGGAAAAGGGAATAGATTATGACCCATACATAGCAAATAAAAGGCTCTTGGCAATTGGAATAGATCCTGTGCATTTTTTTCCCTTCCCTTCTTCAGAGAGCATGACTTCCAATAATTCAGGTTGTTATTAAATTTCTTTTCCCCTCTTGCTTGGACTAGTAGGGAAGGCTATGCAGTAGAAGGCCAGCCAGGGGGGCAGCTGGGGGAGCAGATAGCAGCAGTAGGATCCACAAAGTTGGCAATCCATGGTGGAATCCTCAAGCATTAGTTTAGGGCAGAGTATCTCCACCAGGGGTGGTTTTGCCCTCCTTCACCCTGGGGGGCATCTGGCAGAATCTGGAGACACTTTTGGTTGTCACAACTGGGGTATGGTGAGTGTGGTGCTAGCACTGAGAAAGGCCAGTGAAGATGTTAAATGTCCAGCAGTGCCCAGGATAGCACCTGCCACAAAGAAGTATCTGTCCCAAAATGTTCATAGAAAAAGAGTTAGTAGAAAAATTGAGAAATCCTGACTTAAACAACATTGCTGTCTGTTCTTGGACAAGGGAGAATATCCTTAGATGGTTGGGAATATTTACCTTGGGAAGCTGGTTCTCAATACATAGAAAGATCACATCTACACCCTCCTGAAAAAATATATGTCCCATAGGGTTTTAGAAATGATAATATTACTTCTTGCCTTTCAACATTTTCTTTTGAAAACAAAAATGCTAGGAAATGCTACTGTTCTCATTTGTATATTGCTTTGGTGGATGGAAAAGGAACTTTTAAGGAAGGCTCTTTAGATTTGTTAGCAAAATGCCTGTCTTGATATAAACTGAGTCTGCACTGCTTTCTTTTTGCTTCCAGGTTGGTTTTGATCCTCCACCTCACATGAGAGTACCTACCATCCCTCCTAACCTGGCAGGAATCCCTGGGGGGAAACCGTAAGTACCTCTAATTCCTTGGTTTTCTTTTAAAGGCAGTTTCTTAGTCTTTGGTATTAGCAGCCTAGAATTCCAAAGGGAGCAGAGGCTTGGGTGTTTCCAAGGAGATTTCTAGTGTCTTTTCCTGAGGAATGTTAACACTTTCTATAAATAGGCAGCTTGTAGGTGTCATGCTTCTGTCTTCTCATGTTGGTGATCTCATGCATTTAGTTATTTCTGGAGAGAAGCTGTTGGAGATGGGGACAAGGAGGGAGGAAAGAACTGGAGGTGTTTGGCCCTCCTTGCTTGACCCTCCTTCAGAAAGCTGCTTTGCTTTGCCATTAGCTCCTGGAAGTTTTCAACAATTATGGGCAGGAAGCTGCCATGAACTCTTGAAATCTTAGAAATTTGAAATGTGTTGTCTTTTTATCCAGTTTAGTGCCACCTTTTCCTTATTATAGTGGAAAAGAGAGTTGTTTGAAGGGTAGATTCTAGTGGATGCCAACTTCCTAGATTGATCCCCAAATAAAGTTTGGACAATTGCCTTATTCTGACATGTCTAAAATTATATGTATATATGCAAAGTGGCTTTGTTGGGGAAGCAAGAAAGATAAACTAAAGGTTATAAAAAAGTATTTATAATTTGAAACCTAGTTGATTATTCTCCCTGGGTCACTTAAAAAACCACTTGTTTTCCTTAATGTTAGTACTTAGAAATGTGATTTAAAAGGTTTCTGAAATTCTCAAAATTTTTTACAAAGTAAAGCTGAAATATAAGACCTTGTCTTCCCAACAAATACTCTAACTTGATGGCACAAAGCCTTTTCAAATTTTGTTAATTTTCTAAATAGAGATACTTACAATACATGTTTTAGGCCTTCAGTTTTTGTTGGACTTTATATTGATATCATTCATTTAAGCTTTTGTCTATGCTTCAGTTATACATTGCACTATTGCATTATTTTGAATGGTCCATTCGAATAACCTGTCATCCTTGTGTGGTTTTGATTGGAGTCTCTTTTCAAATGAGCCACCAGCATGAGGAAAAATTGAATTTCTTACCTCATCACCTGCCTTTAGGGAAGCAGATTCCCCTCACTCCACTTTTCATACGTTATAATAGCCATTTCATGGTAGTTTGAGTCATGATGAAATGAGGCTTTTGTCTATACTAGGAATTATTAGAGATTTTAATAATTTAAGGTGACATGTAGGTGAAGAGAGGAATTGGGGGATGGGGCAGTATTGCTAAATGCTTCTAGGCTTGCAGCTCTCATCCGGTTGGACAGCCATGGGAACTAATTTGTATGTTTTCTTGGAAACAGCTCTTTGCTTCCAATCTGGGTCGTCTCCAGGGGGCACTTAACGGTTTCCTATCTGTGGATTTTGGTGCTGTAGCTATTGTGTGGCCTTCTGATCAGTGAGTGGATAAAGCGGAAATTAGTAACATCATGATAGAGAAGCAATAATCATAGTAATTGAGGAATCTTTGGAGGAAATAATAGGCCAGATTGAGCTCACAGTTAAGGAGCACCAGCTTCAAAGACCCAGAGATGGGGGTGTGTCCAGCTGCCAAGACGGTACCTTGAGTGTGACATGTGAGGGAGATGGGAAGGATGGGCAGAGCCATGAGCTACAGTACTGGCATGGAAGGGGTTAATGCAGACCCGTTCCTGTAGTTGCGTTTGTGTTATGTGTGTTACAACATGATCTAGGAGGTAGCTGCATTAAACATAAAAGTTCAACCCTTCAATGAGTGGCAGAAGTGGTGCAATGCTTATTAGAGACAAAATAAAACATGCATGTTCCTTGGCATGTGAGTACCTTGGATTTCTTTGTGTTCAAAGCTTTGTAAGCAGTAACACCTAGGGAAAAGGACAGTGGGCACGGCGGCAAAGTTCAGAGACTCACGTTAAGAGGCTTTCCTTGCCTTGGCCAGTATAGCCATTGGTCTCTGGATCTGAGCAGCACTATTCTTTCAAAAACAGTTAAAGAGTTTTTTGTTTACTTTTTTTTTTCCTCCAAGATTCTCTTTCAAGTTTGAGCTCAGCCATAGAATGCGAGGAAAATGGAATTAATATCAGGGGAAAATAACTTTCCCATTATCCATGGGCTTTGAGCTACTAGTCTTACTCCTCATATGAATCCATTAATTAGTACAAGAGTTTGTCCTCTTCTTATCTTTTAGTAAAGTGAAATCCTCTGAGGTGGTACTTCTCAAACTATCCAGGGTGACAGATCAATATTTTCCAGTCTGTCCAAGATTGATACTTTTGTAGCATGCAGTAGAAATGAATTGCTAGAAAAGTGAAGAGAGTGGAAAAAGAAAAGTACAAGCCCCAGTTTTTTGTTACAAGAGTCAGCAGTCATAAACTGACTTTGTCAGGTTGCTACATCAGAGTTTCTAAAGGCTTACTCTCAATTCCTGGTCTCTTCCTGTTGCGGACCAGTAGCAAACACTTTGCAGACCACACCTGAGTGGCACTCAGGCACTTAAGAGAAATGGCCATAAATCAGTACGTCCAGGGTAGGGTGGAAGAGGTGGTAAAGGTTTTCAAAATGCCATTCTCTGAGAAATACCAGTTGAAAAAATATGTCTCTTAGAAAAGAGATTTGAGTGAGGTAGATGGAAGGCATTATGGCCATCCATGGACTCCTTTGAGGGGAAATTGTGTCGGCTTTGTGCTAGCTGCTGGACCTGCTGCAGGAAACAGTGGACACGGCTTCCCTGCCTTGGGTGCCTGAGGAGGTGGTAGGAACATTAAAAACTCATACTATGGTTAAATTTCTTGTCAGTGCTATGAAGGAAAAACGTGTGACAGAAACACATGTAAGGAGATTACCAAAGTTAGAATAGGAAAGGCTTCCGTGGGCTGAATCCTGTGCAGGAAGGAAGGAGTTGACCAGAGAAGGACAGAGAACGGTAGTCTGTAGAGGGGAGGGCTTGTGTCAGTGCTCTGAGCAAAAGAGCATGAAGGATTCATGTGACGTGGAGTGCCTATAAGTAGGGTTAGAACCAGAAGAATTCTGTTGGGTTGGAGGGACCTTAAAGTCCCATCAGTGTAAATGCTCATCTGTGGTTCACATCTCCTGTGATGTTCTCACCAAGTGACTGTACCTCTGCTTGATTGTTGAGGAACGGGGACTTGCTGCAGCCTGGAGCCATCCATTTTCCATGGCTGTGCAAAAGTTCTTCCAACCCTTGAGCTGAAACCTGTCACCCGGGAACTTTTACCCATCAATCCTGGTTCTTTTCTACCCCCTGAGTACACAGTGCACTGCTAATCCATCATCCTCATGACAGCTCTTCAGATATTTGGAGACTACCCTCTAGCCACCCGAGACTTCTCTTTGGCTGGACATGTCCATTGCTTCAGCCTTATCTTACAGGAGATGATTTCTGGTTCCCACACCAACTGCTTACTAAAATCCAGACGGAGTCACCTCCTTCCTGTCCTCCCTTCCACAAACATTCATGGAGCTCTACCATGCAGGCACAGGGAACACCATGCAGGCTCACAGTCTAGTGATGGGAGACAACATTAATCAGTCACAAAAAGAAATGCAAAATGATAATGGAGTTGGGAACTACCATAGAAAAGAATACTATCTGTGATGGTGAGGGAAGGGATCTGGAACAAATCTCCTACAGAAAAATATTCTGAGCTGCATTAACCTGACAGGGGCAGGGAGTAAACCTCTAGGCAAAATGACCAGCATGTGCAAAGGCCCCGTGGCCTCACATCATTTTTATCAAAATGGACTAGAACAAGGTGATTCATAGTGGCACCATTCTAGCCTCTTGTTTCTGGTGTTAAAGGGCCTAATCTCTCAATAGGTTTTCCCCACCAACCTAACCTGTTCATTTTCCCTCCCTTCCCCCCTACCAGTTGCCCCTAAATTTTTATCTTTAAGGGTTTCATCCTCGTTCTAACATCTGGGCCCAAAACATCAGCCATTGTTTCTCCCATGTTAATTCCTATTTTATCCAGTCTTATTCTTTTTTAAAATCTTCATCTTTTTCATACCCATTTCTGCCAATAAGGCTCCTTTTGTCCACACCCCTGCCCCCAATTTTAATCAAATCACTGTCTACTTATTCTTATTATAACACATTTATCTGATTTGGTCTGTTTCTTGCTCAGAGATCCTCAAAGTTGAATATAAACTCCTGATGTGGCAGTCAAGTCCCTCCAGTAAGATCACCCAGCATGCTTTTCTAGCCTCCTGTCCCAGGTTCCTTACATTACCTGTGGTCAGGTCAAATGAGACAGCACCCTATTCCCAGATGACTCCTTGCTCCTTCTACCTGGAACTACTTCCCTTCTCACTAATCTTTGCCTCTTCTGTTGAAATATTTCCCATTGCTGCCTTCTTCCTGAAGTCTTTGTTGATTCCTTCCATCATGTATAATCTCTCTCCAGTAGCACCTTGTAACATCATATGACACTTTCACACTTTGGCCTTGGATTATAATCACATGTACAAGCCATGTTTCTGTTTCCTCCCCATCAGAATTGAAGTTCCTGGTGTGGCTCCTTGTCCCCTGAGCACAGCTGCCCAGTAAACAAATGTTTGTTGCGTTGCATAGGTGAGAGGTGAATCCAGGGTTGTCAAGTCCTCTCAAGCTGCAAGAACCTGTGATTAATCCTTTTGGAAAGGAGATTTACACTTGGCATTTTAGAATAAAGTGGTGTTGATTTACAAGAGGTAATCCTGACTTTATTGTTGAGCCCTCAAGGCTAGATTTAATTGGTATTGACGGTCAGCTTAACTTGAACTCATTTTTAGTGAGAGGAAGTTATTCCCTGAGCTCTGTGGAGATCATTGGCCACAGAAATCCCCAAGTTTAGATAGATCAGCCTCTTTTATTATGTGTCAAACCCTCTTCCTCCCACACTTGTTTTCTGGCCCCTTAGCACTGCTTCTCTCCCTAGAGACTACACTCTCCCTGCCTCCTGTAGAAGCACCTAGAGTTCAGTAATAACTCAGACTGATAATAGTTTGGCTTAAGACTCCAGGTTACTTCCAGGTCCCTTCACCCTGTGTTTCAATGCCAGACATGTAATTCAGAAATCATCCACCCACTTGTTTAGTGTTTAAATAAATCTTAAAGTACCTTTTTGGCTTTGGATCCTAAAGGGAAAAGAAAATCGTAGCTACATTTGGGGCAAAATTGCCTCTTAGGAAAACATGTTTTGCAGCAGTGAAAAGAGACCCTTCCCAGGCTTCTAGCCAAGAAGGCGTGTCTGTGGCGAGGGGCTCCCTGCCACGCTCTCCCATTCCTCGTCTTGCTTTCTTGCTTCTGGTTCCTCTGTTAAGAGTCCATGGCTGATTTACTTAGTGGATTTGAAAATTAATTTAGCCCCCTTTCTACCTGATATTATCTGTGGGTGGTTTTTTTTGTCTGTTAAATGCTAAAAGTAATATGCCTGTTGTGTGCCTTATTATGGGCCTGTTGATTTTAGCTTAACTTCTGTTTTTCACTCACTACCGCAGTTGCTTTCGTTGCTTTTTGTTTTGGTCTAAATTGGCTCCCTGGGGACTGCTTTCCCCCTTGGGAAAAGTCAGTGCTTTCTCTTAGTGACACTTGGTATGACTGCTAGAAATTCTGGGCGACTGGCATGCTGCAGATGGCCAGAGGACACGTCGCCTTCTTTTTTCTTTCATCTTTTTCCCTTGCCAGGGCAACCTTTCAGATGATGTTGACTTGCATGCGATTAGGTAGCAGTGGACAGCTTATGGTGTTTAGGTCCATTTATAAAGCACCAGCTGAGTCCCACCTGTCCCTGAAGAACTCAGTAATGGTGGACAGACATGGAATCAGGTGTAAAGGTACATAGTGTGGAAAGTGCTAGAGTAGAGATTTGTACCCAGAAGGTCATGGCAGGCTGAGGGAAGGCAGAAGTGACATGTGCTGAGGAGGGAGGCAGTGCTATTCCAGGCAGGAGGGAACAGTTTGCACATGACTCAAATGCAACAGCATGCCATATTTTGGGAGACTCGTCCATTGTCCCACATGGCTGGAAATTTACAGTACAGGACGATCAGTCCATCATATGAAATGATGCTTGTTGGTGCCAAATTGTGGAGGGCCTTGTGTGTCCTTAATAGCCTCAGGACTGAGCGAAGGTTTTCGACAGGATCAGATTTGTGATATCTATTAATGAAGCGTGAAATTTCACATCAGGAATGCTGAGTTCACCACTACTCAGGTCTTGGCCAGGGCCATTATCTCCAGGGTCTGCGGCTCTTCATTATTGTTTACTTGGTTTTGCCACTGCAGTTCATTTCTATTTCTAGCAAACCAGCAATTCTGTAAACACCTGTTTTTCTCTGGCCACAGAAGAACACAGTATCATTTTATTAACAGTAGCTGGTCTGCTAGGAAAACATACTCTGCTTCCTTAGAGCACGGTCTTGTTTTCTAGTCCACCGCTTCTGCGAGAATTCCCAGTGGGCACTCTTTCCTTTTAGTTCCTTATCCTTCTCTGTGAACCCACTCAATGAAAAGTCACTTGCTCCTAACTAGTTTTGATTTCATTTTGTTTTTAAATCTGCAAAGTCTTAGTGGGCTTTATTCTTTTAAATTCTACATCCAGATTTCAGAAATTAGACACATCCTGATATATAGCTGCTTGATTTGAGAAGCAGGGTTGGGGGCAGGGGGATGGGGAATTATTGCTTAATGGAGTTTCTGTTTGAGGTGATGAAAAATTTTGGAACTAGATAGCGGTGATGGCAGTGCAACATTGTGAATGTAGTTCACACCACTGATTTATACACTTAAAATTTGGTTAGAATGTCAATTTTGTGTTATATATTTTACCACAATAAAAAAAGAACTTGGGTCGGAGCTGGAGGTCAGTTCCCTGAGGCTGCCTCAGATGTGAGTGATCAGAGCAGGATGGTCCTCAAAAAGGATCTTGTTTAATTTGATGGGATCTACATCTTTTTAGTATCCCTATACTGGGACTAGAGGTTTTACTTTCTGGAAGAGTTTAAATGGCAATTTTTATGGGGAATATTCTTATCCTTTGATTATTAAATGTTATTGTAAATATATTTTGAAATCTTCATTCTATGTTAAGTTTTCTTGATTATGGTTAAGGGCAGGGGGGCGGTTCGTGTTTGCTGTAAGCCTATCCAAATGTTCTTCTCTCCTTTTTGGACATTTGTTCAAACTTCTGCCAACTGCCCTTTCCCCCCACCATGCCTTTTATTTCCTTACCCAGTCATTGCCCTTCTGCTTGCCTGATTCCCATCCCTTTCCCACACCCCCTGAGCCGCACACTTGTGCCCACCGGTTGAGCTAAAAAATCCTGGATTCCTCATCTGCTCACCTTCCCTTTTTTGAAATCCATGGTTGTTTAAATAATTACCTTCGTGTTCTGAAGGCCCACTGCGGGTGTCAAGTATGGGTTTTAGGTGCTTTGCACCTGTTTTTTTTTTTTTTTTTTTTTTTTTTTTTTTAATTAATTAATTAATTTATTTATTTTTTTTTTATTATTATGGGTAAAAATCAAAATTCTCACAATACATACAAACATTTGTAAAATGATATATAAATATATATGCATATATGTGTATTTGCTTACAAAAATGTTATTTATATATTTTGCACCTGTTATCCATCTTTTATCTGTACAGCAACCCCTGCGACCCTTCATTATATTATGATTATTTCTATCTTACAGACCAGGAAGTGGATGCATAACAGGCAACAGGGAGTTAGGCAGGTTAGTAAGACTAGTCAGTCAAGCTGGGCTTCCAACTCGACTGTGAACCTATCTAATTGGTTGATCAGCTAGGAGTTCTCCCCTTGACTTTTTCTGGACTAAATAGATGGATCTTAAACCTTTTTTTATTGAAGTATAACGTATGTACAGAAAAGTACACAGATCATATGTGGACAGCCAGTGGCTTTACCAGGCTCCCACCCCTGGGCAACAAGCCCTGAAAGCCCCTCTTGTGCCCCTTTCCAGATTCTGAGAGCAACCACTGTCCTGGCTTTCGGTACCACAGGTTAATTTGTCTGTGTTTGAGCTTCTGTACGTAGAATCATAGCAAATACGTTCTTTCTGAATTCAGTTTTGAGAGATATTTATAAATACCTCGGTGTCTGTTTACAAGCTCCCTCTCCTTCCTGGTGAGTTTTACTTTTCCTAGTCAGTCCCTCAGTCGGTTGAGAAGGCACATTTCCTTCTGGGGTGTCTTTAATATCGTCACATCTCTGTCAGCATGGTCTTTTCTTGGAGAGCATGGCGTTCCAGTAGGTGAGTGGCTAATTCCATGTGTCGTGTTTGCTCCTCAGGTTTTTCCCTCCCGGTAGATCCCTCCCTCATGGAGATCCATCAGCCCCTCGCATTGTCCCCAGCCTTTTGGCTTTAGCGCCTGTTCCTTCCTTTCCTAGGGGTCTCCAGCCCAGCACACAGGACACCATGGAGCAGCTTCCTCCCCGCCCCCAGGAACCGATGTATTCACATTCATATGGGTTTCCCTCAGGTCCCTGCTTCTGGCAGCAGCTTGCTGCCCTGTGAATCAATTTCAAATTGCCTCAGCGTGATGATCGCAGACCTCCCATGCAGTGTAAAGCATAGGACACCTGGGAGAGAAGCTGGTGTCATCCAGCCACATGCACACACATCTCCCGATTGTACTCTCTGGTTCTATTTTAATCTGAAACATTGAAATCTGTAATAACAGCGTTTCCAGTTGAAGCAAGATAAAATTTCTTCCCTTGAAATCTGGAGTTGTCAGAAGGGTGCCTGGTGGAAACTTTGACCACCTGGAGTTTGCCCACCCGGATTGATGGCAAATAAAGAAGAGAAACTAATCTTCACATGTTTCTGTGCTCTCACAGCACAGAGAGTTTTGAGAAGCAAGTTCTTGCGTTTACCACCATTCTTACAAAATATGTTCACCTCGTTTGTTTTATCACGTGAAAACTCACTCGACATTTCTCCAGCATCACCTGGATTTTTGAGTCACATTGAGGATATAGACCAAATAGCCATTTCATATTAATTATCTGAAACCAGTTTGTCAAGAGAAAACAGACATCTAAATTTGTTTCCTTGGGTTGGAGGGAGGGGAAGTTTTTTTTGCAAGTCTTTGTATAGTTGATATTTTGCCTTTATGGAGGGGAAATAATGGCATATATTATTTTCAAGCTAAGAAGTATGTGGGTTTTAGGTGCAGGCTAGTAGAGATCCCATATCTGTGTCAGTTTTCAATTTTGTGCTTGTTTAGTTATTTTACAAATTTTGAGTTAGCATCAAAATGAAAATGGAAGCTCTGTTTTAGAACACATGTTTTAGATCTGTAAAAGGACTGCAAGGTGCCGGTGAAAAGTTCCAGAAAGGACCCACATTATCCCAGAGGATAACGAGAAGGAGGAAACTATACATGCTTAATTTATTGTTCTTGCTAGAAAAGGCTTAATGTCGAACTTCTAGATCTCTTAGTGTTGCCTTAGATAAGAAAGTAAAAGTAATGGTCTTCAAATGTGAGGTATGCATAATTCTATCAGTAGAAATGTGGTGTGAAAATATTAGCACTTCTGTCCCTTCCATCTTCTAAACTGTCTATTCTTTGTGCATGTTTTGTAATACTTATAATACATTAGTACCAGAAGTTTAAATAATTAGCTACATTGGCAGAAAAAAATATCTGCTCTAAGATACTGGTGTGGAAACCGAAGTGGGTACTAGGGTCAAGTTTGCCTATATTTAACAGGGGGAAAAACAGTAAACTTAAATAACAGAAGTTTATTTCTTGCTCCTATAAAAGACATTGGTATTCAGTGCCCAGGGCAGGTATCAACACTCCACAGTCTTGCCAGGGCCTCTAGATCCTATCTTTCTTCTCTACCTTCCTCAGCAGTTGGTTTACATTGTCAAAGTCACCTTATGGTTTAGAAGGGCTGCTGGAGCTCCAGGCATCTTTCTCGTAGTTCATACAACCAGAAGGAGGAAGAGAAACAGAGGCCACTTCCCCTTCCTTATAAGTTAAGAGCTTCTTCAAAGTGCCACCCAACTGCTTCTGTCTCTATCTCGTTGGCCAGAACTTGGGTACTACTGCTTAAAGGGAAGCTAGGAAAAGTAGTCTTTTAGCTGGGAGATAACTGCCTTAAATAAACGGGAGTTCCATGACCAGGATAGTATTTTACAATTGAATTTGAGGAATGCTTTTTAGAATGGATAAGCACAATTTTTAAAATATTAGCAAAATGCAGGTTAACATCTGCTTCTTTTGGTGCACTCTATTTTTTTTTAAAGCAGTTTTACTGAGATACATTTGTATACCATACAGTCCATCCAAGGTGTACAATCAGTGACTTTTAGTATAATCACAGAGCTGTGCATTTACCACCACAATCGATTTTAGAATATTTTCATTACTCTTAAGAACAAAAAACCCCATAACCCTTAGCAGTCACCCCTCAATCCCTCTAACCTTCCCCAGCCCTACGTAACCACTAATTTTCTGTCTCTGTAGATTTATTTATATTTACTTTTTATACAGATGGAATCATACCATATGTAGTACTTCGTGTCTGGTTTCTTTCACTTAGCATGATGTTTGTTTTTTTAATTATTGTATTTTTTTAAAATGAGGTTTACATAAAAGGTTTACATAGCCCATAGTTTGCATTAGGTATATTTTTCCCATATACCATCCTATTATTAACACCTTGTATGCACCCTAGATTTTTGCTGTTGTTTATTTTAAATTTGTTCCATCAGTAAATATTCCAGCTTGTACTGATATCAGGAGGAAACAGTGCCATGAATGGAATGCAGACCCTTTCATTTTCTAATGATGGATTCCTTTATAATAAATGCTTTTTCTGCCTTCTCTCTTGTCTCCTTTCACCACCATCCACTCATCATCCCCTCCCTTAGGGCATACTCCTTCCATGTAACCGCAGATGGTCAGATGCAGCCCGTCCCTTTCCCCCCCGACGCCCTCATTGGACCCGGAATTCCCCGGCATGCTCGCCAGATCAACACCCTCAACCACGGGGAGGTGGTGTGCGCAGTGACCATCAGCAACCCCACGAGGCATGTGTACACGGGCGGGAAGGGCTGCGTCAAGGTCTGGGACATCAGCCAGCCTGGCAACAAGAGCCCCGTCTCTCAGCTCGACTGTCTGGTGAGTGAGCAGGAACCGGGGCGCAGGCGTAATTTCTCCCTGGAGACTCAGTAAGGAAATAGCTGCCCGGGCTTGGGCTTATTCCTATTATGAGGAAATGGAAGCCGATTCTGTTTCCTGTGTTAGCCATTTAGCTCCCCCACCCTGTTCCCCTAAATGAGAAAGGTTGATTGGTTGCTGTTTTCAGTGGTTAAAACCCAGAGTTGATGGATTTTTTTTTTTTTTTTTTTAATAGTTTCTAGTAGTTTATGGAACCCTCTCCTTGTTGGATGTGTATTATGAAGGGGGTTTCCCATTTAACAGCTGAGAGCACCGTTAGGTCTGGACTCTGATCCCTGCCATCCACTCGACTTTAATTTTCCTGCAGCCTTCAGATAAATATTGAATGGTAAACATTTGACAACGTGGCATAAAAACCGTTCTGAGAACAGGGCCCATGGTTTCAGCGAGACCTGGGGGAGAGCTGGTTTAGTTTTAATTCCCCAACCTTCAGGAAAGAGTTAATTGAGCGTATGGTTATGGGCTTGCTTCAGGTGTCAGCTGAGAAATCAGGGCAGCCAAAAATTCTTTCCCAAGCCACCCAGTCCGCCTTCTCCCAGAGTGGTAGCAGTTTGCATTTTTCAGGGATATAGAATAGCTGGGACATGTCCCATCTCTAAACTGTAATCCCAGGGTTTACAGACCCCATGCCATTTGCCCAAAGTGAACGAAAGGCCGCCCTGCCCTGGCACTGGGGTCTTGTGTGCCTCAGCAGTCACTGCAGCCCACCCACTGCCTGTCCGCAAAGGGGTTAGCATTCCAGGAAGAGTAAAACAGAACAGCAGCAGGGGTTTTGAGGCGCAAGACTTTTTTTCTTTTTTAAATCAAATAACTTAAAATATCTCATGGCCCAACATTCTGTAGCAGCATGGGTTTTCTCTAACAACTTGAGAAGGTGGCTCTGTTAAATTCTGAGAAAAGGCTCCATCTGACTAATGGAGACACAGCACAAACATGAGGTAGAGCCTTCAAAGGAGTGAAAATCAAAACCTAGGCCGTGGGCCTGTAGTTTCCAAATTGTGAATAATGGAGGGTGATGATATGGAAGACTTATCAACTAGCTTGGACAACCGGTTGCATCATAGAGAAATTAAGTATACGCCTACTGATAATTTCAACCCTGTCTGTTAGGCACGAAATCAGACATCAGGAACAGTTATGGAGGGTGTCACACATGCCTGAGCAATCCTGTCAGTATGTTTTGTTTATTATTTTGAAGGAGACATTTGTGGTTGGATCCCAATATTTACTCCAGATCTCTCACTTTGTTACAGTGTCCATGAAATTCAGCTTTTCAAGGCAAAATCTAAGATAGCAGTTAGAGCACATGGCATTATTATTGCTTGATGATGCATTATCGTAATTGAATTATGTCCCTTTCGCAGAATAGAGATAATTATATCCGTTCCTGTAAACTGCTCCCTGATGGCTGCACTCTCATAGTGGGAGGGGAAGCCAGTACATTGTCCATTTGGGACCTGGCGGCTCCAACTCCACGGATCAAGGCAGAGTTGACGTCGTCGGCCCCCGCCTGCTACGCCCTGGCCATCAGCCCCGATTCCAAGGTCTGCTTCTCGTGCTGCAGCGACGGCAACATCGCCGTGTGGGATCTGCATAACCAGACGCTGGTGAGGTGAGCAAGGATGGTTTGCTAAGGGGTGAGCAGGTGCCCTTCTTGCAGCTCTGGGCCAGAAGATTTCATGGCACCTCTGCTTCTCTTTGGCTGCCCCCCAGGCTCTCAGATACCCCCACAGTAAGAGCCAGGAGCTAGTTGCTGGGGTACAGAGACCACACTGCAGAGCTCTACAAGACCTTTTATTCCATTTTGTTCCCATTCCTTAGCCCACATGCAGATGCTAAACTTGTTGAAAGAATGTTCCTGGCTTCTGCCAAAGGAAGGCATAACATGGGTTGTACAGTACTGTGTAGGGTCCTTGGTGCTAGATGCTTTTGGCTGTGGTCAGAACCTGGTTCAGGCAAACAGAAGCTGACTGATAAAGTACATCAGGAAATCAACAAAAGGTCCTTAGAAGAAGAGACTCCATGAATTTCCCCCACAAGGTGTTTTTATTTTTATCTTTTTAGGAGGTACCTGGTTTGAACCCAGGATCTCCTCGTACATGGGAAGCAGGCACTCGACCACTGTACAACATCCGCTCTCCAATGAGAGTTCGTTTTTTCGTTTGTTTATTTTGTTTTTAGGAGGTACCGGAGATCGAACCCGGGACCTCGTACATGGGAATAGGTACTCAACCACTTGAGCTACATCCATTCCCCAAGATGGTTTTAAAGTACTCATGTATATCAGCGACTAGGTAAGGACTGCCCAGGGGTCATTCACCCAGGAACTAACAGGACTGTCCTTCCCATTGTGGAAACTGTGCTCCTAGCCTGAGCAATTACTGCAGCTTAGCTCCCTTTGTGTCTCTGTGGCTCCTGCCATTTCATTCTCCTCCTCCCCTCAGCCTTTCTGGTACTCACAGCAGAGATGTTAAAGAAGAGTCCCTTTAAAAAGTAAGCACTCATTAAACATCAAAGGTAAAATTAGCCTTCCTGTTTCACTTTTCCTCTTCACTTGGAACCCATCTTTGTTTGTGGTAGGCTGGAGGCTTACTTCACAGGCTCCCTCTAAATGCTTTCCCGCCCAAGTGCCAGAGAGGAGGGACCTGTAGGAATCATTGGGACAGCACATTCTCCCTGTGGAAATACAGGAGATGTCACTGAGCCTGCTCTGTCCCTGCTTGCAGGTGGGGTGGCAGTCATTTTTCTCTTACACTCACCAAGCAGCTCAGAACTAGCAAAGTGGGCTCCTGGAGTTGGAGTAAACAATACTCTCAAAATAATTAATTCTCAGCTCTTTAAAAGTATTGATTCGTTTAGTCCTCATAACATCTGCACTGTTATTATCCCCATTTTACAGACAAGGAACCTGAGGCACAAAATGGCTGCCTACCCAGGCATGGAGGACCTGAGCTGGAGCCTAGGCATTCTGCTCTCTTATCTGTGCTCTCAGCTCCTACTCTCTGCCGATTCCCATGGAATAAATGCTTATTATCTATAAGGGGAGAGTGTTTCGCACATTTCTTTATCAATTGGGATAGGCCTCATTTCAGGTGCTCAAGAACCACATGTGGCTAGTGGCTACTATAAGAAACAGGGCAGTAGATTGTCCATTGAGTAGCTTAGTATCTTCCATGATGCTGTGCACAGTGAGCAGTCACGGGACCTGCCTCCGGGGAGCTGGAGACAAATGCTGAGATGTCTAGACATGGGGTGAAGGATGCAGTTACACCCAGCAAGTACTGTGAGCCATCAGAGAAAGACGTTTTTAGCCTTTAATGAGTTACAGAGGTTAGAAGTCACCGGGTGAAGCCAAGAGGAGGTCACTGGTTTTCAAGAGCTCTTTGAGGAAAGAAAAGTAGCACTTTTCAAAAGGTTAAGCCGAGACTGCTGCAGGCCTGGGATGAACCTGCGCTGGGGAAGTCTTGGAGGCCAGCTGGGAACAATTGAGGGAAACATGCACGGGGCCAGTGGAGGGACAGAGTTGGCGTGCATGTGGGGAAGGACCGGGAGAGGAGCCTGGGAGCAGGATGGGAGCCTGAGTGTGGAAGTTTGGAATGGCTTGCTGAGGAAAGATGTTTGAAGTAAAGGTTCACATCTTGTGTCGCAACTCTTCCCTTTAAATTCCAAGCTGAGCCTTAAAAGTTTGGAGCTCTGTGAGAGTAACAAGGAATGGGGACCTAGAGGAAGAAAAGACATGGAACCCTTCCTCTGGTTGAAATTGCTGGACCAGTTCTTTCATGGATCCTGCCTGGTTGACCATAGTGATTGGATCTTGGAGGAGGGGTCCAGTCAGCCAGCATCTCTTCTGGTCACTTTCTTGCCACATCCCTCTTGGCATGCAAAAAACCGAGTCCGACGCTAATTCTCCATAAATGGCCAGCTCTCCAGGGAGCCCAGCCTGTTGCCTCGCCTGGTGGCGGTGCGCAGCCAATCCCTGTGGGTGGTTGCTTTTGGTGGTGGTTTTTGAATGAAGCACCAGATTCCCCTTTAAGAGAAGCAACCTCATGCTCAGCTTGGAGGTAGGGTCTTGCATTTAGCTTTGTCTCTGCCCAGCACCTCTGAGGTGTGGAGGCCAGGATGACCATTTGTTTATGGGAGTTCAGATTTCCCAGTGCAGGGCTCGCTCTTTCTAATACAGAAAGCAAGGTTGAGTAAATACGTGAGCCCATGCTTTAAGGGCATGAAGGGCACTGTGGTGTTAATTCACTCATGGAAATGGGGAAGCTTCTGCATGCTGGGTTTGTTAGGCAGCTGCTTCTTTCTATCTCTGATGGGGGCCCTCACACGTGAAGGGGGTGGACCTTCATCTTTCTTTAAGGAATACACCTGAGATTTTGTGTATTTGGATTTTTTTTTGAGGAGAAGGGCAGATCAAAATCCTAGGATTCACTTTATTTAACAGTAAATAAAAACTATCAACTGATACCAAACCCAAGGACCCTCTACTACTGTGCATCCTGTAAAGACAAGTGTTAACTACAATAGCGAAAATTACTTTCCTAATAATCCACTGAGCTCTAAATAGAGGCCTTCACATTTATCAATGAGAACAAATCTCCCAACAGTCATTTCTGGCCAAACATCAATTTAATTATTTCAATTTTGGTTCAGTTTCCCTCAGAATTGTTTTTTGTTTTTTAATTAGAGAAGTTGAAATTTCAGAGTTCCCATATACCGCCCTATTATAGCCTTGCATTACTGTGGTACATTTGTTACAATTGATGAAAATATTTTTATAATTGTACTATTAACTATAGTGCACAGTCTACATTAGGGTTTGCTGTCTGTATTGTACAGTCCTATAGTGGTTTTTTTTTTGTTTGTTTCATTTTATTCTAGTATCATATACAACCCCAAATTTCCCCTTTTAACCACATATGTAGTTCAGAGCTGTTAATTATGTTCACAGTGTTGTCCCACCATCATCACCATCCATTACTAAAACTTTTCCATCAACCCAGATAGAAACTCTGTACAATTTCAGCATTAACTCCTGGAAGGATTTTTACTTTCCAGGCAGATCTGTAAGTAGAGAAGCATATTTAGCTGCTCCTGTTTAGGGACCTAAAACGGCATTTCATTTCTTTAGAACTTGGATCATGACAAAAGAAAAAGGAAGTCTGCAGGTGCTCTTTCATATCCTCCTCAGGGGAGGGTTAGTTGGATCTTGCACATCAGTGGACACCGAGGAGATCACACACACACACACACACAGAGTCCAAAACCAGCAACACAACAGTGTTTACCCTGAACTCTGGCAGGAAATCATTATTCAATCTGGTTTGTTTTATCAGGCAATTCCAGGGCCACACAGACGGAGCCAGCTGTATTGACATTTCCAACGATGGCACTAAGCTCTGGACAGGCGGTTTGGACAACACGGTCAGGTCCTGGGACCTGCGTGAGGGGCGGCAGCTGCAGCAGCATGACTTCACCTCACAGGTGACCAGCCCTCCCTGCCCCACAGCGTGGCGGTGGTTTTGTGTGAGCTATTCTCCCGCCCTTCCCACCAACCTAAATAATAGTGGCTAGACAGACAGTTAAATTTGAGGTACTGCTTTAGAAAGCAAAACAAAAAAAATCCTGCAACTCTTTTTGTGGTTTGCAGAATCCTGTAGGTTAAGACATGTTAGCTGTTTTATTTATTTAAGGAACTCATGCAGTGAAGAATGTACCGTTTTCTTTCAGCAGTGTTTGATCGTTGTACTTCTCACACCCTCCAATGTGGGGGGTGAGAGATTATTATTTGATTCCCATATAAATAGAGCTTGGAAAAGATGTAGAGATGACACTAGGAGTGGAGAAAAATCATAACAGCCCTGAAAGTTAATTCATTTCCCTTGCATCAGGGATCTTGAAAAAATGCGGAGGGTTCTCAGTTGATGCCCATTTTATTACTCATCTCTTAAAAAATGGATTCATGGCTGACTAGATTTATGGAGTTTTGGAATAATATAAAAATGGCAACTTTGATTTTTGGATTGTGAAAGTTAGATGTCGTGTCTGAATCTCGGCTTGTTTTGGGAAAGACAGTGCTTGCCATTCTAAGTGCTTTCTGATGGTGGAATTGTTTCTTTGATATTACTTGGTGTTTATTTACTTTATTTAGAATAAAAATAATTCCACTCAAGAAATAGGATAAAAGTGGGAAACAACTATACATTCTACTAAATTCCATATGTCCATTAACATATTTTGTTGTTTCTTGTAGTCTTTCTTGTTCTGCCCCTTTCCCAACATTTTTTGATTTTTGATTTGCCTTTATTTTATTTTTTTAGAGTCAAGGTCGTTGTTTTATTTATTTTTTTATGAGATTCCAGGGATTGGGCCCAGGAACTTGTATGTGGGAGGCAGGCACTCAACCATGGAGCTACAGCCGCACCCTGTATCTTTATTATTTTTTTAAAACAACATATGGAAAACTTTGAATAGATGTAAAAGCATTGAAACTATTCAAGCATATATGAACAGATACAGAGAATTATACAATAAATCCCATGTGCCCATCATCTAGCTTCAATGCTATCAGTGCATGGCCAATCTTAGTTTTACCTGTTCTACCATCCAGCCCCCAACACTGGGTTATTTTAAAGTAAATCCTGTACATCATGTCATTTCATCTGTGAATATTTCACCTAGTATCTCTAAAAGATAAGGGCACTTTAAAAACTCTCATGTAAATACTGCTATTTAAGAATAATTCTTTAATATCACATATGATGTAAGTGTTAGATCTTTCCAGTTGTGCATAAAAGTTTTTTAACAGTTGGGTCTTCTGGTTTGGGTTGCTTGTCCTGTAGTTTCCCATAGCCTGGATTTTGCTGATTGCATCCCACCCCATTTATTTTCTTCCCTTCTCTCTGTCTGCTTTTTAACCATTAAAAATTTTCAATGTGGTAAAATATACATAACATAAACTTGCCATTTTACCTTTTTTTTTTTTTTTAAAGGAGATATCGGGGATTGAACCCAAGATCTTATATATGGAAAGCAGGTGCTCAAACCACTGAGCTACTCCCATTCCCCTACCCCCCATTTTAAAAATATACAATTCACTGGCATTACTTATATTCACAGTGTTGTGCAACAATCACGTCTATCTCCAAAACTTTTTTTTTATCACCCCAAACAGAACCTATACCTGTTAGTAATAAAAGAATAGCTCCTTATTCCACCTTCCCCTCATCCCCTGGCAACCTCTAATCTACTTATCTACTTTCTGTCTATGAATATATTTAATGTAGATATTTTATATATATAAGTGGAATCATATTTGTCCTTTTGTGTCTGGCTTATTTCACCTAGCATAATGTTTTCAAGGTTTACGCACATTGTAGCATGCATCAGGGCTTCATTTCTTTTTACAGCTGAATAATATTCCATTACATAAACCTTCTTTTTATCAGTCGATGGGCACTTGGGTTGTATTCCGCTGTTGGGAATAATGCGGCTGTGAACATTAGAGTACAGTACCTATTTGAGTCCCTGCTTTCAGTTCTTCCGGGTGCATACCTAGATGTGGAATTGCTAGGTCATGTGGTACATCTGTGTTTAAATTTTTGAGGAACCACCAAACTTTTTCTCCCCATATCCCCATCCTTGCTCCTTTTTCGCTTTCTTGTTGCCTTTCCACTTCCTACGTTTGTTGGGCAAAATAATTAGTGAATCTGTCCTGTTCTTTATAGATATTCTCCCTTGGATACTGCCCCACTGGAGAATGGCTAGCTGTGGGCATGGAGAGCAGCAACGTGGAAGTTCTTCATGTAAACAAGCCTGACAAGTACCAGCTGCATCTCCACGAGAGCTGTGTGCTATCTCTGAAATTTGCTTACTGTGGTGAGTTCAGCTACAAGAAAACTGGAAGACATTGATGGCCTAAATGGAAAATACTTTTGAAAAAATATGGTAAAGATCATATCTGGAAAAAAGATGTTGTTCTCTGAGCAGCTGGATGCAATAATTCTATTGCCTTAATATTTCTCTCAGAGGATAGTAATGCCTGTTTCAGTCTGTTTTGCTATTTTGAGAAAAGTCAGCCAGACTATGATATTGCCTGAGAAAATGTTTTGACACACACACACACACACACACATATATATATTTAGTGGGGAGAGTCTGGGGTGGTAGTAGGGAGGCAGTTAGTTGCACTGTGAAGCAGGGTTGGTGGGAGTGTTTAGAAGAATGGGGCAGGAACAGTGGAAGTCTCCAGGCACTGACTAGGACAGGGAACTCAGGGTAGGAGAAGGAAATATTTAGCTGTACCCAGACTCTTATACTCTGGTGTGAGGACAAAGAGGAAAGAAGTTCATCTTGAAAGTAATCACGTGCACTGCAGGTGGTCAGACATTTAATCACAGAATGAATGGTTGGGTGAGTGGCTGTCACTTATTGAGCACATCCTGTGTGCCATGTAGCATGCCTGGCCTTATACTTAAATGAGTCATTTAATCCGTATCCCATTTTATGGTGCAGATACTGACTAAAGGGGAGTGATTTCATTTGTTTAGTAGTTGAGGACTCATCCATGCTGGTTGTGACGCTGCATGTCATGAATGCAGTGGCTAATGGTGCTGACGTAGGGTCCCCGCCACCACTGGGATTATACACAGAGAGTAGCTCGCAGGGCAGCCCAAATTGAAAACCTCTGCTCTTTCTACTCATGTCATAGATCAACCCCTTGGGAGTGATCGTTCGTGTATTTAAAAAATGGTCTGAATTTGATTACATCCAAGTGCTTAACAGTATGGTAGGATTTTCATCTTGCTAAAACTGCATGTTCCTTTGCTCAATTCCAGGTAAATGGTTTGTGAGTACTGGAAAAGATAACCTCCTCAATGCCTGGCGGACCCCGTATGGGGCCAGTATATTCCAGGTAAGTGTGTGCTCCTTACAGAAACTGGCATCTTGATCATGGTGCACCTGAGGAACCATGAAGTGAAGATGCCTCAGAGGGAGCAGGGCCCCACATACCTCTCTTCTGCATTAAACACGTGCCCCTTGTTTTCTCTTCCAGTCCAAAGAGTCCTCTTCCGTGCTTAGCTGTGACATCTCTGTGGATGATAAATACATAGTCACTGGCTCAGGGGACAAGAAGGCTACAGTCTATGAAGTCATCTACTGAAAACATCATGTGGTTTAATGTCTATAGTTGAATCGGGCCAAAATGTTTTCAATTTGTAGAAATAGAAAAGTTGTGACTTTACAAGAAAAAACACACAGAAACCTGTTTCCGAACCTTGACACAAAACTACATTGAGTCTACAAAAGGGAAATGACAAGTCCATCTCCAGAAGGTCACCTACCTACCTAGACCAAATGGAGCACCAAGGTAAAGTGGACAGAGAGGGGCCAAGGACTGTAGGATTGAGGAACGGAATCGACTAACCCCCGCCAGCACCCGTCGTTTTCTTTCCACGTGACCTCCTGCCGCTCAATCACGCATTGCCTGAGTGTGAGATTACCATTTTGTTCCTTGCAGTTCACCTCACCTTCCGTCCCTTATAGAGCAGTGGTGTCTCCAATGAACTTGTTTCCTGGTTTTGCATCTTGTGAAATGTTTTTTTTTGTTTTGTTTTTTTTGTATTTTTGTTGAAGGTTAAACATTTGTATAAATTGTAAATATATTTGGTTTATTACAGTAAAGGCTTTAGTACCAATAAGTGTTTTTTCTTTGCATTCTTTATTGTTTTTATCAAAGCTTTGGGATTATTGATGTGGGTTTTATAAGCAAAGTCCAAACATTTGTAGAGGAAGTTTTAAAATGCACTTCTTATTTTATGCATATATTTGGATGGGGACTCCCACTGCCCTAGAACCTAATCCATCAAGCACCTCTGTGTTACCGGAAACTCATGACTAGGAATTGTGATGAATTGAAGCTATAGTAATTGCAGTTTTATTTGGGATGCTAGATTATTTCATCAGGATTCATCCTTTTGTTATGCTCATCTTGTGATTCAAGGTCACAAATTAAAGCTCTCTTTTTCTTGGTAATTCCTTGGAAGACAGAATATTCTTTTCTCCAGGAAGGTTCAGTCTTTTTAAATCTGTCTTCTCTCCCTCTACAAGCTTCACATTTCAAGAAATATAGGTGACTTAGATTTTGTGATAAGATTTATGATATGCACAAAGCTCTAGAATTCATTAACCTGTAAAAGAAAGGTGGTAAGTCAGCAATTTTGCCTTCATTAATACTTATTTGATCTATTATATTAATTTTCTTAAGCCAACCACACTCAACACTTAGCCCCATTCTTCTCATTAAGGCTATTTCCCACCACCATTGCTATCCATCATTAGGCTTTGGTCTTTGTCGACAAATTTTTACTAATTTGGTTCTAACTCTGGGCTTTTAATAAGTTACCATGCATGTTTCCTCATGAAAAGGCTATGTGACTCATTCTTTATATACCTATTATTTACTGTAATATTTTAGAAAATAATTGTTAATAATTTTAAGCCAAATTTCCTGGTTGTTATAAAAATAGCACTTAATGAATTTTTAATGTTCTTGTTTTCTTATGATCCAGCAAGTTGTTGGCAGTTTGTCTTAATATTTTTCATTCATTATCCGCTCCTTCTTGTTTTTATACATTTTAAAACATTACTTTGTTTGCTCCCCCCCCCCCCAAATTGTCTGTGTACGAAGTTTGTTAAATATTTTCATTTCTCATTAAGTGAATGGCAAACCCTTAATTACTAAAGCTGATTTCCTCTCACCTCTTCCTTGTATAATGGAGTAGGTTTCTCTATTACAGATTGGTGGCTTATTAACTGTTTACCTTTTTTTTTTTTTTCGCCCTCCTTCCCTACCTTCTCTCCTTTCTGTGGTAGTAGGGTAGAGGTTAAGTTGCTCTAACAGTAACCCAACAGCAGAGTGGCTTAATGACCCCAGGGCTTCATTCTTCTCCCACCTGAGACCCAGGGAGCCAGGCCAGCAGGAAAGCTTGTTGCTTCCAAGGTTGCTCCAGCTCCACTCACTTCCAGCCCACGAGAGAAGAGTGTTAAGTCCAGGGCAAGGGATGTGCTTTTAAGCAAGTAACTCAGAATTTGTTGCATCACTTCTCCTGCCAGTCCTTTAGCACAGACTTCACCATGTGGCACACCTGGCCACATGGGAGAATGGGAAATGTGGTCTTTGACAGGACAGCCTTGTGCCCCTGGAGAAGGGGACGTGCATTCGGAGGGACTGTGGGTTAAAGAAACAGTCCTGTGTGTTCTGTTGGTAGATTTCCTCCCTTTATCCATTATCATTTCCTAACCTTCTTATAGTCTTTCTCTAATGGGATTTTCTAAGGACCTGAACCTTATCAACTTATTGGTTATCTTGAGTCTGATGAAGCCACTTGCATTTGATTTTGGGGTGAAACACTGATTTGGTGTAGAGCGTTCTGGAAGAGCTCCACTGCTCAGTGGCTTTGGAATCTTGCAAAATTGCCTAGACAGTTTCTCCACTTGTAAAATGCGAATGATAAAACCATACCATGCCTACCTCTCAGAAACGGGTATTGAAGCAGCATTGTGATGGAAACTGTGTCACAAATGGAAGGTGTTAATTTGTGGGAAAATGATTTCTTCCTAAACTGGAATTAGGAGTCACCACTCCTCTCCCCAGTGAGATTGGAATCATGTGATGGTTGAAACCTGGGTAAACCAAATGTTTGTATACCTTTTGGCCTTGAACATGGATTACAAAGTAGGGTTCAACAGATTCAGATCCAGCAAGATATTTTTTTTTTTTTTTTTTGCTTACAAAAATGTTATTTTATATATATATATATACATATATTTTAAGAGGTGCTTAGATTACCTAAAATATTATACGGAACCCACTCGGATTCCCATGTTGCCCACCTCCCACACCTCCCACCACATCCAACACAAACATCTCCCATAGTGTGGCCCACCCACCTCAATGAACTTACACCTCCTGGAGCCTTGCCACCAACCATAGACCACAGTTCACACTGTAGACCACACTCTCTCCCACTCAGTTCTGAGTGGTGTGTGCTGATTTAAAATGGCCTACATCCATTGCCACAACAGTACTCAGGACAACCTCCAACTCCCAAAGAAGCCCCTGTATTTCAACTGCTCATCCCCTCCCTACCCAAAAAACTGTCAAGTGGCCACTGGCTCCACCTCATTGTTATAATTTCTTGCATTGCAAGAATCACCATATGTGAGCAAGAGAATACCATCAAGTCCACTCTAGTCCATAGTTCTTCCCCCAATCCAGAGGCGACTGGGATGGTGATGTCCACTCCAACTCCAAGTGAGAGAGGGCTTATATCCCATGGATATGGTGGGTGGGATGATCCTGCCTGCAGATGCAGGCCCTCTCCATTCCCTGGGATGGCCATTTCCCATCGTTGTCTCCTCACCAGGTGACTTGGATGAGTCCATTGAGCTGTAGGGTAGGAGTTGCAGCTCCACCTAGATTTCATGCACACCTGGCACATAGGTAGGTGGGAGGCTCCAGTCGCTGGAAGTATACCTAAGAAACTCCAGCATCACATGTAGGTTTCAATAGAAGGGACTGGTGAACCATGTGCAGGGAGGACTTATTTGAGTCTAATTCTGTCACTCTCAGGAGCACAGATTACAAAATAGAACCCACTGATAAGGCATCAGTCTCTGGGGCTATCCCCCCTTATATAAGACCAGGGTGTCTCCGGAGCTCTCAGGAACCCCACTGAGTGGGGTGATAGGCACTTAGATGTTCTATGAGCTCCTACTGAGGTGTGCGTAAGAGTTACCTCTGGGATGACCTCCCGACTCTCTTTGAAGTCTCTTAGCCACTTGAACTCATTTGTCTTTACCATTTCCCCCTTTTATTCAAGGTCTTTTTCCAGTTGTGTTGCCAGTTGGCACTTGGGAAAAGTTTTCAATTAGCAATAATCGTGCCTCGGATAAACCTCATTGGCTACGATACTGCCACTGCACAAAGCTGCCAGTTGGCACTTGGTATTAATCCCTCGTTGCCAGGGAGGCTCATCCCCGGGAGTCATGTCCCACGTTGGGGGGAAGGTAATGCAATCATATGCTGAGTTTGGCTTAGAGAGAGGCCACATTTGAGCAACAAGGA